>CM062626.1:37206181-37432741 GCA_025617555.3 Puccinia polysora | reverse complement strand
CACCCTCCTGAAGGTTTTCCCTCCGTTAGTTAATTTCATACGTCTCACATTTTGCTAATTCCCATTGGGCTTGGCTTATTTTCATTCAATTGGAACACTTCATCCCTCTTGATTTTTTTGAGCTCCAAAACCACAGTTTGAAATTTGCTGTTAGCCTTGCTATCTTGCACTTATCCCTTGCACTCAGTTTCCTCTTTTGCACTCAAAATCATCTAAGATTGCCCTATAGTACATGGGGTGTTTTTGTGACAGTATGGACCAGATTATCTTTCCTTTATCAGGTTCCTTTTACAGTATTCCTTGAATTTTTCATTGTTTGAACTGCCCTCCTCTGTGGGAATGAAGGATATTGGGATAGTACCCCAAATTCTTGGCTCCTAGATCCATGTTATTAGAGAATGTTTTAAAGGTTTTGATTTTGGATTTGAGAGTAATGCTGGAACATTATCTGCAGTGTCTGTAAAAAACATTAAAGATATATTTATGTACCCTTGATTGAGGCTGGGGTGATGGGGACAAATTATTTCTATTCTTCAAAAGGCCTGGATGGGGGATATTTTTTCTTTCAAGAAGGCCTTGGTTATGTTTCCAACACCACAGGACTTGCACAAACTATCTGAATCAATGGGTACGTTTATTTTTTTCTAATTCTATTGCACAAATTATCTGAATGATGGGTATGTTTAGTTTTTTTTCTAATTCTATTAAATCTAAAATGTCACAGAGATTCATTTAGGAGATCTGCATTTGAGTGGACTGACTTTTATACTATTTGCTTATGGGTATGACTTGTAGATTATTCTGATAGTGTGACTTGAGAATTGCTCTCTGTGCTTAGAAACAGAGAATTGGTGTGTTTCAAAAGTGACATTTTATTGATCCAGGAGAAGACAACAAGCATAAAAAAGATTTGAAGACAATTTTGGAACATTGAGAAAATTTCTCAACCAAAAATTGGACCCATCATCACTCTTAAGGCAGACAGAGCCAGCTCCTTTGATCTCCAGTGCCTGATGTTTTGATTCTGTATTTCCAGATCTTTGTTCTTTTTTTGAGATTTTTTCATAGAGGCTGGAATCTGAAATCATATAAGAATTAGGTTTGGAATCAAGGATTGAGTTGGAGTGATGAGGATGGCTTGTGGTGACATTTCTTTTTTTAGTTGATGGTCTTTTTGGTTGGAGTTTGGGATGAATGATCCATCATTTGGAGAACAAGTGTTGATCTAGAGGGTTGTGCTTTCCTTTCTTGCACCTGATTGCAGTTGTTTTGTTGGTATGAAGCAAGGTGGTCTCAGTTTTAATTTTTCTCACTGTTTTCCTGTCATTAGAAAACCTTCTCAAGTAATTAAGTACTAGGTGTGGATTGAGGAGCCTTTTTGAATGGGTGATCTTTTGGCTAATGTTGTCTAGACTTGCAGTAAATTTTTCAAGAGTGATCATCCAAGAATTTCTTCAGGAATGGAGATCCCCAATTTTTGTAGATGATTGATTGATCTCTTGATTTGGGTGATGAACGGCTTGATATTATTTTTGTGGAAAAATGATACCAAGAAATTCTTTGTATACCCCGGCTCTCTAGGACGCTTCAGAAAGGCAAAGAAACTAAGAATTGACCTCCAAATAGCTTTTGAGTGTTCTCTATTATTTCTTTTATGATTTTTGCATGGATGAAAGGATAAATTTTGAATATTAGGATGGTTCCGATGCTGACATTTTTAATAAATGTAATATTTTGGCTGGGAGAGTTTAGTATGTGTTAAGATTAAACCTCAACCACTCTCCTCTTCTCTGTCACCCCCCTCAGTAACGTTGCGCGCCTCACCGCCCGGATGGACCTCCCGCAACCCCTTGGGGGACTCGGATCTTTTCTTTTCTCGCTTCACCTCCTCCACAACCCTCGGTGGGATGAAGATCTCCGGACCACTGATCATCTCCCCCATCTCGACTTCCTCTCTCTTCTTCTTTCTTTCCTCCTTCTTCTTTCTTTTCATCCTTTCTCTATTCTCTAAAACCCCAACTCTCACCTCTTGAACTCTAACTCAAGACTCAATACTCTCAAAGACTCTTGACACCAATTCAAGCTCTCCAATCTATCTTATCGAATCAAGGTAAACGTCTCCTTGAATAATTGCCTGGTAAGAGATTGATCCTCACAATCATCAACTCAACATTGCTGACAAATCAGCTCTTTTGTTCGTAGCCGCCATCTTTGCCGTCTCCACCTCATCAACTTTGACTCTGCCTGTTTCTCGTACCTATGATCTTCTCACTGTCGAATAAGTGTCTCTAAGCTGTTGGTTTCTACGTCTCTTTCCTCTTCTCTTATTTCTATTCCTGATCTCTTTGTTTTCTGACTTTTATGTGCAGTCTGCTGGTTCTAAGTTCTCAGAAATTACATCAGATTTTTATCACGGTTAAAAGCCAAAACAACTCTACAACATCAAAATGAACAAACCAGCGGGAGCCAACAATTACTTTCACCAGGTAGCACTCAAGGCCTCTGTCAACGCTATCCCACAGCTTAACAAAGACAATTACTCGATTTGGCGCGAAAGATTGATGATGCTGTTTGATCTCAAGGACATCAAAGATGTTATGACCGTGAATGTAGGCCAATTACCCCTAAAGCAATACCAAGAAATTGAAGCTATCATCCTATCTAAACTCAACAGCAACAACTCATGCTAACGTGGTCAACGCTTCAAACATAAAATCCTCAAAATTTCTCTGGGCTGAGATCACCCGGAGATTCGCCTCTTCTGAAACCGCCAACCAAGCTCGCATATTTAATCAGTTCCTACATGCACCATTTAATGAACACGCCATTGAAGGATTTATAACAGAAACTCAAAAAGCACTCACTTGTATGGCCAATGTAGGAATAGACTTACCAAACAATATACTGGCGTATTAATTCTCTTCAATTTTCCTCCTTTCCTGGAAAATCTGAAACAACAAATCATGTATGGCGAGAAACTAATCACGGTAGAAGTGGTGTTTAACCACCTAACTAAATTCAATAATGAGCGAAAGGCACAACACAAGATGGGCAAGTCACTCAAGATGTCTCTTTGGTTACCATGAAGGGTAAACCGCCGGATAAGGAAGACAGAAAAATTTGCATTAAGTGCAAGGAAGGTTATCAAGAACCAAACCCACCACATCCTGAATCCTCATGTTTCCATCTCCACCCTCAAATTGCACCAGAATGGTGGGTCGAGCAGGAAAAGGAGTGGAAAAACAGAATCAAGAAGACTCCTACCATCAATTACCACTCATTACTCACCCTCTGGATCAATACTGATAATACACCTAATCTCCTTCTAGATTCCGGCGCCAACATACATATATTCAACAAGTTGAAATACTTTACCTCAATAATCTGCAGGATCAACTAGATGAAGTCAAGACAGGAAATCTTGAAGAAAACCTAAAATTTGGGGGACAGGCACAGTTTGGCTTGAATGGAAAGAATCTATTATCACGCTGGAGGGATGTATGTACGTCCCTGATATAGTAATCAATCTAATCAATCCTGGTCTCCTGGCAAAGAAGGGATGTTACCTCTCACAAAAACAAGATCACTTCAACATCGACCCAAGGCGAAGAGATGGTACTGAAAGGTTTAATTTGAGATAACTTATTTGTGATTGAGAAGCCACGGAAAATTGGAAACAATCTATTGGTTAATCTTCTAAGTCATCCTACAACCAATTCATCAGTGGAAGCTCCATCCCTATCAGATCTCCATAAAATGTATGGACATGCATCAATCTCCACGCTCAAGACTTTAATTAAAGACCAGTACTCAAAAGAAGAATTATATAAGTTCCAATGCAATGGATGTGTACCAAGCAAAATTAAAAGGGCCCCATTCCTGGCCACCTCCACGCCATCCTCAAAACCCTTGGAACGGATCCACCTGGACTTGATAGGTCAGATCACCCCTCAATAAAAAGCAGGTCATAATACATCTTAACCCTTGTCAATAACTTTACCGGCTACCTTGCCGCTTTTCCCCTTCAATCTAAAGAAGAGACTCCTAATGTAATTATCAGCCTGCTTGAGACGGAATATAAGCGCCTCAATTACTATCCCACCAAAATCTTCTCGGACAAAGGCACTGAATTCAATAACAACACTCTAAAAGAATTCTCCAAGCGTAAACATATAAAACTTCTAACTTCTTAACCATACCAATCCCAGCATAACTGTTGAGCCAAACAAGCAAACCAAACAATTATCAAATCAGCCCAAGCTACCTTTTTGTTGTCAAGACTTAAAAAGGGCTATTGGAATATTCTGATCAGAAGCTGCTGCTTCATGCTTAACCAAGTCCCCAGGGAAGGTAACGACCAATCCCCTTGGGAGCTTATGTTCAAAAAAAAACTACCTGCTAATTATTTGAAACCTGTAGGGTCTCCAGTCGTTTACCTTGAAAATCAACTCCAAAAAGGTAGAAAATTTGACAAGAAGGGACTAGAAGGGATCCTAGTTGGTTTCAATCCCACTTTCCACTCTTACTTGATTCTCAATTCATCTGGGCTGTTGTTGAAACCAAACACGTACAGTTTCTAAGGAATTCCCTCAACAATTTTCCCCTCCTTGAATTGCCGGGGATCAATATCTTCAGTCAATCTAACCTCAAGTCAAACAAAGCCGATTTTTCTTCAAAGGAAAAACAATACGTCTTCAGGGAATCTCAAAATGAATTACCTGAATCTGACTCAGATCAAGAAGATTCTGAATCTATTGACTCCTCATCCTCCAATCCTGATCTTCCAATACTGTCTCCTGTTCCTGACCCTTTGCCTCAACCTCTCTCTCAAAGACCTAGACGAGAAACAAGGAAGCCCCAATGATATGGCTTCTACCACTACTACAAACCCCCCTCCTAAAAAGCTGCGCAGAAGTGCGCCAAGTGGCCCAAATGGAAGAAAGCATCCGAAGAAGAGATTAATTCTATTGAACTTCAAGACGTCTGGGAGGAATACTACGGCTTACCCAAAAATATATTAAATACTACTTGGGTCTTCAATGTGAAAGAGAACTGCTATGGAGACCCCGTCAAATATAAGGCCCGACTTTGTGTTCAAAGGTTCAATCAAGTTTTAGGAATTGACTACAACAAAACGTGGGCTCCGACAGGCAAACTTGGATCACTCAGAGTGGCTCTCACGTATAGTCTGAAGAAAAAAATGAAACTCACACAATTTGATGTAAAGGGAGCCTTTCTTCATGCCCCCATTGACGAGACCTTCATCATCAGAACCCCAGAAGGATTGGACAGGAAATCTCCCTATCTAAAATTAAAAAAATCTCTCTACGGTCTGAAACAGTCCCCCAAGAATTGGTACAAAACATTGAAGTCGTGGATCAAGTCCCAAGGATACCTCAAATCAATCAGCGATCCCTGTCTGTACCTTAATTCAAAAACTGGAGAAATTATCTACTTCCACGTGGACAATTTGATCCATCTGGTAATTCTAGTCAATTCAAAACCAAATTCCGTGAAAGGTTCAAGAACTCTTCCTGCCATCCACCCAATACTATTCTCAGCATGCTCATGGAAATTGAGGACGACCAAATTCTCTTAAGCGAGCCTAATCATATCTCTCGCGGCCTTGAAGAACTTGGTTTATCCTCCTGTAAAGACACTAATATTCCATTGACTCAGAATCTCATTCTCAAACCCGCCTCCAACACAGATCATGCCAAATTCTGTCAACTTAACGTCAACTATAGATCCGCAATTGGCCTCCTCAATCATCTTGCTCAATACTCTCAACCAGACATTGCTTTCTCGGTGTTGAGCTTGGCGAGATTCAATGTGAAGCCGGGCATGACCCACTGGAGGGAGGTTAAGAAAGTATGGAAATATCTAAAGAAAACTAAGAGTCTTAAACTTATCATCAAATGCGACCCCAAGCAAGAAATTCTATCAAGCTTCAGTGACGCTACCTGGGGAGACGATCCGATCTTCCGTAAATCTCAGACTGGTTACATCATCTTTCACTACGGCAGTCCAGTTATCTGGAACTCCACCAGACAAAGGAATATCACCTATTCCTTGACCGAATCTGAATTGAATGCTCTTCTTGACTGCTACCTGGAAATCAAGTGGATTAGGCATCTGATAAGCAAAATCTATCAAATTACTGAACCAAGACCTACTCTACACATTGAAAATAAAGGGTTGGATGACAAAATCAAAAAATTTGGTTCTCATTCAAAATCAAGACACATTGATATCAAGACCAAAGGACTACGTGAGTATTACACCAATAAAGAATTCACTCTCAATCTGGTTCAAAGCAATTCAATGATTGCTGATTCTCTTACTAAAGCCTCCTCAACAACATCCTTGGACACTCTCCAGAGGAAGGTCTTTCTTTCAGATCACTCTCTCACCAGTCACGTGGGGTGTTAAGATTACACCTCAACCACTCTCCTCTTCTCTGCCACCCCCTCAGTAACGGTGCGCGCCTCACCGCCCGGATGGACCTCCCGCAACCCCTTGGGGGAGTTGGGATCTTTTCTTTTCTCGCTTCACCTCCTCCATGACCCTTGGTGGGATGAAGATCTCTGGACCACTGATCATCTCCCCCATCTCGACTTCCTCTCTCTTCTTCTTTCTTTCTCCTTCTTCTTTCTTTTCATCCTTTCTCTATTCTCTAAAAACCCCAACTCTCACCTCTTGAACTCTAACTCAAGACACAATACTCTCAAAGACTCTTGACACCAATTCAAGCTCTCCAATCTATCTTATTGAATCAAGTAAACTTCTCCTCAAATAGTTGCCTGGTAAGAGATTGATCCTCACGATCATCAAATCAACATTGCTGACAAATCAGCTCTTTTGTTCGTAGCCGCCATTTTTGCCGTCTCCACCTCATCAACTTTGACTCTGCCTGTTTCTCGTACCTATGATCTTCTCACTGTCAACTAAGTGTCTCTAAGGTGTTGGTTTCTACGTCTCTTTCCTCTTCTCTTATTTCTATTCCTGATCTCTTTGTTTTCTGACTTTTATGTGCAGTCTTCTGGTTCTAAGTTCTCAGAAATTACATCAGATTTTTATCAGTATGTCTTTAAGCCCTTGCAGTTCTAAGAATTTATCCGTCTTTTCATTTCAGAGGGATAATTTAGCCATGTTTAAGCATGGGATTCTTTTGATGGAAATTTCAGGATGGCCTGTTTCAATTCTTCTGACATTTCTATTGCATGGTTTTTAGAGTTGAGGCTTTTATTGTGATTTATTGAGGATTCTTCGTCACAGAGGTGCTTGAGGGTTTGAGTATCCTTTGGAAATGGAAGCATATTTTGATGGTTAATTTTGATGAATTTTTGGGGTCCTGGTACTCAATTTCTAGTTTTATTGCTCTTTCTGAAAACCAGAAACATATGGGCTTATTTTGTTTTTGTGTAAATATCCATTGTGGAAACAAGCAGAGAGTTGGTTCCCTTGTTACCCTTGAGTTAAGGAATCAATGGTACTAGCGTCTGGAAGGATAAAGATGCTCCAGTAAAGAGAGAGAGAGAGAGAGAGAGAGAGAGAGAGAGAGAGAGAGAGAGAGAGAGATAGAGAGATAGAGAGATAGAGAGATAGAGAGAGAGAGAGAGAGAGAGAGAGAGAGAGAGAGAGAGAGAGAGAGAGAGAGAGAGAGAGAGAGAGAGAGAGATAAAGATATTAATTCCCTTTCCTTTCTGTATCCTTTCATTCATCCATCCCTCATTCCATCCTCTTTCCTCTTTCTCTTTACCTTTCCCTTTCCTTTCCTTGTCCCAATATCCAATCCCCTCCAGAGCTGGGATTGAGAGTGCAGGCTTTATTCCCACCCTCTCAACCCTAACCTAATTACAAGCGCTATAACAGCCCAAAAACAAATGTAAAAGAAACCCTAAGCCTAGAACCCTAGCCTAACCCTAACCAATTCCCTGCCCGCTTACCGTTACTTACTTCCAGTTCACCCTTCTCATTACATGGCCCTCTGCTGCGCCCTACTCAGAGCCCCCCGCTTGTCCGTATCCGCTTTCTGCGCCACGTGATTTCCTGCCCCGCGGGTTGGCCCACGTTTGCAGGCACCCGGCCCATGCCTATAGCCTCAATTGTCCTGCTTTATCCTCCCAAAATTCCCACCCGCCGTATGGTTCCCAATCCAAGGCTATATAATGAGACCACATTCACTCCAACTTGAGTTCTTTCCCCAGAGATCTTCCCACCACTACCTTGACCATACATGCCCTTACCTATTACACCCGCCATTAAACCTGTCCATAGAAAGAGAGACAGATAGAGAGAAACAGATTTTTTTTTGCAGCACTCCTTTTCCTGCTTTCAGCTCCAACATTTGTTTCCTCCCCATGGCTTGTCCTTGCATATACAGACCCGGCATTGCGCCGTTCCCGCGTTCCTGCAATTTTTCAACCCAAAGCAAGTACCAACCCAAGAACCCAATCAAATCAAAGAAGTTAGAAAACAAAAATTCTGGGGTGTCTAGTTTTTTTGGCTGTGAAACCGCTAGAGCACCCCCTCACCAAATCAGGCTTCCCCTTCTTTCCTAGCGCCCCCCTAACTTTCCAGCTGTCCCCAGTGGTTTGAAACCTTCCCCTCCGCCAGGAGAGAGAGATGCACAACCTCATCCAATCCCATGTGGATTGTGTCCACTGGCAGTTTTCCCAACCTTCTGTCCAGGCGCGCCTTCCATTGCCAAAGCCATTGCAACCCCAACTTCCTTCTCAACAGTTATTCCGTTGAAGCTTAATACCTTCCTATTCCGCACCCAAAGTCCTGATGTGCGTGTCCGCTGCACCAATGCCAAAATCTCAACTAGCCATGATGGTGACAGGCCCGTTGTTGGCCCACCCATTACGCATTCCCCGCGCTCTGCATCATTCCATTCCTCATCTATTCTCCCCGCCATCAAAGGGGTCCAAGTCCAGTTTCAATGCTCCAACACCTGGCCTGCTCCTTCTGCCACCGCTACTATCCTCTCTGCATGACTCATCCGCTGCTTGTTGGTTCCCAAGCCACCTGCAATATCTGCTCCCATCCTCTTCTCCGCAAGACTTGCCTGATGCCCATTTATTCCAAAGCCACGCGAAATATCTGCTTCCCATTCCCTTGTCCTTGCTTGCTTTGTAGCAACGGGCTGATCCAACTCCACCAAGACCCTCTTTCCCAACACGTATCCTGTCTCCACTGGGGAAACCAATCCCACCTTTGAATCCATTTTCTGGTTCTCTTTTCCCGACCACCAATAGCGGCTATTGTCAACCTAAGTGCACACCCGGGGCGCGGGCTCCCTAGGGAGCCAAAGACCCTTCAAATAGATGTTGGGATTACTGTCTTCAAAGCACACCCGGGGCGCGGGCTCCCTAGGGAGCCAAAGACCCTTCAAATAGATGTTGGGATCCTCTTTCCCAACACGTATCCTGTCTCCACTGGGGAAACCAATCCCACCTTTGAATCCATTTTCTGGTTCTCTTTTCCCGACCACCAATAGCGGCTATTGTCAACCTAAGTGCACACCCGGGGCGCGGGCTCCCTAGGGAGCCAAAGACCCTTCAAATAGATGTTGGGATTACTGTCTTCTCATCATCAATCCAACTCATGTTCTTCTCATGCTCTCTATCTTTCTTTCTCTGTATTTCTTCTTTCTTTTTAATATTTTTCTACCTTCTCTCTGATGTCTTTGCTCTAAGTCCTATATATTCTCAGCCTGATCCTTATCTTTTCTTTCTCTATGTTACATACTCAAGACACCTTCCCACTCTGCCTGTTTTCCTTACCAGCACACATGCACATGTCTCACTTCCATCTTTCATATGTCAACTAACCATGTCACACTTACTGTGACATTGGTATCATCATGTCCACCTGAGGACAGAGCTCAAGACTGGTAGGAGGATTCTCTCTCCTCATCCTTTGTCTTTCCTCTCCGCTCTTAATTTCCTCAGGTGAGTATTGTCTTTTGAACTCTTTCTCTCTTTCTAATTGTTCTGTCTGAAACTGATCCTTCTACTTGCCTCTCCACTCTGAATATCCTCAGCCCAACAGGTTATGAGCCCAGATATGCTTGGAAACCAATTGTACAAAACAAACCATTCATCATAGAACAATCCTGCATCTATTGTGTCAAAATAAATTACTCAAACATGGAAGAAAGTCGTAACAGTCACTCAGTTCTTAAAAAACCATCTTTTCTTCCCCTTAACTCACCTGGATCAGACTATAACCACCTTGACTGGTTGATGATTTTAAGAATCCATTTTTGAGCAACCAGAGTAGGATATTTACTCAATAAAAATACTTCAAAGCTGAATTTAGAAAGCTGGACAAGAGATAACTTGGCTGTATGTTCTGTTATATCAAGATCAATCAATCCATCAAACTTTCAGTTTATACAAAGACACAAAGAAAGCACTATAGGAATGTGGAATGCCCTACAGGATGCTCATCAAGACAATTTTTCTGGAAGATGGATGTACTAGTTGAGAAAGCTACTTCTGACAAAAATAAAAAACAAGGAGATGAAAACACACCTTACAGAAATCAACTCTTATGGTGAAAAATCTGCTTCTCTAATCACCACCAAAAACCCTCTTACGGCCAATGACCTCCAATCTACTGCCATCCTATTGTCTCTCCCAGATGAATGGCTGGGCTGCGTCTCAAGCATGATTAAAAAAGAGTCAGTTCCATCATCCAAACTCACCAATGCCCTCAAAAAGGAAAATCTACAAAGACAAACCTGGAACAAAGATCTTCAAGCTGCAAATTTGGCAAAAAATTCATCATCAAACTACCACAAGCCCCAAAGTCAAAGAGATGATACGTCACAAAATCCACCAAAGATCTACTACTGCAAAAATTGCAAAACAGAGGGTCACTCTTTCTCAAGATGCCCAGAGGTGCTCAAGGCTGTTGCGTTCTCCAAAAGAAACAAGCAACCTCAAAGAAATAAGACAAAAACCTTGGGTAACCATAAATCAAATGTGGCCAAGACTGAGCCCAATAACAATGGAAACAGTGACAACAACTTCTAAGATTTGGAAATCATTATCCATTCCAGATATGCCCCCTGTAATATTTCCCATACAAACCCACCCGGAAACGCAGATTTCAACCTGGATTCTGGTTGCTCACTCTCCATGACCCCTCACGCGTGGCATCTTGACTCCAAAAAGTCAAAGTCAATTTCAATTCAGTTTGCCAACTGATCATCTATAACCTCCACCAAAGGAGGCTTTTTATCTCTTCTCATTGGCAAAATCAAGCCTCTACTAGTTTCAAGCCTACACAAACCTCTAATTTTGATTTCAAGCATATGCAATTACACATACTCTGTTGTTTTCAACTCCATGGGATGCAAGATTTTTCAAAACCAAAACCCCAACAATGAGTCTCCAGCAACTCTTCAGGGCTACAGGAAAGAAAATCTCTACTACCTCCCACAAAAATTTGTGAGCCACTGGGAGACAACTCTCTCAACTTTTTCAAACATCACTGACAACAATCTGTTTGGTTACTATTGCAGGTTTTTCCATCTGAAATTGAAATCTCTTACAAAACTCCTCAATTCTGTTGGAAGTACCCCAAAACTCAACAACAAATCAGACTTCCAGAAATGCGCTATGTGCATTCAATCCAAAATGTCAAGAAAGCCCTTCCATTCATATCTTAGCTACCTTTCCAACACCCCTTGAAAAATAATACACTCCAACTTGTGCAGCTACAAAGTCAGCTCCAGAGAAGGCTTCTGTTGATTGGCTGACAAATTGTTTAAATTGATATTGAACAAAGAGGGCTAAGCCAGCAGAATCATCAGTAAGAAAATGGTGAAAGAAAAATAAGAAGTTAAGAAAGAAAAAGATGAAGAAACAAACATCAAGCAAAAGACGGCTGAGATGAGCAGTGGTGAAGCAAGCTGGATCAGGCACAATGAAGATATTTGAGGAAAAAGACAAGAGGAACTTCAAAGGAAAGAATATCAATAATCAGGTCAACAAGAATTGAGGATTTGGCAATAGATGACAGTCTTACCAGTCAGAGCATGATGACAATGGAGTTGAAGAGCATAAGATTTGAATTGAGAAAGAGTATAAACATGAGAAAAGAAAAGATAATAGAAGAAGAAGAAAAGATAAAAGATAAGAAAAGACTTGTTTAGATGATGAGAAGACAATTGGGAGTCAAAAGATGAGTGGCGTGAGGTAGAGGTTGTTGTTGTTTGGAATTCAGTGAAGGATTATGGTTGAGGTCAATTCTCTGATGGAAAAAGTCCCTGGCCAGAGCCGGGAACCTGAGACTAAGTCGTGTAAGAAGAGATTAGATTTGTGACAGTTCTGTAGCCCGCGCCATTGTGGATGTGACAGTTAAGAATAGCGTAGCCATAGTAGAGAAGCAGAAAATTATTTAACACCCCCCGTGACTTGTGAGATTGGAGTCGGAGCCATAAATGATGGATCTATTAACTGAAGAAGAATGGAGAGAGATGAAAGAGGAAGGCCTTTGTAAGTCCATCAGCTTTCATGTTTGTTGCTGGATTGAGCTTGATGAATCAATTTCCAAGACTGAGTTCTTCACGTAGAGCTTTAGTTTTGATATTGATGTGGCGATTTTTGGAGTTACATCCAAACTTTTTGAGTTTGTCATCCAAACCTTTATTGTCTATGTAATGAACAATGGGAGTAGTATCCTTTTTCCAGAGTTCAGCCACCAAATTTCTCATCCATATGGCTTCCAGAAAGGAGTTCGCGAGAGGGTTGATTTCTGCTTCAGTAGTGGAATGAGTTACATTGCGCTGTCTGTAACTGCTCCAAGAAATGAGAGAATTGAAGAGGAGAGAAAGATGTCTGGATTGTGAGCGTCCTGTTCCCAAATTGTCACTCCAAGTGGCATCACTGTAACATTCAATTTGAGTGCTGTCGTGATTGACATGTAAGGTAAGTTTCAAATTTTTTGTAGCGTTGAGATATTTCCAACATCTCTTGACTTCCCTCCAGTGGCTAATGCTTGGTTTTTCACAAAATTGGGCGAGACTGGAAACCCCAAAACTGAGGTCTGGACGGGTGAGACATGCAATGTAGTTGATAAGGAATACGGCTGATCTGTAATTTATATTAAGAGACTTGAATTCTTCATGATCTTTTTCAGAGGCCGGAGTTAAGTTGATATTGGCTGAAAGAGGAATGGACGATGGTTTGCAGTCTGTCATCTTTAATTCTTCCAAACGGTGCTTGATATGTTTTGGCTGAGACAAGAGTATTTTGTTATCAACATGTTTGTATTTCATGCCCAAGATTGTATTTGGTTCGTGATGACTTGAATTGGGAAATCTTTTGAGGAATTTATTTTGGAAATTGTCCCTGGGATGGACCAAAATTGGATCGTCAACATGAAAAAAGAGGACCAAGTTTGAGTCAGAGTGAATATATTAGCAGGGATTGGAGATTGATTTGTGGAATCCCTGTTCACAAATCCAAGCAGTTAGAGTATGGAACCAGTTAGCGGGGGCTTGTTTTAAGCCATAGAGTGATTTTCGCAAGATAAGAAACTCCAATTTCCTTTTAGAGCCTTTGGGTCTTTGAATAATAACCTTGTTGGAAAGAGGAGCATGGAGGAAAGCGCTTTTCACATTGAATTGCTTAATAGAATGAGCATGAAAAAGACCAAACAGTAGAGCTATTCGCAAGGATGCGGCCATGCCAGTTGGTGAGAAAGTGTCTTGATAGTCCAATCTGTAA
Source organism: Puccinia polysora (assembly GCA_025617555.3). Lineage (NCBI taxonomy): Eukaryota > Fungi > Basidiomycota > Pucciniomycetes > Pucciniales > Pucciniaceae > Puccinia > Puccinia polysora. Next base: position 37,418,993 of record CM062626.1, on the reverse strand, counting down.
ATTTGATTGAATCCTTGGACGCAGAGTTGGCTTTTGTAGATAGGAGGGTCTCCATGGCACTTGTCTTTGAGGCAATACAACCAGGTTGTATTCAGAGGATTTTTGGGAGCTGGACCAGTATAATCTTCCCAGACCTCAAGTGTTTTGATCCCATTGAGTTTGTTGTCCATGGACGTTTCCCACTTGAGAGCGTTGGCACACCTTTTGGCTTGTTCAAAGGATTTAGGTACGTAGTAGTGATGATATCCATACCGTTGAGGAGGATTCAAAGCTGATTGATCTTGAAGAGAATAACCAGGAATGAGTTGATGCGTCAAGTCTTTGGAAATTTCTGATTCAGACTCAGAGGGACAAATATTAGGTGTTTTGGTTGAAGGAGAGGACGGAGAGGTACTAGGAGAAAGAGTATTGGAGGAAAGAGAATCTTCAGATATTGGATCCGGATTGTTGGTGTTGACAGAAGAATTTGAAGTCAGGATTGGTAAATCATCATTTATTCTGATTTTTAAGGATTCATAGGTGGTATTTGAGTTTACTGCATTCTTTGATTGAGAGTCAATTTTTAGTATCTTGACGTGCTTTGTGGAAATAATGGAACTGTCAGGTTTCATTATTTGATAAGATAAAAAATTGGGGTTGTAACCCACAAGGGTACCCCGTAGTCTTCTATCTTTGAATTTTTTGCCACAATTAATTCTATTGTTGAGGTATACTACCTTCAATCCTATGGGGTGGAAAAAGCTGATAGGAAGAGTTTTGCCAATGAAGAGATGATAGGGAGAGAGAGTGTTAGGAGCCTTAGGAATATGATTCAAGGCAAGGCATGCTGACTTGGCGACTTCAGCCCATAAATTTAGTGGTATTTTAGAGCTTCGGAGGGTGGCTCTGATGGATTCTGTAAGAGTATGGTTTTCCCTCTTGACCTTTCCGTTGTGTTTGTGGTGATAAGGTTCTGAAATCAAGTGTTTGATTGCGTTAGTTTTAAGAAAGTCTTTGAGTTTGGAAGAAGTGAATTCCCCGCCTCCATCAGTACAGATAGTAGCAGGGAAGCAGTTTTGTTTTTGTTTTTCATGATTTAGGATAATTTTGAGCTGTTGACAGACGTCAGATTTGTTTTGAAGAGATATTGCGGAAATATAACCAGAGAAGTTGTCAATAATAGTCATAATATAGTTCACATCATTTCTAGAGGAAGGATTGATTGGACCAATCAAATCAATATGAAGTTGTTCAAAAGGTTTGGAAGCGGAAGTAGACGTGCTTTTGAAGGGAGATTTGGAAATCTTTGAAAATACACAATCTTTGCATTGATAGTTGGAAATAATTTTGGTCAAAAGAGTGGGAAAAAGATTTTTGAGACGGTATGGACTTGCATGTCCAAATGATTGGTGAAGGTGGTTGATTTTGTCATGATTTGCATCTTTCAGAGTGAGGTGAAAGAATTTGAGGTTGTTACCAATATGAGAGGGAGAATTAAGAATGAACAGATTCTCTTGGATGAATCCAGAGAAAGCCCGTTACAAGTTAGTGGAAAGATGGAATTGGTTTTGAGCGGAGGTAAGAGAGCAATTTTTGGTCGTAATTAACTCTCCGGGACTGATGAGATTGACCACTAAATCCGGGAAAAAAAGGCAATTAGAGAGAGTAACCACCAAATTCTTCCAAGATAGTTTGACTGTCCCTTTTCCTTTGATCGGGAGTTTTGCGCCTTCCTTTCCAGTGCTGATGAATTCTTCACCGGGATTATTCTCAAGCTGACAGAAGAAATTGGGGGAATTGAACATGTGACAAGAAGTGCCTGAGTCTAGGATTATACAATTTTGAGTATTGACTTCCTTTATCCAAGTGGTGAGAAGCGCCACGTAATGTGCTACTTCTTTGGTTTTTGAATTTTTGTTGAGTAAGGCTCTCCAACAAGCTTGCGATCCCTTCCACCATTTGGGAGCTAGGTGTTCATGAAGATGCCAGCACTTTTCCGCTGGGTGATTGGGTGACAATGGATTGTGGAATCCTTTCCTACATCTTTGCTTGGCGGGAACAGGCTTCTTTGGAATGCGTGACAAGATAAGAGCTGTTTCATTAAATTTGGTTTTCTTGGATTTGACTCTGGATTCGTTGTCAAGTTGAGTGAGGTGATTTGAGACAAAATCCATTGTAACCGCTTTATCTGAGTGCATTATTTTTTGGAAAAGAGAATGAAGAGGAGGAGGAAATTTAAAGAGAATGAGGTAGGATAGAATATCATCAGGGAGATCAATTCCAACATCTATCATTTCCTTGAGAGATATCTTGGTTTTGGTAATGAAGAGATTGATAGAATCAGGTTTGAATTGATGATAAAGAAACTTGTTGAATACTTGAGCTAAATTGGCCGTTTGAGAAGAAGCAAATCATTCTTTGATGGTTTTCCAGAGGAGTTGGGCCCAGGAGATGTTTGATGGATTGACAACATTATTATGAGTTATAGAATCAATTCAAGAGAGGAGAATTACTCTAGTTTCCATATCATCAATTGAGCTGAGGGTCTTGGAATTGTCTTTGAGAGCTCCCTTGATACCTTTAAGTTCAAGTAGCATGGTCATCTTGTCCTTCCAGATAGAGTAGTTTTCTTCAGATAACATTGGAACGGCTTTGAGCGCAGCTTTGAGAATAATATGTTGAAAGTCATTGTTGCTGGATCCCTCCATTGAGTAGGTTAGATTTGTCAGGTTGGCTTTGGCTTTTAACCGTGTTGATTTGCTGACAAATTTTTTTAATTGATATTGAACAAAGAGGGCTAAGCCAGCAGAATCATCAGTAAGAAAATGGTGAAAGAAAAATAAGAAGTTAAGAAAGAAAAAGATGAAGAAACAAGCATCAATCAAAAGACGGCTGAGATGAGCAGTGGTGAAGCAAGCTGGATCAGGCACAATGAAGATATTTGAGGAACACCACAAGAGGAACTTCAAAGGAAAGAATATCAATAATCAGGTCAACAAAAATTGAGGATTCAGCAATAGATGACAGTCTTACCAGTCAGAGCATGATGATGATGGAGTTGAAGAGCATAAGATTTGAATTGAGAAAGAGTATAAACATAAGAAAAGAAAAGATAATAGAAGAAGAAGAAAAGATAAAAGATAAGAAAAGATTTGTTTAGATGATGAGAAGACAATTGGGAGTCAACAGATGAGTGGCGTGAGGTAGAGGTTGTTGTTGTTTGGAATTCAGTGAAGGATTATGGTTGAGGTCAATTCTCTGATGGAACAAGTCCCTGGCCAGATCTGGGAACCTGAGACTAAGTCGTGTAAGAGGAGAGTAGATTTGTGACAGTGCTGTAGCCCGCGCCATTACCCGCGCCATTTTGGATGTGACAGTTAAGAATAGCATAGCCATAAGAGAAGCAGAAAATTATTTAGCAGCTTCAAGTATTTCATCACCTTCATTGAAGACTGCTCCAAAGCCCTTTTTGCCTACCATCTTTACTCCAAATCAGATGCTCCAGAATCAATCAAATCTTTTTTCTCCTTTTTCAAAACTCAATTCTGTCACCCTGTTCTATCTTTGTGCACTGATAACAGTGGAAAATATGTAAACAACAGGTTGAAACAGTTCCTCTCTTCAAAAGGTATCCATCACAAGGCAGGTCCCCATCACTTCCCCCAATTAAATGGCGTAGCTGAGAATTCAAACCAAACCATACTTAATCTCATACCATGCGCCCTCTTCTCCTCACACTTACACAAATTGTACTTGGCGGACGCACTACACCACTCTCTCTTTGGTTTCAATTCCTACCCCTGCAAAACACCTCACGGCTATGTCTCACCAAACTCCATCCTAAATCATGAAGAAATTTCTCCCTCTTACCTCCATCCATTTGGTTGCCTTGTATGGTACAAGGTACCTGAACCTAACAGATCAAAACTCAACCCAAAAGGCCGTTGAGAAATTCTCCTATTTTAATTGTTGGACGGGAATAGCTATTGTCTTCTGGATCTTGAAACTTGCAAAAGATTGTCAAGTCTAGGGACGCCATCTTCAACAACATCAGTTTCCCTTACACAGTCTCCTCCTGTCCTCCCCATGCCACTACTATTCTTCATCCTGCTCCAGTTGACCTGTCATGGCCAGCCGCTTTGCCAACTTGCCACCCTTCTCCTCTTCCTGCTGTTATTCCCCCCCAATTTCCCTTGCCCTGCTGCCTTGCCCATCTCTTTGCCCAACTCTTCTCTGGTCTCCCCGTCCCTCCCTGCTCCTCCAATCCTCTCACCTCCCTCTCTGCTCTCCCTCAGGGATCCTTGCTCTCCTTTGGTCCACTTCCGCCCTTCCTTGTCTGTTCCCCGTTCAAGAGTGTCTTCCTCATCCAATAGCTTGATTTTACCCCAACCTCTTTCCCCCACATCCATTCCATTTTCCCCCCCTCTTTTCCCTTCCTCTCTTCCTCCATCAGCTCCCTCCTCTTGCCCATCTCCCGCTCCACTTCACTCCCGCCAAATTCAACTCCTCCCATCCCACGGCACTACACCAGGCCATCATGCCCTCTGTTGCGGTTTGGAAGCTACTCGCGCTCTGCCTTGGTCAAGGACAAAATCCTTGCTCCAAAGACCTGGAAACAGTTGATGAAGAACCTGCACCTCTCCTGTTGGATAGCATTGGCTCATGAGAAGATGTTGTCACTGCGCAGGATGAAGACCTGGGTTCTTGTGCCTCCCCCCAAAGGCCACAAGTTCATCTGCTGAAAATGGGTTTTCAAGGTGAAGCGCAAAGCTTACAGATCAATTATCAAGCTCAAGGCCTGCCTTGTTGCCATGGGTTTCACCCAAGTACAAAGAATTGACTTCTCTGAGGTTTTTGCCCCAACCCTTTGCCTCAAGACTCTCCGCCTCCTTCTCAGCCTCCTTGGCAACAAGGAATGGGTTGGTTGTCAGGTGGATTTTAAGACCGGCATCCTCAATGGCCACCTTGATGAACCAATCTACATTTCACAACCGCCTGGCTTCAAAGATCCTGCACACCTGGACTGGGTATGCAAGGTTACAAGAGCAATCTATGGTCTGAACCAATCCCCTCAACAGTGGAACGTTGAGGTTAACTCTGCCCTTGTTTCACTTGGCCTCTCCAGATCCTCCTTCAACCCATCCCTGTCACGCTTCAAGCTTAAGGATGATTTTCCTCCTACTTTGACATAACCTTTTCCTCAGTACCATCTACCCCAGTCCATAAGCATGACAAACTACAAGCACAACATCAATGGTGCCTTCTTCTTTTCAACTCTGGCTTGCGTAACAACCTTCCATTCTTGGAAACTGACTCAGCAGCCACTTACAAACCTTGCAGTCAACTCTAACTCAGTCAACCATCCATTGGGGCTCCGCCTTTTCACCCTGGGTATCAATAACCCTTGGGTTCCCATTTCCGGTGAAATTCTCTGGCTAGTTTGCACTCAAGCTAGTCAAGCTACCTCAACAGTATAGTTTTCAAATGGAATAGTTCCTTACCCTGCATAAACTACACCTTCATATTTTCATTGCTTCTGAAGTCACTCCCTCTTGTCTAAACCATTACACTCCAATACATTCATTCCCTATTGTCTTGCACTTACGCTAAGACCTTGGAAACTTTCATACTGTTATTTCATTTTGTACTCTGTTCATGTCATTCATTGCCTCATTGCTCAAAACTGTGGTTGAACATCCATAAGGTTGTATCTAGCCATTTTGCATTAACTTATAAAGGCTAATTGTCTTGCCTGGGGGTTGTTTACTCAGTTAGTTAATTTCATACGTTCTTGCATTTGCTAAATCCAGTCATCACATTGGGCTTGGGTTTGGTTCCCTTCCATCAGAACATTCATCCCTCTTGCTTTTTTTTAAGTTACTCCACCATAGGTTTGCACTTTGCAGTTAGCCTTGGCTACCTCACACTTGCCTTTGCACTCAGCTTCCCTTTTGCGCTCACAATCATCTAATATTTCCCTATAGTGCATGGGGTGGTTGTGTTACAGTAAATTAACTAACTCAACTCATCTATTGTAGCCTTCCAACCTATAATACATTTCTTTTTACAATTTCACATACTTGATCAACCAGGAATGCTTCCCTCACCCCTTAAAATGATGATATCCATTGGTTAGGGAGATCTGTTACAATTGGAATAAATAGAAAAAATCAGATTTAGAGATGAAACAAACAAATTGTGATGAAAATGAGTCACGCCTAAATAGAAAAGGCTCAAGGCCACAAGTTGGTAGGAGCAACACTACACGCAGCACAGTAACTAGATGATTTGAGGAGAGTAGGAGCAGGTGATGATCAGCTGGATGGCAAAGTACTGGCAGAGATTTGAAAGACAGCTTACCCAGCTCAGAACTCTGGATGTAGATGGAACGGTTTTTGAACCATACAAGGAGAAGAGCATCCTGGTTATGAGACGGTGCTGGTAGATAAGAGTCACATTCAGGCGTGGGCCCATAGCAATGCGGGTGCCCTGGGGAGCGCGAGTACAGGAGAAAGTGCACACACCCCCACAGTAGAGGAAGGGAAAAAAAGAGGAGATGAAATGAGTAAAAAAGAAGATTGAAGGCACATTGGCAATAAGAACTCATTCACCATTCAACACCCTCCCTTCCTTCAAACCTCTGGCACAATACACCCAACATTGATTTGGTTGAGTTTTTGTTGCAGAGAGAAATGTGAGACTGGTTTAGTGAGGAATTCTGCGGGGTTGCCCTTGGAGGCTATATGTTGGATGGCAATAGTGCCTTTCTCCACTTCTTCCCTAAGGAAATGGAACCTTATTTACATGTGTTTTGTTCAAAAACTGTCATGATTAGCTGAGCTGGTTGCAAGTTTGACACAACTCTCATTTTCCTCATGGATATAATGGGCGCCTTGATTGCTGATTTGAGCACGTCCTCCGCTAGCAATTTGAACCAGAGAATTTCCTTCACAGCTTCAGCCACCGCCTTGTATTTGGCTTTGGTGGTGGATAGCGTGACAGTTGGCTGCTTCTGTGATATCCGGTTGATCACATTATCATTCCACAGGACAACAAAACCACTTATTACCCTTCCGGTGGTTGGGAAAGTGGCCCAGTTGGCTTCTTTGTACAAGGTCAGTCTGGTCTGGCACGCCCTTCTTGAGAAAGTGAGCCCCACATCTGGCATTGACTGCAAATAGCTGAGAGAAATAATCCCTGCATCCCAGTGCGCCTTCCTGGGTGTGTTTAAGAATTGGGTGAGGTAGTTGACGGCAAATGTGATATCAGGCCAAGTGTTTCAGCTTATATAGGTAAGCTCACCAACTATTTTTCTGTAGTTTAGACCACTTTAGACAAAGAGCCAATGCTCCTCCTCAGACGCCAGCAATAATTTCCCAAAGGGTTTGAAAGGCGTCGCGCATAGCTTGTTCTGAGGAATTTTGTATTGATCTACAAGTGAGGATATGTAATTCACTTGACTTAGATGGAACTTGTGCTGATGTTGGTTCACATTCATTCCCAGAAGAAGAGATTCTGGGCCCAGATCCTTTATTTTGAAGCAGCCCCAAATGGTTTCAATGAAAGGCTGCGGGTCTGGGCTGAAAATGGCAATATCATCCACATGCACGTAAAGATAGGTGCTTCCCTTCCAGAAAACACATCAATTGGCCTCACTTCCAACAAATCATTCCTGAGAAAGCCAACCGCTCAGCGTGTTATACCACATTTGAGGTGCCTGCTTCAGGCCTTACAGAGCCTTCTTGAGCCTGAGGGACTTCCCCGGTTCCACTGGCAAATTTGCCAGGGCCAGGACATGAATGGTATCACTTAAGGGGGTATTTAGGAAAGCTGATTTTATGCAAAGCTGGTGGAATTTGTAACCTTGGTGGACGGCATGCAAGATTATAATTTGGATTGATCTGTTGCCATGGGCACAAACACATCAGTGTAGTCAACACCAAATTTTTGGTGGAAACCCTGCAGGCAAAGCTGGGCCTTGAATTCAATGCTGCAGTTTTACTTATTGCTCTTGGTGCAGAACACCCAGATACACTTCAGCTGGTTGGTTGAGTTTTTCTTCTCACACTCCTCCCACACCTTGTAGGACAGTAGATTTTGGATTTCTCTGTTAATGGCGGCAATCCATTCCAGTCTGTGGGGGCTGCGCAAGGCTTTTTCCAGGTACTTGAGATCCTGGAGACCAGTATTCATGAGATTCAGTTGAGGCTCTGCGGCTCTTGGTTCCCGTCAAGAGTGTTTAAGAATGTTGCAATTGGAGACTATACTGTGGTCTGAAACAGAGGTTTTCTCAGCGGTTGGAAGGAATGCATCAGGGATTGGAGTTGTTTCAGGAGGAATGACAGGGAGGTTTTCCCCGGTGGAGAACGGTAGAGGAATAGGGAAAGGATTGAGCTCTTCCAAGATTTGTTACACTCAAAATAGTCCTCAAGAAAGGTGACATTGGCCCTTGAGTGCACCTGCTTGGTGCAATTGTTGAGTATTTTATGGGAAAAGAAATCATTAACATACCCAATGAGCATACCCTTTTCTCCATTAACAGACAGTTTGAAACCGCGCCTGGCCTTGGGAATGAGCAAGTAAGTGGTGCAGCCAAATGGCTTGAGGAAATGGTGGTTGAATGACCGTTGAAACCAGATCAATCTTGTAGGGAATTCCTTGTCCCTTGGATAAGACAGAGACCGCATTGAGAAGGTTGGTTGCAGTTTTTACTGCTTCCGCCCAATAAGTGGGAGGAAGGCCACTTTGCACCAGTAAGCATTGGGCTTTATCTAGAATGGAACCCTTTGTTCTTTCAGCTAGGCCGTTCTGTTGGGGGGTGTATGCTGGAGCCAGGTGATTATTGATTCCATGAAGGTTAAAGTACCCACCAAGCTCCTCATTCACAAATTTGCCCCCATTTTCCAACAAAACCTTAGCAACTTTGGAGCTGAGAAGCCTTTCTGATTGGTTGATGAATTTCTTTATGGCCATTGGGTCTTGACCTTTGGAGCAAAGGAAAGAGACAGACTTGAAGCCCAAGAATTGGTCCACAAAGGTGAGGAAGTACTTGCAGCTGCCGTTTGACAGGACGGGAAAGGGGCCTACAAGATTGAGGTAAAATTTTTCCAGGAAGTGAGCAGCTGGTTTGAAGTGCCCACTAGATGGGGTGGCTGTCATCTTGCAGCTATTTCAGATGTTGAAGTTGGAGTGAGAGGAACTCCCAGGAAAGAGAGTTTTTAGAGCGGCATTGTGAGGGTGTCCCAGCTGGAGGTGCTATGGGGCGTCTTGAGATTTCTTGAGGAGCACAGAGCTCTTGACAGGGATTTTGAATTTATTTCCAAAAAGTTTGACCAGGTGATTTCTGGCAGTGCCCACAAACAAGAAATGATCAAGGGAGATTTTGTATCCGGAATGGCCAATTCAATTAATGGTGGCTGACTTTGGTGCAATTTGAGGGAGAGAGAAAGACAGCAATTCAGAGAGGGAACCAGGAGTATGTTATCCAGTTGGATTTCTTTGCCCAGGGGATTGAAAAGCATGGCCTTACCCATGGCTGGGGCAACAGTGTAGTGCCTTCTGCTCCGGTGACCACTTTCAGATTTATTGGATTTGACTCCCAGAGTAGAAGGGAAGAGTTGATAATGTGATGCGTAGATCCCAAATCAAGCACATCAAGAAGCGGTGTTTGGGTTTTGGTGACCTTGAAGTATAGCTGTACATTCAGGAAAGCTTGAGGTGCTTGAGATGATCCTGGATTGGTAAAGTTGGTTGCATCAGTTGAAGCAGTTGCCAATTGGAGATGAGAGAGAGATTTAGAGGTTGAGTGATTGGGAAGCAGTTCTGGATGGAGTAAACAGAATCAATCTTCTGGGTGATTTGCCAGTGGTTTTCTGTTTTCCCTTGGAGCATGGGTGCTTGGTTCTCAATTTCTTTTGAGGTGCAGTTTTGTGCAGGGAATTAGAAGAGACATCCTCTGCTATTTCAGGTGTCTCTTCCTTCAAGAGGTTTCCAGGTGAAGAAATTCCCTGAGTTTGTTGAGCACTGCTGTTGGGTTGGTCAGCATTTTGTTGTTCAGAAGGAGAGTGTTGACTATGTGGTGGAAAGTGGTGGGGATTTCGGCCAGGAAGGTGTAACTGAGGATGTCTTGAGGGAAATCAAGTTTGACCACAGAGGGCTCATTCATTAATTTATGGCAGTCATTAATATATTGAGAAAGTTCCCCCTTGTAGTGGTAGCATATAAAATTCAGCCAGAGGCAACCACAGTTATTAGATGATTGAAAGGCGTATTTCTTGTGGATACCTTCCAGAATAGCACGGGGATCAGATTTTTTGAGCTGTTCACTACTGCATCAAATACAATTTTGCCTAGGTGCTTGATGATGATTTTGCAGGCCTCATAGATCTTTCTCTTTTACGTAGGAGTCATAGCATTAATGGGGTTATATTCCTCAATGAGTTCAAGGAGTCTCTTTCTTCTGAGGTAGCTCTTTAATAGTATAAACCAATTTGGGAAGTTGGATTCAGTGAGGAGTTGGATATTAAGTTTAGGGCTGTCTGCTTGGTTGTTTATGGCAAGGATCCTTTTCTAGTTGGTAAAGATTGTGCAATTGGGAATTTAAATCTTTTAAAATTAGACTAAATAGAAGAAATCAGATTTAGAGATGAAGCAAACAAAGTGTGATGAAAATGAGTCACACCTAAATAGAAAAGGCACAAGGCCACAAGTTGGTAGGAACAACACTACACGCAGCACAGTAACTAGAGGATTTGAGGAGAGTAGGAGCAGGTGATTATCAGCAGGACGGCAAAGTACTGAAAGAGATTTGAAATACAGCTTACCCAGCTCAGAAATCTGGATGTAGATGGAATGGTTTTGGAACCATACAAGGAGAAGAGCATCCTAGTTCTGAGGCAGTGCTGTTAAATAAGAGTAACAAGAAGGCATGCACCCATAGCAATGGGGGCACCCTGGGGAGCACAAGTACAGGAGAAAATGCAGGCACACACACAGTAGAGGAAGGGAAAACAAGAGGAGATGAAATGAAAAGGAAAGAAGATTGAAGGCACATTGGCAATAAGACCTCATTCACCATTCAACAAGATCCAGGGTTTCTTGGGCCAGACAACCTTTAGATCCTTTCCCTTCTTGTAAATCCCCCCTGTTTGAACCTCTGGATGATCCCCTTGCTTCCTCTTGGGAAGAAGTGGAGCCTCTCAAAGAAATCAAAGACTCTTCCAATGAAGCCTCAACTCGTGGTATATTGCGGGCTTGCGCTAATGCTCCGCTTCAACCTTACTCACAACTCTGATCCAGGAATTTAACCAAACTGCCTTGCAATCTGGTCCAAGTGGTCCTAGTTTGCGCACTTGGGCATCAAGCAGCCTGATCATTCTACTGGGGAACACCCTCATAAGCTTAGATCCTACCTACAGTCCTGAAAAATCATCTCCTCAAATAATCCTCAAAATTTCCCTACTGATAGACCTAGAGTTATGTATGCATCTTCCTTCCTTGGTGGAAGAGCCTTGCAGTGGTTCAAACCCTACCTTGAACTATTGGATAACACTAGCCCCACTTGTATTCTCAAAAACTGGGAAAAGTTCAAGCAACAGCTGTTCACCCTGTTTGGCAACCCTAATGAAGTTTGAAAGGCTGAATACAAACTCAATAATCTTTTCATGAAGGAAAATAGTAGAACTTCCGTTTGTATTTCAGATTTTCAAACTCTGCAGTCTTGCATCCAATGTAACAAGGCAGCCATTTTATTTCATTTTCAAAAAGGTTTACCAGCACTCCTAATCAAACAACTAGCAGTTTGGGTACATAAGACAACCTTCCTTTAGCAGTTAATCAACTGGGTGATTGAGCTTGATAATTGTTATCATGATAAGAACCGCTCTCAAAGAAACAACCGTGGACCGTCAACTTTGGCTCCAAAGGCGGAAAAATTCTTGAAACAATCTTTGAAGAATCCAAAGCAATCCAGACCAAATCCAAACTTGCACTCCAACCCAAAAGGAAAACCCATCAACAAAACTCCAAAGTTCCTGTATGAAGGAACTGGGATGCTCTGGAACAAGGAATTTTTAAGGAGGGAAAAGAATGGGTTATGTATTTATTGTGGAGGTAAATATGATGTAAATAGTTGTGCAAAGCGGCTAGCGCGTGAAGCGGCTAAGCAGTCAAAAAATTAGCTTTTAGTTTTCCTGACACTTTCAAGGAAGGCTACAAATTATCTAAATTTCCAAGTCAATCTTTTTACTTGCGAGACACTAGGTGCTCCAAGTTCAAGGTTTGTCCTTTTCCATTCCAACAACTCTCATTATTGATTTTTACTTGATTCTTGCGCTAATTTTTCTTTTATAAGTGAATCTTTTGCCACTTCCCAAAACCTTATGCGTTCTGAGATAGATAGATTCCCTATCTATTTCTTAAGTTCTGCAACTGAGCCATCTCATTGGGTTTCCCAAAAGGAAAAATGGACCTTTGCATTTTCTAATTTCCCCAGCTTTGAATGGGGGGATTTATGTGTCTTGGATATTGCAGGAATGGATGATACCATTCTAGGCCATGATTTCCTAGTCCACTGGAATCTGGATGTGAATTGGAAAGAAGGAGTAATTAACCTTCAAACCTCCCAACCGCAGAAAAATAACCCTTCTTTCAAAAAGGAATTAAACAGCCTACCTGACACTATCATTGAGTTTGATGACACTTTCCCTCCAGGAGATTTGCAATATCCTGACCTTCACTCCCAAGTTCCCTCTTCAGATTTAGTAGTTATTGATTATTTATACAACTTACATCTTCCTTGTTTCTTTGAAGAGAAACATGCACCAACCAAATGGTGTATTTTGAGCTCCCTAATTCCCTTGCATAATTGAAGCACTTTCAATCCCGGCCTCAAAGATGAGAAGATTGAAGATTTAGAAATCATTTTAGAGTCTTTGCCTTTGGTTTATCATAAATTTCTGACATCTTTGCAGCTGTAAAGGTAGATAAACTTCCTCCATCCCATTGTTGCAATTATAAGATCAAACTTAATGGCCCACCACTGGCACCTGGAACAGTCTACTCCCTCTCAAAACAGGAATCAACTGTGCTTCAAGAATACATTGCAGAAAATGTATCAAAAGGATTTCTTTGACCAAGAAATTCAAACACCAGTTTACCTGTCTTATTTGTTCTGAAGAAAGATGGTGGACTTTGACTTTGTGTTGACTATAGGAAACTGAACCAGGTAACCCAGAAAAATGCCTACCCAGTACTGCCTATGTTGCACCTCCTCACTTTGTTCCATGGAGCTGCTTATTTCTCAAAGTAAGAACTTTGAGGCGCCTATAACCTAGTTTGCATTGCAAAAGTTCATGATTATTTGACCGCAATGAGAACGTGGTTTGGCAGTTATGAGTATACCATCATGCCCTTGGCCTCTGCAATGCTCCTTCCACTTTTCAACATTTTGTCAATGCCATTTTCTCTGAACTTGTGGAGAAATATCTTGTGGTGTATCTTGACAATATACTGTTCTACTTGAAGACTCTTGAGGACCACATTGCACATTTGCAAGAGGTGCTGCAGCAACTTTGCAAGAATGACCTGTTTGCAAAAGCCTATAAGTGCAAATTTCATACTCCTTCTCTTCAATTTTTAGGTGTCATAGTCTTGCAGCAAGGACTATCAATGGATCCGGCCAAGACCCAGCGCATATTGGACTGGCCCCCACCTTCCTCTGTCAAATCCCTTCAATTTTTCCTTGGATTCAGTAATTTTTAAATGAGGTTTATTGAGCATTATGCCAAGAAACCCGTGAAACTTACTAAACTTCTTCCAAAAGAAACTCATTTTGTTTTCACAGATAAAGCTGCTTTGAATTTCAAAGCTCTGAAGGAATAATTTACCACTTCTCCAATAATTGCTCACTTTAATGAGCTAGCGTGCACTATTGTTGAAACAGACACAAGCAACTATGCAGTTGCAGAAGTGTGTTCATACCTTTTGAGTCTTATGGAACCTTTTGAGGTCTTAACTGATCACAATTCTTTGAAATACTTCATGAGCTGAAAAGTCCTTACACGCATACAGACACATTGGTCAAAACATCTCTCCAAGTTCAACTTTACAATCACCTACCTTCCTGGGAAACAAGTGGTAGTTCCTGATGCTTTGTCATTTTGAGACAACATTTACCCAGGAGGGGGGAGCACCTTCTCCAACAACAACCCTGAAAATGTTAGGACACTTTTCTCAACCCATTCTGCCAAACTCAGTTCAATCATCACTCACCTTTGAGATCTAGCTTCCAAACTAAGACAAGCTCAACTCAACAAACTCGCGTGTAGAAAACTTTGAAAGAATGAAAACTTTTAAGATTGTGATTATAGTATTGACAAAAATGATTATTTATTTTATAAAAATTGTATAGTATTACCAGATAATCCTTGCATTAAGTTAAATATATTCAAGTCAGGGCATGATTCTCTGCTTTCTGGTTATTATGGGCAGGATAAAACCTACCGATTGATTGCAAAAGACTTCTATTGGCCTGGTATGACCAATCAAGTGAAATAATATGTTAATGCGTGCTATGATTGCAATTGGAACAAGTCCTCAAAACACTGGAAGTATGGGCTGCTCCAGCCACTTCCAATTCCACTGATTCCTTTTCACTTGCTTCCTATTTATTTCATTTTGCAATTACCTATTTCTATTTGTTATGATTCTATTTTAGTAGTAGTAGATTGCTTCTCAAAGATGGCTTTATTCCTTCGCAGTAATGTGATGGCCTCTTCTGAAGAATTAGCTAATTTATTTATAGAATATGTATTCTCAAAGCATTTTCTCCCTGATAAGATTATTAGTGATTGTGGCTCTTTGTTTGTCTCTAGCTCCTGGACCTTGCTGTGTCAACATTTGAAGATCACTTGAAATCTATCAACGGCTTACCACCCCAAAATGGATGGGAAAACCAAGCAAGTCAATAAGATCCTCAAACAGTATCTCCAAATGTAGGTCTCCTACCAACAGGAAGACAGGTTGCAATGGCTCCCATTAGCCAAATTTGGCTAAAAAAACTCCACTCATTCCTTCACCAAACGGTTGCCCTTCCAGACTTTTTATGGTAGAAATCCAACTTTCTCTTCCCTTCACGTAGCACCTTCTCAACCTGTTACCAATTACCTTAACCATATCCAATCCCTTCAATCAAAACTTGGAACCAACCTCAAAGCAGCAAACCAGCGCTACAAGGAACAAGTAGATTGACTTTGCACTTTGTCCCCAACCTTTGCAGTAGGAGATTGGGTATGGCTCAATGCTCACAATATTTGCAGTACTTTCCCAAATTTTAAACTCTCTGAAAGAACGCTTTGCCCCTTAAAAGTAAGATCAATTGTCTCCCCTAACACCTTTTAACTCACCTTACCTGCAAAATAGAAAGGTATCCATCTGGTCTTTCACATGTCTCTCCTAGAGCCAGCTTGGGTCCTATACCCAGGAAAGACTCATCCCCATCCTGAACCAGTCAGAATCCACAATCAGAGAGTGGGAAGTAAGCAGTATCCTGGATTCCAGTTTACGCAAAGGAAAGCTTCAATACGTTTTTGAATGTACTGGCTTCCAGTTCAACAAAGATCTCACTTTGCGGGAACCAGCCCATCACCTTCGCCCCAATTTGGTTCAAGACTTCCATGCAAGTTACCCTTGCAAACCTTGCCAATCATAGCTCCCATTCCATTCCATTTCTTGCATCCCAGTCCACATTTTCATCCCATTCCTTCCCATTAATCTCAACCCATTTCCTTATTTCATTTCCTTTCCCTTTCTTAGAAACATCCCCTTTTTCTTTTCACAATTTTTATCCCTTCAAATTTTATTTTGAAATCATAATCCTATTTTCCTTAAAAAACAAAACAAAAAAATATATAATAATAAAATAATAAAATAATAAAATAATAAAATAATAAAATAATAAAATAATAAAATAATAAAATAATAAAATAATAAAATAATAAAATAATAAAATAATAAAATAATAAAATAATAAAATAATAAAATAATAAAATAATAAAATAATAAAATAATAAAATAATAAAATAATAAAATAATAAAATAATAAAATAATAAAATAATAAAATAATAAAATAATAAAATAATAAAATAATAAAATAATAAAATAATAAAATAATAAAATAATAAAATAATAAAATAATAAAATAATAAAATAATAAAATAATAAAATAATAAAATAATAAAATAATAAAATAATAAAATAATAAAATAATAAAATAATAAAATAATAAAATAATAAAATAATAAAATAATAAAATAATAAAATAATAAAATAATAAAATAATAAAATAATAAAATAATAAAATAATAAAATAATAAAATAATAAAATAATAAAATAATAAAATAATAAAATAATAAAATAATAAAATAATAAAATAATAAAATAATAAAATAATAAAATAATAAAATAATAAAATAATAAAATAATAAAATAATAAAATAATAAAATAATAAAATAATAAAATAATAAAATAATAAAATAATAAAATAATAAAATAATAAAATAATAAAATAATAAAATAATAAAATAATAAAATAATAAAATAATAAAATAATAAAATAATAAAATAATAAAATAATAAAATAATAAAATGATAAAATAATAAAATAATAAAATAATAAAATAATAAAATAATAAAATAATAAAATAATAAAATAATAAAATAATAAAATAATAAAATAATAAAATAATAAAATAATAAAATAATAAAATAATAAAATAATAAAATAATAAAATAATAAAATAATAAAATAATAAAATAATAAAATAATAAAATAATAAAATGATAAAATAATAAAATAATAAAATAATAAAATAATAAAATAATAAAATAATAAAATAATAAAATAATAAAATAATAAAATAATAAAATAATAAAATAATAAATTAATAAATTAATAAATTAATAAAATCATAAAATAATAAAAATAATATATATAATTAAAAAATACTTTTCTACAAATTTTCCTTTATTTCTCTCTCTGCTTCCTCCCCATTCTCATTAAATTCTTCTACCATTGACCTAAACTCTTCAAAATCTTTGTTTTCCACCAAAGAAGATAACCTTTGCAAGATCATCAGTTGTGTCACCAGATATCTCTCAAAGATTTCCTCAAACTTTGCAGTCCAAACTCTCTTTTTTTGGGTATTCCATCCACCTTCCTCAATGAGTTCCTTGTGAGCTCTCTTCCTTTGGCCTATTGAAGAACCTTCCCCAAAATTTCCAGTCAATTGTCTTTCATTGGTTTTGATTGCCCCTTCAACTTTCACTTGCTTACCCTCATTTTGGCCCTCTACCTCATCTCTTTCCATTCCATCCCATTCCATTCCACTCCTTGCTTCTACCCAGTTTCCTTCCTCTTCATTTTCCTCCCTTTGCTCCAGTTCCATCTGCCCTTCAGCCATTCCTTCTTCCCTTGCCTCTTCAATTGTCTGCTTTTCCTCAGCTTGCACTTCCAACCCAATCAACCCAGTATATGGCGCTTGTGGTGGAAGTGTATTGGTGGTATATCTTTGAAGTTGTGGAAGTACTACAGCAACAAAGATTATATTAGTTCCATTTTTATTTATTTTATTTTTTTTACTTATTGTTAGTCTCTAAGCCTTGACTTACCAGGTTTCCAAATACCTAAGAACTTGTTCTCTGGCACTGGCAGTATATGATAGTTGAATTGCCGGGGGACCCATGACTTTGCACCTCCCTTCTGGAAGCTGCTAGGACATCTACAACCTGCTCACTACTTATAGGCAATTTGCAAGCAACCTTGGGCAAATGGCATTTTTTGCACTTGTCTTGGATACCTCCCATGGCTGTCCTAGGGAAGCATTTGTTGTTTTTTTGAATGCAGTTTTTGCAACAGTGGAATGAAAATTACAACATAATTAATTATAAATCTATTTAAAAGCAAAGAATTGATGTTAATTGGTATTAAGTATTTGTAACAACTTTGGAATTAATGGGAAAATTTTCTGAAAACTTGCGGGAGCTTGCGTTGTAAGACTCCAAACTGTTCTAGGCCGTGACAGTTCTGTGGAGGGGAAAGGTGCTGTTAGGCTGCCCTCCTGAGTGTTACAAAAATATTTAGATGTAACCGAGATCAAGGTCCAGAACCTGGTAAATGAGGAATCAAGGAGTAGAGGATAAAGACGCTAATAGTTTGGTAGCGATGGAACAGCAATATCTGAGACAAGATTATGCAGGGAAAAACTTGAACAAAAGAAGTTAAAGTCTGCTTAGAGTTCAAAGAACAAAAGCTGTTGTATGTAAACAACGCCCACAAGCTAATAACTCTGGTTGTCAGCAGAAGATACGGGATGATCAACTCAAAACCAACCAACCTCCAGGTTCTCAATGAACCTTCCCAACTCTCCCAAATCAAGCGCTTGAAGGGTACCAGATAACTGAGGGTGGCTGTAAAAAACAAAGCACAATGTTTAAGAAGCTCTAAAAGCAAAAAGTAACTGATTTGAAGCAAGGATAACCTCAACACTTCTCAAGGGACTCAAGAGTAGGCTGGCATAATGCAACTCCAAAGAAAATAAAGGGAGGTATAACACTCCAGGTCTTAAGCTTAATAAGACCCTCAATCAATTGTGATTGGCTCCAGAAAGATGATCAGGGATCAGGACCAGTATGGTAAGAGAAAGGGATCAAGGAGTGGTATAACACACTCAAAAATTCCAACAGACAGAATTTTTCTTCAACCAGAAAGGCTATTGGTTGGTGATAAGGATCAGGCCACAGAGGGGCAAAGACTAAGGGTTAAAAATGGATCAGGGGGCAATCAGAGATATACCCAGGATAAGGATCAGGATCTAATTTCACCATAACGGGGGGGACATAAGCACACACTCCCATGGATGATGAACAAAAGGCTGGGGAGAGCCCCTCCTTTTATGGGCCATGGGTCCCTGTAAACTATTTACAAGAGATATTACAAATTGAGCGGAATTTTTTTTTTTCAAGGATGAATGAAATAATGAAAGGAAATGAATGAGCAGGGATGAAAAGGAACACCAGCCCGTGCCAATGGTGGGCACAGGCAGGTGAGGATGAGGTGACAGGCCGCGCCGACAGGCTGACGCCCCTTGGCAACTGCTGGCTGGTGGATGACCGCGCGGTCAGAATCCTTGAGGGGCGCAGGACACATTACCAACCCGCGCAGGCGGCAGAAGACTTGCGCGGGAAACCGGTGAGCGATGAACACGCGGATTGGATTTGGGGTAGTGAGTAGATGGATTGGGTAGGAGAGATGAGATGGAGTAGTGAGGATGAAGGGTCAGGGATGCCAATCTGACGGTCGGATAATGGGATGATCTGGACAATAAATGATGTTTTGACTTGGACTGGTTTTGAACAAGGGTCAAATTCAAACCTGATGAGAGTAGAGAATCTCTCCTTGGCTTGACCATTAATCTTTGAGAAATTCAAGAAGCAGAATATTGAGCCACACAGCCTACAATGATGCCTTCAAACCCTGAGACCGAATCAAGTGAGACATTGATTACAATGATTGACCTCACGATTGTCTTGCCACCTGACAATCATCTGTTTGTTTGATCTGATCTGACAATGATTAGGACTATGATGGTTGATGAGATTGGAGATGGCAAATTGGGTAGGGGTGATGGTTTTGGTTGTAGGATTCTTGAGGAATCCTAGGATGGAGGATGGAGACAAGCCCGGCAGTCTTTTGGCCGCGCGCTTGGCAAAAAAAAGTTGTAAGGCTGAATAGCGGAGCGGCAGGGATTTGAACAAGATAGCGGGGATACAACCACCCAGAGATTGTCCTTTCCAACTGAGAGAATGAGCAGTTTGGAAGCTGGCAACCAAATGGAACCCTATTCAGGATCAAAAATGTTTTTCTTTTTTCTTTTTTTTTTTTTTTTGGTAATGATGCCTATGAATGATGATAAGGAAAAATCATGAAAAAGTCTCCGCACTGACCAGGGTGTCCACAATGGGGCACCACATCTCTCCCTAGTCTGCCCCCGAGTTTGATGCCATAAAAAGAGAAAGGAAAGAAAGATGATTGAAACCAAGGAATGGCCATTTTGATCTTGAGAGTGATTGAAAAAAAATATGTCAATCCATCCAAAGGAAAACCTAGAAGTGGCTGAGATAAAATGAAGAAGGCGTCCCAGGTGCTCACATGCGTGGCATTAAGTAGAGTTTCACATCAAAACGCAGCAGATGACCCTGGTGGTGCACAATTGGGAGGACTTACTTTTGGAACAAGTTGCCTCCACCAGGATGAAATTTCTTGACCTGATCAGCAGAGAAACTTCTGGCCATCTGAGTACCATGCAGTTCCTCCAAAACATATGATCCACCTCTAACTTGACGGACCACTTGGTAAGGACCATTCCAGCCGTTAGAGAAAAGCTTTCCCCGCTGAGTTTCCAAAGAACAATTATAAGCTAAGACTAGATCCCCAGGGTTCAAGGGATCCCTGATTTGCTTTGAAACCTTGTCTTCCCAATTCTGAACTGATTTTTCCCTAGACTCCATCATCTTCTTATAAGCTTCACTACGGACATCTTCACTCCTTTCCAGCTGCTTGGATCTGGCAACTAATAGATCAGTGGTGGAAGAAACCTTTTCCCAAGAAATAACTAAGAAAGATTCCATTTCCAGATCCAGAGGAAGGAAAGCCCTTTGACCAAAAATGATTTTGGAAGGTCAGTAACCAGTGGTTTGTTTAGTTGAAATTCAATCAGAGAAGAGGACCAGGGGGAGGAATTTGAAACAATTCTTGCCACTTTCACCAGCCAGTTTGACAAGAGCAGCCTTCAAAGGAGCATGCCCTCTTTCCACCATGCCTTGGCCTTCAGGATAATAAGGAGTGGTCACCCTATGTTGACCAGGAAGTGATTGGATCATATCAGCCAGTTTACCACCAAACGTGGAGCCGCCATCAGTCAAATAAGATTGTGCCAAGCCATAACACATCATCCAAGTCTCATAAAGGAAAGCTGCTACTGATTCAGAGCTGAGGATCTTAAGAAAATTTGCTTCAACCCATCCAGAAAAATCATCTCTAGCCACAATGAGGTACTTAGCTCCACCAGCCTTAATGTGAACTACATCCATAGGAATCCTCCCAAAGACAGTGGACTCTCCAGTGGGGTAAAAAATTTTGGCCGGGCGCCTAAGATCACGTTTCTGGCACACTTCACAACTCTTGCACCACTGAGAGACTGATTTCTTCAGAGATGGCCACCAAAATTGTTTGGATATTTGTTGATAAGTTTTGGTTTCCCCACAATGACCAAGGCCTTCATGGAGACTTTCGTGGATCAAATCTTGTTTAGAAGGGATAGTGACCACAATAAGGGCACAAGGATTCCCTCTTTTCATAAGCCTAGTGCCTGGAACAAAGAAGTTGGAGGACTTCCTCTTGAGAGATCAAAAATCCTTAGCAAAGATATCAGGAGGCCTTTGGAGGGTGGAAAGGTACTGCTCTAACTTAAGCCAGAACCCTTGTTGGAAGCCAGAATAATCTTGGGAGGAAAAGGTGAAGACAGGGCAAATTAAAGGCTCCTCCTTGTCAAAATCCACTCCAACATCTGATTCTTCATCTCCAAGAGAGCGTAAAGATAAACCATCAGGCATGGTAAAAGATTTTTCAGCCCTGTGAACAATATCAAAAGAGAACAACTGGACAAAAGCCACCCAACAAGTCGTTGGAGCATTTGGAAGACTGGGGGCATTGATAATTTCAATAATGCATTGTGCATTGACTTTTAACTCAAATTTTTGACCCCAAAGGACAGTCTGGAGCTTCTTCAACATTTGGGCCACACCGCAAAGTTCCAGTTTTGGCTGGGAGTACCTGGATTCCACATCTGATAAAAGAAGAGATTCATACAGAGCAGGACGATCCAAACCATTTTCATCTTCCTGAGTAAGGACAGCCCCAAGGGATTGATAACTAGATTCCACTGCCAGCTTGATCTTGCCAGCTCCAGGTCCATAAGTGATCTTTTTCAAAACAATGTCTTTCCCAACAATTTTTTTGAGTATCTGGAATGATTGTTTGCAAGCTTGAGTCCAAAGCCATTCAGCATCCTTCCTGGTTAAGCAACGCAAGGGAATACAGATTTTGGATAGAGAAGGGATAAAAATTCAAACATCAATCACAACACCTAGGAACCCTCTGACTTCAGTTGGATTAATGGGAGTAGGCCAAGAGAGAATTTTTTTGACTTTGGATGGAGCCATTCTTCTTCCTTCCTTGCAGACCACATGACCAACAATTTCCAGAGCAGGGACACAGGCGGCAAGTTTGGATCCAGAGACAGTGAGACCAGATTCCTCAATTCAGAACAGGATCCTTTCAAAAGTGGTTGCATATTCCCAGATAAATCAACGGATTCCTGAATGCCAGGGTAAGAGCTCATTGTTATAGTCAGAAACTGGACCTTTAATTCCGCCATCGTTGATAAAGATACCAGCATGATCAGTGATTTCATCCTGGAGGATCCAAACCATCTGAGCCTTATAGAATGCAACCAAATTGGTGGCACCTTGAGGCAACCGAGTCAGTTGGAAACAACCAAGGGGAGTATCAAAAGTAGTGAGGGGATGAGAAATAGGATGCAAGGATTGTTCGTCATAGCCACCCATAATGTCACCTAGACCATAGCAAGCTCTCCCAGAGAATGATTTGACAAATTCTTCAGTAGCAGGAGGGATACCAGAGTCTTTAATAGTAACCTTATTTAGAGTCTGGAGATCATGAACTATTCTAAGTTTACCATTACTTTTCAGGACACAGAAAACAGGACTGGAATAGCTAGAAGTTGATTGTTTGTATAAACCGGTTCAGACTTGTTTGCGGACCAACTTGATGAATTTGTTGACTTTAGCAGCAGGGATTGGGATCTTTTTCTTTTTCCAAGGGTCATGTTCAACTACAGGTATGATGTAAGGAAGATCATAGGATTCTTTCAAGAGTCCTCTCTCTTCTTCACAGAATGCAATAAATTTTTTCCTTAGAGACAAGATATTTTTGATCAAATTTAACTCACCAGCAAGAAGCCATCCATCTGGACCAAAGTTTACCGCTTTCAGACGTTCTTCAGTGACCCAACCAGAGGGAATGAATGGACCAGTGAGGGATTGGGATAGACCACAGTAAGGATTGGGGGATAGAGGAGGACACATAAGGGGAGGATTGAGGTTGAGAGGCATTGGTTGGTTGACTGGCTGGACCTTCTTTGCAACTGGTTTGTACTTAGTGGCAAAGGAGAGGAATCCTTTCTTACTCCAAGCATTGACCAGTGAGACCTGACTACAAAAACTGAGACCATTTTCCAACATCTTCCAAGTTTGATGTTCTGCTGCGTCCTTGAAATGTGCCTTCTCCATTAAAGAGGATCCAAAAGATAACACATTGCTCACATGTGTGGCACAGGGTAGAGTTTTGAAAATGACAGTAGTAGAAGCCCCTGGTGGTGCACAATTGGGAGGACTTAATTCTACCCCAAATTGCCTCCACCTAAGACCATACTCCTTCATACCAAAGCCACCAAGAAAAGAATCAAGATTTAGATCTAGTTTAGACTCATTGCGGAGATTCAAAACCTGAATAGAGGATGATTGATCAGGCTGAAAAGAAAAAGGAAAAGAAGATACAACAGATCCAGACAGAAGAAATATTTTTGGATTTTTCGGATTTTTCATGTGTTTTATTTTTGATCTTATTTGGATGAGAAGGAAATGATGAAGAAAAAAGGCATGCCTCTGAGGTGGGAGTTGGTCCATGAGTTGAAGTCTGAGGCTGAGAAGAACTACAAATATCAGTAGGGCCAACTATTCTGCTAAAAAATGAGGATGAGAGGAATGAGAGTTTTCTTTCTGCTTTCCCTTCAGGACAGATTTGAAAGAATGAGCAGGGAAGTCTCTTTCCCAAAGACCAGAATCCAGAGAACAAAGAGGAACTTCAATCTTTCTGCCATCAGCATCAGGGAGGAGAATTCTCTCCCCAACTTGATCAGAAAACATCAGGGTAGCACCAAAGTCCATTAAGAAAGGTCTTCCCAAGATCATGGGACCATCCAGACGAGTGATCCAGAAGTGACAGGTGCCAACAATATTTTGACCAATTCAAACAGGGATATCCTCAGCAATACCAACCAGATCACAGGACTGGTTCCCAATTCCATAAACCGCAGAGTTGAAACCAACCCTTGGGCTAAGTTTAAGCTTGCAGGCCATGGAGTCCGAAATCAAGTTGAGCTGAGAACCCAAATCCAAAAGGAGAGAAGCCGTTTTAGTTGAATCAACAAGATAACATGGGAGAAAGCAAAGAGGACAGGAATACATCTTGGCATCTGAAGAGGGATCTGTTCCACCAGAATCCTCCATCAGAGTACCAGAGGAGACCTTCAATTTGTAGGGACCAATCTCCACACGTCAACAAGAAACCCATTTCTTCATCCCTTCAGCCACAGATGGAGAGATCAACAGGAGTTCAGCCACAGATAGATCAGGGATTTTAAGATCAGAAATTTTCTTTAATACTCATTCCACAGCATTAGGGTAGTCCTTGGAGATGCCCCTCTCAAATCAAACTTTGGGCTGGGTGGAGGGAGGAAGATCAGGTGAAATAGGTGCTGGAAGAGGATCTGAGGGTTGGACAGGTTGAAGAGGGGGAAGATCAGAGTTGTCCTGGAACCTTTCAATAAGTGGTTCCCTTTCTACTTCCATGTCTTCCACATCAGAGGAAGGAGGCTCAGGTGAAGATCGAGGTTTAACGGGTTTTTGCAGGATTGAGGATGGAACAGGAGAAGACATATGAGGTTTTGGTTCCTCATGGCGTTTCCTAGCTGGGTCGTTTGATAGGTGCCAGGGAAGCTGGAAGAAGTGATAGCTGGAGGATACCAAGGTTGCAGAGTTCCACAGGATGATCAAAAATCCACAGAGACCAAGTGTACCTTCTTGGGAGTTGGTGGTTGGTATGAGGCCACCACATGATGGATCGGACAAGATGAATTGAAAGGGATCAAATCACCATTAGGAAGGAAGAAATTATTTCCCTTCTGCTCTACTAACTTCTCCTCCTTGTCCTTCTGGAGTTCAGGACATCTACAAGTACCATGGCCTTCCCTATGGCAATAATAACAGACTAGAGTAGATTTAGGAACAGAATGAGCAGGTTTAGGAGAGGCAAAAGAGGATATTTTCTGATCTATTTTATTCTTAAATGCCTGAAGTAATTTAGTGATCTCATCTATAGTAGCAGATTCCTTATTGGCCTGGGGATTTGATTTGGGTCTACAATCCGCTTCCATCTTGTTCATGATTTTTTTGGATTCTTGGAAGGAGGGAGCATGGACTGGTTCAGCAATTCAGTTCTTTTCAAAAGTGAGGGCAGTTTGACCTTTCATGACCTTGTCCACTGCTCCCCTCAAAATCAGAAAAGCAGGAAGTTTGAATTGATTATCCCTAGTAGTGATCATGGATCCAGATTTTACCAGTTCATCCCTAATTCTTTCCTGGACTCCTGGTGAAAAGGATTGGAAAAATTGGACTTGAATTTTGTCCACAGTGTCGATGTGATTGTTCCTGATGAGGTAAGACTGGATAGGATCCCAAGAATTTCTGAAAGACTGATAATCTGAAGCTGAAGAGACACCACCATTGATGATCCATTGAGAAACCAGGGAATCCAATTCTTGCAAAGTAAATCTGGCTACATCTATTTTTCCCCAATAGGCCAACATAGCCTCCTTCAGGAGCCTCCAGTTATTATTTTTGAATCCATCGAACAATTTGATAACCTCCATAACTTCGTCAGAAGAGATAAAAAATTGTAACTGATAAGCCATATCATGTTCACTGGCACCATCCACTTCAGTGGCCATCTCATAGGAGTCCAGGAATTGTTTGACGTTGGTCCCATTGAAGCCTAAGTTTTTGTTCTGAGGTTTGATTTTGACCATCTTGGCCCCAAAAGATGAGGAGGATCCAGCAGATTCCATCTTGAAGGGTTCCTAAGAGATCCAAAAGAGCAGAGTTCCAAGGTGGCTCACAAGTGTGGCAAGAGTAGAGTTTCAAAAAAACAACAACAATCTTGCCCAGATGGTGCACAATTGGGAGGACTTAGTTCTGGACCAAGTTGCCTCCACGGATCAGATCTTAAAAAAGAACAAACAAAAAAAAAATTGGATTGGATTTCAGAGTTGATTCTTCAAGTTGGGACTGTAAATCCCAAGGTTGCTGGTTTGATCCTGGCCCGGGGGACCAAATGTAAGACTTCAAACAATGCTAGGCCGTGGCAGTTCTGTGGAGGGGAAAGGTGCTGTTTAGGCTGCCCTCCTGAGTGTTACAAAAATATTTAGATGTAACAGAGATCAAGGTCCAGAACCTGGTAAATGAGGAATCAAGGAGTAGAGGATAAAGATGATAATAGTTTGGTAGTGATGGAACAGCAATATCTGAGACAAGATTATGCAGGGAAAAACTTGAACAAAAGAAGTTAAAGTCTGCTTAGAGTTCAAAGAACAAAAGCTGTTGTATGTAAACAACGCCCACAAGCTAATAACTCTGGTCGTCAGCAGAAGATTGGGGATGATCAACTCAAACTCAACCAACCTCCAGGTTCTCGATGAACCTGCCCAACTCTCCGCAATCAAGCGCTTGAAGGGTACCATATAACTGGGTGTGGCTGTACAAGAAAAAGCACAATGTTTAAGAAGCTCTAAAAGAAAAAATTAACTGATTTGAAGCAAGGATAACCTCAACACTTCTCAAGGGACTCAAGAGTAGGCTGGCAGAATGCAACTCCAAAGAAAATAAAGGGAGGTATAACACTCCAGGTCTTAAGCTTAATAAGACCTCTTCAATCAATCGTGATTGGCTCCAGAAAGATGATCAGGGATCAGGACCAGTATGGTCAGAGAAAGGGATCAAGGAGTGGTATAAAACACTCAAAAATTCCAACAGACAGAATTTTTCTTCAACCAGAAAAGCTATTGGTTGGTGATAAGGATCAGGCCACCGAGGGGCAAAGACTAAGGGTTAAAAATGGATCAGGGGGCAATCAGAGATATACCCAGGATAAGGATCAGGATCTAATTTCACCATAACGGGGGGGACATAAGCACACACTCCCATGGATGATGAACAAAAGGCTGGGGAGAGCCCCTTCTTTTATGGGCCATGGGTCCCTGTAAAATATTTACAAGAGATACTACAAATAGAGCAGAATTTTTTTTTCAAGGATGAATGAAATTAAAAAAGGAAATGAATGAGCGGGGATGAAAAGAAACCCCAGCCCATGCCAATGGTGGGCACAGGCAGGTGAGGATGAGGTGACAGGCCGCGCCGACAGGCTGACGCCCCTTGGAAACCGCTGGCTGGTGGATGACCGCCCTGTCAGAATCCTTGAGGGGCGCGGGACACATCACCAACCCACGCAGGTGGCAGAAGACTTGCGCGGGAAACCGGTGAGCAATGAACGCACCAATCGGATTGGGGGTAGTGAGTAGATGGATTGGGTAGGAGAGATGAGATGGAGTAGTGACGATGAAGGGTCAGGGATGCCGATCTGACTGTTGGATAATGGGATGATCTTTACAATCAATGATGTTTTGACTTGGACTGGTTTTGAACAAGGGTCAAATTCAAACCTGATGAGAGTAGAGCATCTCTCCTTGGCTTGACCATTGATCTTTGAGCGATTCAAGAAGCAGACTATTGAGCCACACAGCCTACAATTATGCCTTTGAACCCTGAGACCAAATCAAGTGAGACATTGATTACAATGATTGACCTCACAATTGTCTTGCCACCTGAAAATTGTCTGTTTGTTTGATCTTATCTGACGATGAGTAGGACTATGATGGTTGATGAGATTGGAGATGGAGAATTGGGTAGGGGTGATGGTGTTGGTTGTAGGATTCTTGAGGAATCCTAGGATGGAGGATGGAGACAAGCCCGGAGGTCTTTTGGCCGCGCGCTTGGCACAAAAAAGTTGTAAGGCTGGATAGCGGAGCAGCTGCAATTTGAACACAAGAGCGGGGATACAACCACCAAGAGATTGTCCTTGCCAACTGAGAGAATGAGCAGTTTGGAAGCTGAGAACCAAATGGAACCCTATTCCGGATCAAAGATTTTTTTTTTTTTTGGTAATGATGCCTATGAATGATGATAAGGAAAAATCATAAAAAAAAAATTAAAGTCTCCGCACTGGCCAGAGTGTCCAGGATGGGGCACCACAGAGTCTTTATACCTGGGCAACTTTCATGCTTTGAGCTTAAGGATTATTGTTCTCCCACTTTGACATACCCTTTTCCACAGTACCATCTACCTCAGTCCATAAGCATGACAAACTAGAAGCACAACATCAATGGTGCCTTCAGCTTATCAACTCTGGCTTGCTTAAAAACCTTCCATTCTTGGTGACTTACTCAGCAGCCACTTGCACACCTTGCAGTCAACTCTACCGTCAACCATCCATTTGGCCTCCGCCTTTTCACCCTGGGTATCAATAACCCTTGGGTTCCCATTTCCGGTCACATGCTCACGCTAGTTTGCACTCACGCTTTTTAAGCTACCTCAACTGTATAGTTGGAAAATGGACTAGTCCCTGACCCTGCATAAACTAAACCTTCATATTTGCATTGCTTCTGACATCACTCCCTCATGTCTCAACTGTTACACTCCAATACATTTTCCCCTATGGTCTCACATTTACGCTAAGACCTTGGAAATGTTCATACTTTTATTTAAATTTGTACTCCGTCATTTCATTCATTGCCTCATTGCTTGAAACTGTGGTTGGCCATCCATCAGGTTGTATTTAGTCAGTTTGGATTACCTTACAGAGGCTACTCCGCTTGCCTGTGGGTTGTTTCCTCAGTTAGTTAATTTCATACATTCTTGCATTTGCTAAATCCAGTCATCACATTGGGCTTGGGTTTGGTTCCCTTCCATCAGAACATTCATCCCTCTTGCTGTTTGTTAAGTTACTCCACCATAAGTTTGCACTTTGCGGTTAGCCTTGGCTACCTCACACTTGCCCTTGCACTCAGCTTCCCTTTTGTGCTCACAATCATCTAAAATTTCCCTATATTACTATTGGATTTATATGAGATTAAATAGAAGAAAAGACATAAAGAGGGCTAAGAGACACAAGAATCAGTTGAGAAGTGGGGAAAGGGATCAAGAAAACTCAGTAAGAAAGAAGAAAAGAATAATAATAATAATAAACAAACATCAAGTTAAAAGATTCTTAGCATGTTGATCTGAGATAATATTTGTAAGAGCTTGAGCAGAAGTGAAGTTCAATTTGTTGAAAGAGTAGGAAGTTTCAGATCTTGAGACGAAGATGAGTTGACATGAGTTATAGGAGTGGAGATTGCAGTTTTTGAGAGACACAGTGAACAGTCTTACCAGACAGAATCTGTGATGAGGTTGGTTGTAGTGAGTTGAGAAGGAAGATTGGGAATTGAAGCATGATTTAGAGAAAGAAGAGATTAAGAGTGAAGAGTTGAGGAAAAAGAGGAAAATTACTGATTGAAAGAGGTATTGAATCACAAATAGAGGTCTCGGAGGATCTTGGATGACACAGAACCTCCCGAGTGAACTAAGAGTCTGTAACATGTACGTGAAAGCGCTGTGAGTTTGAGAGGGAGGGCGCTTGAGGCTAGAGTTTGGGTGACATCTAAGAGACTGTGAAAGATGGGAAAAGAAAGAAGAAAAAGAAAAAAGAAAGAAATACAAATAGAAGAGAAGAAGACTGAAAACAAAAAGAAAGAAAGAGAAAAAAAGGAAAGAAAGAGAAAGAGAGGGTGTCTTTAACATTCAACAAGTACGTGGGGTGGTCGTGTGAAGGTCCCTATACTTCAAGCTACTTGATGGAGTTCTGGTAGGTGCGGTCACTGCTTACGTGGACAATCTGGCCATTGTGGGGTCTCAGGACTTTGTTTCCCCCTTCATTGCAGATACTGGGCAACATTTAAAGATTGGGGCTGATTGAGGATCTCTCCCTCCTTCTCTCTATCTCCATCCAACACAACCTGAAGTCCTGGACGGTCTCTATCAGGCAGGAGAATTATATTAGCTCCATGGCCTCTGCCTTTCTTCCAGTGGTTCAATCCCCGGTCATCTCCCCCATTGATTTGGCTTTCAAATCCTTGGTGAAACACAAGGTGAATTTTCTTTCCTCTCTGCCACAGTACAATCACCTCATTGGCTCCCTCCTCTGCATTTCCCAATGCACCTGTCCCAATACCTCCTTTGCTGTCAAGGAGCTCTTGCAGTTTCTTCAAAAACCTTCTGTTGACCACTGGAATGGTTCCCTCCGCATCCTCCAATACCTTCTTGCAACCAAAGATATACGTCTTACCCTTGGTGGCTTTCATTTAGCTCTGGTTGGATACTTGGACTGCAACTGGGCTGAAGACTGCAATGATTTTCACTCTTTCTTGGGGTACACCTTCTGGGTAGGTGTTTGCTCTGTTTCCTGGAGATCCAAGAAGCATCCAATGGTCTCACTATCCAGCTTGGAGGCAGGATACAAAGCCCTTTTGGACTGCTGCAAAGAAGGCCTATGGTTGATAAATTTCCTGGTTGAGCTCTGTATCCGGGATTCCAGCCCTGTTTCCCTCTACGCCAACAACAAGGGTGCGGAGGCCCTGGAAAGAAATCCTGAGCACCACTTGCGCACAAAGCACATCAACACTTGGCACCACTTTATTCAAGAATTTGTGACTCAAGGGGTTTTCATGGTGTGGTATCAATTTATAGACAAAGATTGGGAACTGCGTCGTGGCTGCGCGCTCAGCATTGGAGGCAGTGGGCTCATCATTAGGGTATGTGGAGTGCTCAGCAGCAGCAGCTGCTGCATCAGCAGCAGCAGCTGTTTGGCTCCGCACCTAGTGGATGGGTCGGGCTCAGAATCAAATGCGGCGTGGGAGGCAATCCGCCCCAGAGATTGGATTTGGAAGGTAGTGCGCTTGACTAGGTTTGCGGGCGCGTGGTTTTGGATACGTAGGGGAGGAGCAATCCGCGGGCTGGAAAGGAACGGATGGAGTGCGCGTGCAAGCGCGCGGATCATGCCGGATATTACCGGACACCCACGACGGGCGCAGACAAACGGATACGGACAGGCGCGGGGGGCTCCAATTAGGGCGCGGTGCAAGGACCGCGTCATGAGAAGGACAAACCGGATGGACGGAACCGCGTACGGACGTTGGGGGGAGTTTGGTACGGAGGTGGGGAGAGGAGGCTAGGGTTTCTGTTTTGGGATTGTTTTCTTTTTCTTTGTCATACTGTTATTTGCGCGTGTACTTAGGTTAGGGTTGAGGGGGAGGACTTATCCTCACTCTCAACTCCGGGTTGGGGAGGAGGGGAGGAATGGAATGGAGGGGAATCAGAGCATCACATCATTGGATTGGATCACTCATCTCACCAAGAGATTAAAGGAACTCATACCGGATACACATCCAGGTGGACAGTTCTTAGGATTGAAGGATTGGCAATTTCTCTCTCTCTCTACTTTTCTTTATCTCTTCATCTCTTTATTTCTATTTCTAATTTAAGTGCGACTCTGGGCATCCCCATCTCCTTTCAAACTCAGGGAACCATTAACTTCCGAACCTTGGGGCAATTATAGGGGGAAAACCCTAATTCTTTCCACATCTGGGGTTCTGGCCAGGAAATAACCTTCCGTTTCTTGTCTTTTGAATGTAACTGGGCGCAATGTCCTATCCATACCTCCCTACAGTCGCTTCCTCTTCTTCTTCTTCTTCTCCTTCCATTTCCGGGTTGGCTACTCCGACACCACTTGCGTCTTCCATCCCTCCTCCTCCCCCTCCCTCTGCTTGACCCAGGATGAGCTACGCCGTTCCCCCATGGGTCTCCAGTGACCATGAACCCACTCGTCCGGTTTGCATCAGGCCGCGCGACTACCCTCACATCCAATTCAACACCGCGGATGTGGAACAATTCATCTCGAGATACAAAGGTATTGCAGATTAGGAAGGTGCGTTGGACTCCAATAAGGCCCTGCTTGTCGTCCTGTTCATTATGGACAAAGAGAAGCTTGGGGATGTGGAGGAAATGGAAGGCTACAAGAATCAAGATTGGCCAAAACTGAAGGCAGAGATCCTAACGCGGTGGGGTAGGCGCAAACCTCAATTCTGGGAAAGGGATTTTGACCGCATGGACTCGGAGGCGAGTGCGCGTGGAGGAGTCAGAGCGCGGGTGGAGCTGGCAGATTACACCTTGACATTTGATTGGATCTATTGATACTTGTCAAAGAACGAGGTGGTGGGGGGACAGACGGGGGCCATGAAACGTGCGTTTCTGGGAGGTTTAGGCGCTCAACTCCGGGCAAGGGTGCAGCGGCATCTTTACAATCACAACTTGGTAAAGCAGTCATTGGATGGGAGCATTGCGCTCCTTCCGGAGCTGGCTGTCATTTTCCAGGCTGTGGAGAGCAAGCTTGACTTAGAAGAGCTTATTGAGGATACTGCTAAGTCCTTCCCAGCGGGACCAAAGAAATCCGTCCCCCAGGTTTTGGCTCCGGCGCAATTTCTGGACCCGGTTCCACCTACTGCCATGCGTGCTCCGGTTCCTCAGCCCGCGCCCGCCCCTCCGGTAAGTGAATTGACGGAGCTTATGAAGGATTTGAAGATCTGCATGAGCCGTATGGGCCAGCAGCAGCCTTGAGGGCCTCCACCGCACATGGTGGAAGGGTTTTGGTTGCCCGGTACTTTTGTGCCAAGGGGGTGTTTGTACTGCGGGGAGAACAGTGATTGGCAATTGGCGTGCAAGGAGCTTACAAAGGATCTCCACGCCGGATTGGTTTGGCCGGGGGGGATGGGGTACATGTTTCCAATGGGCAAACAGATTCTGATGGAGCCAAGCCACCCAACCGCAATGCAGCAGGTGCGCACACGGGGTCAGGAGGCGGGAACAACGGCGCGAGCGTCACTAGGCATTGTTACTGGTCCTGGATTGTGGCAACCACCTTGGGTGGAAGCTGAGGTAAGGGTAGTGGCAACGGAAGAGAAGGTGGCGGTCTCAGATAAGATGGAGGTGGATGCAAAGGAGAGACCCCCTTTGACCATTCCAAAACCGGCCGCACGCCCGCCCGGAATCAAGGCGCCGGCAGAAAATCCTGTAGGGAAGAAGAAAGCGGCGGACATTGTGCAAAGGGTGATGGGTAACAAGACTCTGGTCCCACTGACCTTGCGGGAACTGGCAGCTGTGTCTCCGGTGGTGGTAGACAAGATGGTTCAGGCGTTGCGGGATTGCAGTCAGGGCTGGGTACCTCAGACGGTGCAGCCGGTTTATGTGGCGCAGAAGGAGGAGGGGCGCGAGGAGTGTGAGTTGATATTGGTTTCAAATCTGCTCACTTACGTTCTGATGGTCATAGCGGGGAGGAAGGTGTGGGCTATAGTGGACAGCGGTTCAATGGTGAACCTGCTGCCATTGCGGATGGTGGATGATTTGGGGTTGGTTTGGCGGAAATGGGCAATGGGTCTCCGCGCGCTTAACGAGGGGAGTGTTGTGTGGATGGGGTAGTTGAGGAGGAGGAGGTTGAGGTTGCAAGGGTCCATAAGAATCTTTCTTTTCTTTTGGTTGATTGTGGGGATGTGATTTTGGGAAGGCCGTTCATGTTTGGGTTCCTAGCACAAATGATTTTTGATTTGGAGGCGGGAACCGAGGCGTTGACGGTGGAGGATTTGTCCAGTGGAAGGTTTGAGACAACTATCTGCGATCACGGGAAAGGAAAGCAGAGGAGAGTGTTGGAGTATGAAGAGGAACCAGACACGGGGTTGGCCTGCAACGGGCGACCCTTGGAGGATTTTTTCTAGTCGACCAAGGAGACCGCACAGAACAAGCTCTGGTTTTGCGCCGGCGGTCGACTAATAAGGAGCAGGGATGGGAAGGAAGGAAAGTGCAGGGCGCGCACGTTGCAGAAGTAAGTCCCTTTTCTTAGTATGCATTGCCCAAGGGTACTACGCTTTGAAAACCCTATCATCATGCCACACTTGTAAGCGAAGGCAAAAGCCGCGGTTCCGTTCTGTGTAGGACCTACAGCAAAGGATGCGTGTGGATGATGCGGTGCAATGCTGGCAAGTACAAGCCGGTGTCGCGGAAGGTCTGACCAAGGAATGAGCCAATGCCCCAGGAATTGAACGGACTGTTTCAACTGATTGCTTGGTTGCGGGACCCTTGGGTCACGCCAATTAAGGCTTTGGGGTGGGTTACTAGTTCAGCGTGGATCACGGAGGAGCGGATTGCAGCTTTCAATTTTGGCCCGGTGGGATGGTTGAGTACGGAGGAGCGCGAGTTGCTGATTTCGGTTCTGGTTCTTTGGGAAAGAGCACTTGCTTTTGGACCTGAAGAGCGGGGGCTCCTGAAAAACAATATTGGCGACCCCTATGTCAACCCCACTGTTGATCACAAGCCGTGGAAGATCAAGCCAATTCCGATACCGCGGGCAGTCCGGGAGCAGTTTCTGGAGTTGGTGTGGGAACGGGTGAAGACTGGCCTCTACAAACAGTCAACGTCTAGTTACTCCAGTACAATCTTTGTGGTAGTTAAGCAGGAAGGAAATTTGTTAAGGATTGTCCATGATCTACAGCGGCTCAACTCTTTTACAATCCAGGACGCAGGACGGCCCCCTCCCGTTGACGAGTTCCTTGAGTCAATGGTGGGGCGCGCTTGTTACGGTTTAGTGGATGTGATGGGGGGATACAACCAGCACGAGTTGGATCTTTGCTTGCGGCCTCTAACGGCATTTGAAACCGGGTTGGGAAGAATGCAGTTGACTCGGCTACTGCAGGGCGCGACCAATTCTGTGGCGGTGTACCAGGCGCAAATGGCTTGGATCCTGAAAGACAATCTTCCGGAGGGAGTCCAAATCTTCATTGACGAGGCAGGCATCAAAGGTCCGAAATCCGTTTACAGAGGAGCGGAGATGGTTGAAGTTCCCGGCGTCCAACGTTTCGTGTGGGAATACGCGCAGACGTTGGAACGCATCCTGTTTTGCATCAAGGAGAAAGGACTGACGGTGTCGGGGAAGAAGTTGGCGGTTTGTGTTCCGGCGCTTGAAGTGCTTGGCCATGTTGTTGCTTCCAACAGCCGGCGCATTGCAGAGAAAAAGTGGAACAAGGTCCTCAAATGGCCAACCCCGCAGACGGTGTCACATATTCTTCAGTTCTTGGGATTATGTAGCTATGTCCGTATGTTCATCGAGAGGTTTGCGGAGGTGGCAAGCCTTCTACGATCACTAACGCGGAAAGGCACGGAGTGAAAGTGGGGAGGAGAGTGCAATTGCGTGTTCCGGAAGCTCAAGGAGATTGTGGGACGTGACATTGTGCTCCGCAATCTTGACTACAAAGCAGGAGGAATCAGGCTAGCGGTTGATTCCAGCAAATTTGGCGTGGGTGGGTTCTCACTCAAGAGGACAACCGCAAGGATAGGCCAGTGCTTTATGAGTTGGTCACCTTCACTCCAACGGAAAGCCGGTACTCTCAGCCCAATTTGGAGTTGTTTGGGGTTACCAAGATTGTGCGGAAACTTCAGTACCTTTTGTGTGGGGTTCACTTGTGAAATTTTACAGCTGGGGCTGGAGATGAAGGGATCAAAGGATGATGAGCTCCGGATGGAAGGGTCAGAGAGATGATAGGGAGATGTCTTGTGTTGCCAAGAGGAGGGCGGATCCAAGGAGTCAAGAGGGGAGCACTCCGGTTTGATGTAAGGTAAAAATGGATGAGTGTTCAATCACTTGAGGTTCAGCTGGCTTAAGTAGACTAAGTACAAAAGAGGCTGACAAGTGGTTGAACAAATAACTGGAAATGAATGAGAAATATTCAATACTGGGCCATCAGAGACTGCACAATGTGAAGGACTACAAGACAGGTTGCACTCAAGATTCAGGCAACACTAACAGTAGACAAAAATTCTAACATCACTTTGAGCTTTTGGTGGATGCGGAGGCGCTGGCGCGGATGATCAATTCCCCGGAATTACCCAACGCTCCTATGACCAGGTGGGCGGTGTTTCTTCAACTTTTCTCCTTTGCTGTTGTTCATGTTCCGTGGAAAGCGTTCACTATTCCCAACGCGTTGTTGCAGTATCCAAGGGACAACCCGTTCAAGGACGCGGAACTGCTCAATGTGGAGACCCCGGTTGTCAAGGTAGGGGTTGTGGAGGCGGGCGTTCAGCTGCGGCTCCGGCAGACCAGGCGGTACGCAGTTCTTTGAAATTACTTGCGGGACCTTTGTTTTCCCAACGGAACTACGGACAAGCACATGCAATGGGCAAAGCGGCGAGCGGGGAACTTCTATGTGCAGGAGGGGCACCTTTGGCGGCGGAAGACTCCGGTTCCTCTTGTGGTTACCACTTCAAGGGCAGATCAGGAAGCTATTCTCCGAAGCCTTCACAACAATCTTGGCCATCAAGGGGAGTTCAAAACGGGGAGGCGGGTGAAAGAGCGGTTCTGGTGGCTGGGGGTAGTGCGTGTGGTACAAGAATGGTTGGCGTTGTGGTGTCATTATATAGCCTTGGGTCGGGGACTGCGTCGCAGCCTGCGCGCTCAGCATCTGGTAGGTTAGGCTCAGCAGTGGGGGTGCGCCGGTCCTCAGCAGTAGCCGCTGCGGGTTCAGCAGTAGCCGCTGCGGGCTCAGCAGTGGGCGCGGCGGGATTGAGCACGCAACTGCAGGCCGGGCCTGACTAAGGGAGGCGGGCCGCGACCCGCTTGGATGTCCGACTCACGGATGGAGCTGGGCCGACCAGGTTCTCGGAACGGCTATTCGGGGGGAAAAAAGCGGGGCGACAGCGGGGCTATATGCGTGGGCAGCCGCGCGCAAGCACGGGCCGGCCACAGGACGGGAAATCCACGACGGCGCGTCGGGTGGATGCGCGCAAGCGCGGCGAACTTTTGGTATCGCGCGGCGGAGGGCCGCGCCACAAAAAGATGAACCGGATGCGCGTAATTGCAGGCGAGCTGGCAGGGATAGGGTATGGGTATGGGTTGGGGGATGGGTCAGGGTTCTGGTTCTAGGGTTCCTTCTTCATGGTTGCCAGTCTGTCTTTGCGCTTGTACTTAGGTTAGGGTTGAGGGGGAGGGCTCAAATACCTTTCCCCTCGACTCCAGGTTGTAGGGGGGGATCTATCGATATCTATATCTCTATCTTTCTCTCTCTCTCTCTCTCTCACTCTCTCTCTTGGAGAAAAGGAAAGGAAGCATTCTCGGTCTTACAGACGCTAGAACCATCGATCCCGTAACTAGGGACAACTTCGTGAGGGATAACCTCTAAAGTTTCCACATCTGGGGGTCTGGCCGGGAACTTTTGATCCGTTCTCAGTCTCTTGAAGATTACGCAGAATGCTACCAACAACCGCTCCGGGATCCAATGCTCCCCTTCCCTACCCTCCACGCCCGACTCCCGTCTCTGCTGCTCAACCCCCTCCGCCGCCGTCCGCTCATGCTCCTAGAGTTAGCGGGTTTGCTCCTCCCTTGGAAGGGTTGTCGGACATGGCGGCAGAGGCCCCTCGCCGCGTTTGGTTGAGGCTGAGGGATTTCCCTCATCTTCGGTTCAGTACCTCGGATGTCGAGCGGTTCCTTTCTAGGTTCAAAGGGATCGCGGACTCGGAGGGCGCGTCGGGCGCGGATAAGGTTTGGACTATTGTGCTGTTCATTACCGAGGAGGAGAAGCTGCGGGACGTGGAAGAAATGGTTGGATACAAGAGGCAAGACTGGGGGAAGTTGAAAAGCAAGATGTTGGCGAGGTGGGGAAAGCGTGAACCCCGGTTTTGGGAAAGCAACTTCAATCGAGCTGCGGAGGAGGCGATCGAGAATGGCGGGGTGCGATCGCGCGAAGGATTAGTGGAATATATGTCAAAGTTTGAGCAAATCTACAGGTACCTTGCAAAGAACGAGGTTGTCGCGGGTCAGACAGGTGCCATGAAGCGGGCGTTTCTGGGGGGTCTCGCGCCCCAGCTCCGTTCCAGAGTGCAACAATACCTGTACGACCAAGGCCTGGTTAAGAGGTCGCTGGATGGGAGCGTCGCGATTCTCCCCAATCTTTTGGTTATCCGTCAAGCCGTGGAAAGAGAAATCGATTTGGACAAGCTCATCGCGGATACGGCACAAACGTACCCATCTTCCTCCAAGAAATTGGTCACGATCTCGGCGCCGGCCCCCGACCAAACTTTGGCCGTGCGGCCGCCGATGCCCTCTCATGCCGGACTTTCCCAGCAGTCTCCGGGACCATCAGTCGGGGAGATAACGGAGATTCTGCGGGACATAAGGGTTTTCCTCAACCGGACACCGGCTCCTACAGCTCCGGCAGCCGCACCGTTTCCAGCGGCTCCTTCTCAACCGCGCGCGGTGCCGCCTCACATGGCAGAGGGGTTCCAGCCCCCTAGCGGATCATCCGGATCGTATGGGTTCCCGCGATGTTCATATTGCGGGGAGAGAGGGCACTGGAAGTCAGTTTGTGAGGATCTCACTTGGGACATGGACAAAGGGCTTGTTCGCGCATCCGGGATGACTTACATATTTCCGATGGGTGAATCGGTGGACCTGACCAAGGACAAGCTGCCACCAATGGTGCAAGTGCGGGAAAGAGCAAAGGCTAAGACCAAGACTGCTCGGGTCTTGCTTGAAATTGTCACCGCGCCCGGAACCTGGGTAGCGCCGAGAGTGGAGGCCAAAGTCAGGGCATTGGCGACAAATGAGCGTATTGCGATGGATGTCGACGAGCGACCAACGGCCTTGAAGCCAGTCGCGCAAGTACCAATTTCGGACGGGCCGTCCTCTAATCCCGCAGGAAAGAAGAAGGCCGCGGACATCGTCCGAAGGGTAATGGGGAACGACTCACCAATACCCCTGAACCTACGAGAGCTAGCGGCGGTGTCCCCCGCGGTCGTCAACAAGATGGTCCAGGCCTTGAAAGATTGCGGTCAGGGTCGGGTGCCGAC
Source organism: Puccinia polysora (assembly GCA_025617555.3). Lineage (NCBI taxonomy): Eukaryota > Fungi > Basidiomycota > Pucciniomycetes > Pucciniales > Pucciniaceae > Puccinia > Puccinia polysora. The sequence goes on along the minus strand of CM062626.1, from coordinate 37,380,002 downwards.
AACGGTTCAGCGGGTTAACGTGGCGGAGGAGGAAATGGATCCCAAGCCGTGCCGGTCAAAGTCGGTATCTGTCCCGCTTGCTTATGTCACAATGACCATCGCCGGGCGAAAGGTGTGGGCGATGGTGGATAGCTGGTTGATGGTCAACCTGCTCCCATCAAGGTTGGTGGACGAGCTCGGTCTGGTGCGGAGGAAGTGTGCGATGGGCCTTCGGGTGTTAAATGGCGGGGAATGCCGCATGGATGGAGTAGTAGAGGCGGAGGAGGTGGAAGTTGCCAAGGTCTGTAAGCCTCTGTCATTTCTCTCAGTGGAATGTGCAGACGTGATTCTAGGACGGCCATTCATGTTTGGGTTCCAAGCCCAAATGGCCTTCAACGCCGAGGAAGGAACGGAGGCGCTGACCGTCAAAGACTTGCTTGGAGCGCGGTTCAAGACGACAATCTGCGATCACGGGAGAGGGAAATGGGTACAGGACCCAATGTCTGGCGGCAACAAAGAGTACGGCGCAGGGGTTGACCATAAGGGTTACCCTGCGGAGGATTTTTCCTAGTTGGCCGCGGGAACTGTGCGGAGCAGGCTCCGGCTCAGCACGGGCGGCCGACAGGTGAGGAGCAAGCGGGGGAGGGCGCGCGTGGGGCGCAGGTTCCAGAAGTAAGTCCCATTCCTCAGTATGCATCGCCAGAAGGCGCTACGCTTCAAAAACCCTATCATCGTGCCACAGTCGTGAGCAAAGGCGAAAGCCCCGGTCTGGTTATTACTAGGACTTACGACGGCGACGATTGGGTCTGGATGGCGCGGTGTAACGCGGGCAAGTACAAACCGGTAGCGCGGAAAGTCCGGCCGCGGAACAAGCCAATGCCTCAGGGGCTCAACGGACCCTTACGACCGATCGCGTGGTCCCGCGACCCGTGGGAGACGCCCCTTAGGAAGAATGGATGGGTAACGCGGTCGGCGCGAATCACGGACGAGCGGGTGGACGCCCTTAACTTCGGACCGACGGGATGGCTGAGTGCGGAGGAGATGGATCTGCTGGTGTCGGTATTGGTGATGAGGGAGAAGGTGCTTGCTTTTGGACCGGACAAGCGCGGGTTGTTGAGAGGTGAGATCGGGGACCCTTACGTTATTCCCACTGTTCCTCACGAACCGTGGCAAATCAAGCCAATTCCGATCCCCCGTACCGTTCGGGAGCCCTTTCTGGAGCTGGTACGGGAGCGCGTGAGGACGGGGCTTTACGAGCAATCCACGTCAAGCTACTCGAGTCCTATCTTCGCGGTCGTTAAGCAGGACGGGAAGTCGCTAAGGATTGTTCACAACCTTCAGAGGCTAAATTTGTTCACTATTCGCGACGCGGGGCTTCCCCCGCTCATGGAAGAATTTCTGGAGTTGATGGCCGGGCGCGCTTGCTACGGGCTGGTGGACGTGATGGGGGGATATGACCAGCGAGAAATCCACCCTGACTCGCGGCCACTGACGGCGTTTGAAACCGGGCTAGGGAGGATGCAGCTGACGCGGCTACCGCAAGGTGCGACCAACTCAGTGGCGGTATACCAAGCCCAAATGACCTGGATACTACGGGACAACCTTCCGGAAGGCGTGCAGATCTTCATCGACGACGCTGGCATTAAAGGCCCCAGAACGGACTACGAGGGCGCGGTCCTAGAGGATGCACCTGCGATCCGGCAATTTGTCTGGTAATACGCGGAGACTCTGGAACGAGTCCTCTTCCGAATTGAGGAGGCAGGCCTTACTGTGTCCGGGAAAAAGTTGGCGGTCTGCGTTCCGGCACTCGAAGTACTGGGGCATGTCGTGGCCTACGACGGGAGGCGAATAGCGGAGAAGAAGCGGAATAAGGTTCTTGAATGGCCGACCCCTCGGACAGTGTTGCACGTCCTGCAGTTTCTGGGGTTGTGCAGCTACGTCCGCATGTTCATCGAGCGGTTCGCGGAAGTAGCAAGCCCAATGCGGGCATTGACGCGTAAGGGGGCGGAGTGGAAGTGGACCAAGGGATGCAATGCCGCTTTCGCAAAGCTCAAGGAAATTGTGTGGCGCGACATCGTCCTTTGGGACCTCGATTACGACGCCGGAGGGATACGCCTGGCGGTTGACTCTAGTGAGTTCGGCGCTGGGGGGGTCTTGACACAGGAGGAGGACGGAAAAGATAGGCCGGTGCTCTACGAATCGGTCACCTTTACCGCGACAGAGAGTTGGTATTCGCAGCCAAAGCTGGAGCTGTGCGGTGTCACCAAGATCGTACAGCGGTTGCAGCACCTTTTGTGGGGCGTGCACTTCGAGCTCCTGGTTGACGCGGAGGCCTTGGCACGAATGATTAACTCACCGACGCTGCCAAACGCGCCCATGACCAGGTGGGTAGCGTTTCTCCAGTTATTCTCCTTTAACGTGGTGCACATCCCAGGAAAGGCGTTCACAATGCCGGACGCGCTGTCGCGGTACCCGCGGGACGACCCATACGATGGGGCGGAACCCTTGGAAGTGGAAGCTCCGGTCGTTCGGGTAGGAAAGACGGAGGCGGCGGTTTGTCTTCTGTTGCGTCAGTCGGGACGTTACGTGGTCTTGTGCTCTTATTTGCAGGATCTCCGGTTCCCCGAGGGCACGACGGAAACAATCGCCCGATGGGTGAGGCGAAACGTTCTGAACTTCTTCTTACAGGATGGTCAGTTATGGCGGCGGAGCGGTTCCGTGCCTCTTGTTGTAGCAACTTCTAGGGCCGACCAGGAGGTGATTCTAGGAAGTCTGCATGACGACCTTGGTCATCGGGGTGAGGTCGAGACACGGAGGAGGGTGAAAGCGAGGTTTTGGTGGCCGGGGGTCATTCGCGCAGTGCGCGACTGGGTGAAGGCGTGCGAGGCCTGCCAACGGCGAAGCTCGAGGCTGCCCAAGGAGGTCGGCCACCCCACGGGCGAGGACGCGCTGTTCGGGCGCGTTTTGCTGGACGTGGTCCACATCAAGGCGGGTAAGTTTGCGTATTTGCTGGTTGCGCGCGACGATCTGTCTGGGTGGGTGGAAGCGAGGCCCCTAGCAAAGCTATCGGCGGAAAAGGTGGCTCAGTTTCTGGAAGAAGACTGGTTCGCGCGCTACGGGTTGCTTTGCTTGGTCACCGTCAACGGAGGGGCGGAGTTTCGGGGACGCCTGATGACGCTGGTGCAGAGTTGTGGAGCGAAATTCGGCCGCGTGACGGAATACTACCCGGAGGGCGCGGGGATGATCGAGCGGGGGCATCAGCCAATCAAGGATGCCCTGGTGAAAATGTGCGGTGAGGACGGCAAAAGGTGGCAGGTGGCACTCCCCGCGGTCCTTTTCGCCGATCGGATCTCCGTGAAGCGCTCAACGGGGTATTCCCCTTACGAGTTACTCTACGGGCAGCGGCCCGTGCTTCCCGTGGACATCGAGCTGAACACGTTTTTGGGCGTGGATTGGTGGAAGGTTAAGACGTCCGCGGATCTGATCGAGGCGCGGGCTGAACAGCTCCTTAGGCGTGAGGAGACCTTGGGAAAGGCCGCGGAGCGGTTGAAGAAAACCCGGACGGCGTCAGTCCGCTATTGGGACAAGCGCTGTTCCCATCGGCTCCGGGATCCGCTGCAGAAGGGGGACCTGGTCCTGCTGTATAATCGGAGTCTGGAATCCCAGTGGGGCCGGCTTTTCGCCAACCGGTGGAACGGGCCGTACCGCGTGGCCTCTAAGTTCTTGGGCGGCAGCTACGGGCTTGAGGAATTGGACGGGACTTCGCTTAAGCGGAAGGCCGCGGCTTCGCACGTGAAACGCTTCTTCGCGCGCGGTTCCAATTCCTTCGACGAGACGGCGAGCAATGATTTGGGGCCCGGGGGCGAAGTGGTCCCAGAGTTGGACAACGGCGCGTATCGTTCGGATAGCAAAGTAGCGGCGCGCAACGTGCGATCCCGGAGAAGTAGGAGGTTGCAGACGGCTGGGGACAGCTGTCAAGCTGGGGGGGCGCTAGGTGGTTAAGCTTTATTTGGTGAGGGGGGTGTTTTAGCCGGTTCACAGCCGGGACAACTAGACACCCCAGAATGTTTGTTTCCTTATGTTTTGGTTTGGGCTTGGCTTTGGATTGGTACTGGCTATGGTTTATTTATTGCAGGTACGCGTGCGCGGCGTGGCGTTGGGCCCGCGTACGCGAGGACGAGTCCCGCGCACAGATGGCGGGACAAAGAGCTCTGCAAAAAAAAAAAAAAAAAAAATATAATAATAAAATAAAATAATGAATATAGGATATTTTCTTTCTCTTCTTTGGATTTGGGCTGTTTTCTTTTCTTTTTTTGTCTGTTTCTCTCCTGTTTCTTTCTTCAACGGACGGGCTCGACGGTCAGGGATGGTATGGACGCAGATTAAAGCTTAGCTTGGTAAGGGGGTGCTCTAGCCGGTTCACAGCCGGAACGACTAGACGCCCCAGAATGTTCGTTCCCATTGCTTCTCCCTTATACTCCCGGTTGTTAGCGCGCGCTGTCGGCGCGGTGTTTGTTTTGTTTTGTAGTACGGGTACGGGGAACTGTGTGGCAGTCCGTCTGGGGCGGTCCAGGTACCTCTTTTCTTGGAATAACTGGTCACTCACGGTCTCTCACGAAGGGAGCGCGCGGACGTGGATCTCAACCTCAACCTCACTCACACTCACTTCTCAAGCGGACGCGGATCTCGGTCTTTCACTCACTTTCCACCTGGACGCGCGGACGCGGCCCTTTCTTTTCCTCGCGCAGCAATATGTATTTCTCCAAAGAACGTGGTACAACAATAGGACAAGAAAAGTAGGCGGGAAAGGAGAGAAGGAAGGGGGTGGGGGCGTCTAAGCCATTCGCATCATTTCCTCCATGTCCGCCCTTGATGATGCCAGTAGGGCCCGGTAAGACGCCAAGAACTCGCGCAGGGATTCTGAGGATTGGGCTCCGGGGGTCGCCAGAAAGTTGCGGAGCATCGCGGTTGACCGTTCCGCGAAAGCCTCGAAGCCAGCCGCCGGGAGTGCCATCACGACCGGGATCTCCGGGATCTCGGGGGAGTTGAGGGAAGGCGGTGCCGGTGCTGGGACGGGGCTTGATCCGAACAAGCGAGGAGGTGATGAGGGGATCCCCAGGGCATCGCGCGGAGGGCTCGGTCCATCTGGGGGCAATGACGGAACGATGATCGGGGACGGCGGAGGAGGGACCTTGGGGGTAGTGGGCCTCCCATCCGAGACCGCTGGTGACGCGGGCGGCGGTGGAGTACCTTGTGGAGCCGTGGCGGAAGGAGCCAGTGTAGGTGCCGGAGGGGGAACCGGGGCTGCAGCAGCGCGAAGCCGGAGAATCTCATCGAGTCGCCGGTCCCTCGCGCCTTCCCTCATCCAAACGCGGTCCAACCACAATTGTAGGGCCCTCCGATAGTCGTCAACGGACAAGAAATCCTCCTTCCATGGCGGTCCCGCGCGGCGAAGGGGGGAAGCCGAGTCGCAACCCTCGCTTGGCGGAGGGCGGCGGGAAGGGGAGCCCGGCGGAGTCCACGAGTCTTCCAAGATGGTATCGTTGTCCGAAACCACAAACGGGTCGGGACGAGCCCTTTTGCGCGGCCTGGGGCGGGAGCCAAAGTTGGGGGGAGCTCGGGGCATGCCATCGCTAAGCAAGCAGCGGCGATGGCCGCGACGGCAAGCGACACAGGCGCCTCGACCAGGAGCAATCGAGCACGCGTGCCCGTTCCGGGCGCAGAATTCGCAGGGGAGCATGACGGCGATGAGCGTGGGAGGGGAGTCGGTGGAGTGTGAGAAGAGGAGTGGGTAGGGAGGAGCGGGGTGCGGGTAGTCAAGGTGGCAATGAGAAGGGACCTCTGGGGACAGAACTCAAGTTGGGGGGGATGTGGTGTCATTATATAGCCTCGGGTCGGGGACTGCGTTGCGGCCTGCGCGCTCAGCATCTGGTAGGTTAGGCTCAGCAGTGGGGGTGCGCCGGTCCTCAGCAGTAGCCGCTGCGGGTTCAGCAGTAGCCGCTGCGGGCTCAGCAGTGGGCGCGGCGGGATTGAGCACGCGACTGCGGGCCGGGCCTGACTAAGGGAGGCGGGCCGCGACCCGCTTGGATGTCCGACTCACGGATGGAGCTGGGCCGACCAGGTTCTCGGAACGGCTAGTCGGGGGGGGAAAAAGCGGGGCGACAGCGGGGCTATATGCGTGGGCAGCCGCGCGCAAGCGCGGGCCGGCCACGGGACGGGAAATCCACAACGGCGCGTCGGGTGGATGCGCGCAAGCGCGGCGAACTTTGGGTATCGCGCGGCGGGGGGCCACGCCACAAAAAGATGAACCGGATGCGCGTAATGGCAGGCGAGCTGGAGGGGATAGGGTATGGGTATGGGTTGGGGGATGGGTCAGGGTTCTGGGTCTAGGGTTCCTTCTTCATGGTTGCCAGTCTGTCTTTGCGCTTGTACTTAGGTTAGGGTTGAGGGGGAGGGCTCAAATACCTTTCCCCTCGACTCCGGGTTGTAGGGGGGGATCTATTGATATCTATATCTCTATCTTTCTCTCTCTCTCTCTCTCTCACTCTCTCTCTTGGAGAAAAGGAAAGGAAGCATTCTTGGTCTTACAGACGCTAGAACCATCGATCCCGTAACTAGGGACAACTTTGTGAGGGATAACCTCTAAAGTTTCCACAGCGTCCTGCAAAGCCTGTCAACGGCGGAGCGTGAGATTGCCTAAGGAAGTCAGGAACCCCACAGGGGAAGACACCCTCTTGAGTCAAGTCTCGCTTGATTTTGTCCACATCAAGGCCAGTAAGTTTGCCTATCTGCTTGTTGCGCGGGATGACCTGTCCGGTTGGGCGGAAGCGCGTCCGTTGGTCAAGCTCTCGGCGGACAAAGTTGCTCTGTTTCTGGAGGAAGATTGGTTTGCGCGGTACGGGTTGCTTTGTCTGGTTACAGTGGACGGAGGGGCTGAGTTTTGCGGCCGTTTGGTCAAGTTGGTGAAGATTTGCGGAGCCAAGTTTGGCCGGGTAAGGGAGTACTATCCCGAGCGGGCCGGCATGATTGAAAGCGGGCATCAACCAATCAAGGACGCCCTAGTCAAGATGTGTGGGGAAGACGGGAAGCGCTGGCAGGAGACCCTTCCAATGGTTCTGTTTGCTGATCAGATTTCAATGAAGTGGTCGACAGGCTACTTGCTGTACAAGTTACTTTTTGGACAGCGCCCCGTGCTTCCGGTGGACTTTGAGTTGGAGACGTTCCTGGGGGTTGACTGGTGGAAGGTTAAGAATTCCGCCGAGTTGCTTGAGGCTGGCGCCAAACAGCTCCTTTGACAGGACGGGATGCTTGCAAAGGCCGCAGACCGGCTTAAGAGGACTCCGACGGCATTGGTGCGCTATTGAGACAAGCGCTGCTTGCATTTTCTCTGGGATCCCTTGCGGAAGGGGGATTTGGTGCTCCTGTACAACCAAAGTCTGGAGTCTCAGTGGGGGAAGTTGTTTGCTAACCGGTGGAACGGCCCGTTCCGCGTGTTGTCCAAGTTCAAGGGCGGCAGCTATCAGTTGGAGGAATTAGACAAGACTCCGCTGAAAAGGAAGGCGGAAGCATTGCATGTCAAGCGCTTCTTTGCCCAAGGATCTACCTTGTTGGACAAGACAGCAGAAGGGGGTGAAGGATCAAATGAGGGGAGTGTGGAGCGCGGCAATGGTGTAGGAACGCCATCCGGGGATTTGTATTTGGGCGGGGAAGCGGAGAACGTGCCGTTGCGACGGAGTAGGCAGTTGCAACCAGCTGGGGACAGTGGCCAAGTTGGGGGGGAGGTGGTGGGGGTAGGGGATAAATTTTAATTTGGTGAGGGGGTGCTCTAGCTGTTTCACAGCCGGAACAACTAGACACCCCAGAATGTTTGTTTCTCTATGTTTCTTTCTTATCTGTATTGTGGGGTCTTTGCTGGCTTGGGGTTTTTACAAGAAACGCGGGCACGCCACAAAGCCAGGTCTGTAAACGCAAGGACAAGCACCGTGGAACCGGGACGCGAGGAAAATCGCGCAGATGGGGGAAACGGGACAAAGAGCAATTTGCGGGCGGTCTACGGGCGTTGTGCAAAAAAAAAAAAAAAAAAAAAAAAAAAAAAAGTGTTCTTTTCTATTTTCTTCTCCGTTGGTTTCTTTTTCTCTTTTTATTTTCTCTCAGGATATCTCAAGGATTGGTGGTTGGTATGGGAATACACTTGATTTGGTGAGGGGGTGCTCTTGCCGGTTCACAGCCGGAACAACTAGACACCCCAGAATGTCCGTTCTCTTACTCTATCTTTCTCTTCCCTTACGGTGGCGCGCGCTGGTGTTTTGGTTGTTGTGTTTGTTACAGGATGGGTACAGGGGACTGTGTGGCAGTTTGTCTGGGGCGGTCCAGGTGCCTCTTTTGGAACGGCTGGTCACTTACAGTTGCTCATGAAGCAAAGCGCGCAGACGCGGACTCAATCTCAAGCTCACTCTCACAAAGCGCGGTCGCGCACTTTTTCTCAGAAGGTTAGGACCTCGCGCGGATACGTGTATTTTCTTAATGAAAAGGGAAGCGCGGTACAACCAACAAGAAGGAAAGAAGGAAAGAAAGCAAAGAAGGGGAAAGGGGGGGCAATGCGCCTAAGCCATCTTCATCATTTCCTCCATTTCCGCCCTTGATGACGCCAGTAAGGCCCGGAAGGACGCCAGGAGCTTGCGCCAGGATTCCAATGACTGAGCACCGGGGAACGCAAGGAAAACCTGAAGCATCGTGGTTGACCTTTCCACAAAAACCTCGAAGCCGGCCGCTGGGAGTGCCATTACAATTGGAATTTCCGGGATCTTGGGAGGGCTGGGGGAGAAGCGGCTGGTGAAGATGGGGCCTCCAGGGAACCAACAGGGGGCCTTGTTCCAGCTGGAGGCGATGACGGGACGACAATGGGTGACGGAGGCGGAGGGACGCCGGGGGTTGTAGGCCTCTCATCCCGTGGGCGGTGTTGGCGGTGGCAGAGGAGGAGGAGAGGGTGCTGGCGCGCCGCAGGTCTTCTGAAAAGCCTTGGGTCTGGTACCGTTCAGTTCACGCCGACAGTGGCAGCCCAAGCGTGGGTTGCCGCCCCCCATTCCTCCAAGGTTTTGTATTTGCTCCGTTGCAGAGGTCTGGCCCGGCGGAGAGGTGATGCTGAGTTGCGGCTCATGTGTGAGGTGGGGGGTGATGGAGCTCGGGGGAGGCGGGATGGAGGTGAACCGGGGGGTGTCCACAAGCCTTCCGAGATCAAGTCGTCGTCCAAAACCACAAACGGGTCCAGAAAAGCCCTCTTGCGCGGCCTGGGGCTAGAGCTGGATTTGGGGGGGCTTGGGGCATGCTGTCACTAAGCAAGCAGCAACGGTGTCCGCGACGGCAAGCAATACAGGCGCTTCAATCAGGGACGATCAAACATGCGTTCCCATTCCGGGCGCAGAACTCGCATGGGAGCATGGAGGCAATGGAGCAGGAGGAAGATGGGGGAAGGTGGTAGTGGGAGTGGTGGGGGTGGGAGTGGAAGTAGCGGGGGTGGTGGTATGGTGAAGCAATGGAAGACTTCTGGGGACAGAACTCAAGTTGGGGGGGATGTGGTGTCAATTTATAGACACGGATTGGGAACTGCGTCGCGGCTGCGTGCTCAGCATTGGAGGCAGCGGGCTCAGCATTAGGGTATGCCAAGTTCTCAGCAGCGACAGCTGCTGGATCTGCAGCAGCTGCTGTTTGGCTCCGCACCTAGTGGACGGGTTGGGCTCAGCATTGAATGCGGCGTGGGCGGCGATCCGCCCCAGAGATTGTATTCGGAAGGTAGTGCGCTCAACTAGGTTTGCGGGCGCGCTGGTTTGGATACGTAGGGGCGGAGCAATCCACGGGCTGTAAAGGAACAGATGGAGCGCGCGTGCAAGCGCGCGGATCATGCCGAATATTACCGGACACCCACGACGGGCGCGGACAAACCAATATGGACAGGAGCGGGGGGCTCCGAGTAGGGCGCGGTGCAAGGACCGCGTCATGATAAGGACAAACCGGATGGATGGAAAGGCGTATGGAGGTTGGGGGGAGTTTGGTACGGAGGTGGGGAGAGGAGGCTAGGGTTTCTGTTTTGGGATTGTTTTCTGTTTCTTTGTCATACTGTTATTTGCGCGTGTACTTAGGTTAGGGTTGAGGGGGAGGACTTATCCTCACTTTCAACTCCGGGTTGGGAAGGAGGGAAGGCATGGAATGGAGGAGAATCAGACCATCACATCATTGGATTGGATCACTCATCTCACCAAGAGATTAAAGGAACTCATACCGGATACACATCCAGGTGGAAAGTTCTTAGGATTGAAGGATTGGCAATTTCTCTCTCTCTCTACTTTTCTTTATCTCTTCATCTCCTTATTTCTATTTCTCATTTAAGTGAGACTCCGGGCATCCCCATCTCCTTTCAAACTCAGGGAACCGTTAACTTCCAAACCTTGGGACAATTATAGGGGGACAACCCTCATTCTTTCCACAACGGTGCATCATGTAGGAACCAAGAACATGGTTGCAGATAGGCTAACCAAGCTGCTATCCCATCTCCTCCTCAAAACTACTCAGTTTCTTTTTGGCCTTGCCGTGGGTGGTAGCAAGGGGGGGTGTTGGGATTACTGTTGTCTCATCATCAATCCCACTCATGTTCTTCTCATTCTCTCTATCTTTCTTTCTCTTTATTTTTTTTTTCTTTTTACTATTTTTCTATCTTCTCTCTTATCTCTTCCTTCCAAGTCCTTTATAGTCTCAGCCTTATCCTCATCTTTTCTGTCTCTATCTTACATACTCAACACACCTCCCCACTCTGTCTTTTTTCCTTACCAGCACACATGTGCACTTCTCACTTCCATATTCATATGTCAACTAGCCATGTGACACTTGATGTGAAATTAGTATCATCATGTCCACCTGAGGACAGAGCTCAAGAGTGGTAGAAGGATTTTCTCTCCTCATCCCTCTATTTGCCTCTCCACTCTACATTTCCTCAGGCGAGTATTGTCTTTTGAACTCTTTCTCTCTTTCTAATTGTTCTGTCTGAAAATGATCCTTCTACTTGCCTCTCCACTCTGAATTTCCTCAGCCCAAAAATAGATTCCAAGATCACTTTCCAACTTTGCATCTTCAATAACCCAAGGGATGGTTGCCGGCGGTGGGGCCAGAGCACACGCTGACTTTTAATCCAGTTCTGCGTAATCCTATGCCGCTGTGGTGTCATTATATAGCCTAGGATTGGGAACTGCGTCGCACCGCTTAGATATTTGACTTAGGAATGGAGCCAGCCTGACCATGTTCTCGGGCAGTTTGTTTGGGGAGGAAAGAGTGGGGAAATTGCCGGGCTATGTGTGGATGGACATGCTTAAGCCCAAGCCAGTCATGGGACCTGGATATTCAGATGGCGCGCTGGGTTGATAAGGACAATTCCGGTGAACTTTGAGTAGCGCCCAACGGAGGGCCGCGCCATGGAAAGAAGAACCGGATGTGGGTACTGGCAGGTGAGCTGAAGGGATAGGGTGTTATGGATGCAGGGCTTAGGATTGTATTAGGGTTCTGGGTCTAGGTTTTCTTCTTTGACTGTTTCCAGATTGTTCATGTGCTTGTACCTAGGTTAGGTCTGAGGGAGAGGACGTAAAAGGCCGTCTCCCTCAGCGCAAGTTGGCTGGGGGAAAAGGAGGAGGGAGGAGGAAGAAAATCATTATCAAAATCTCTCTATCTCTCTCTCACCCCTTCTTGCCAACTTGAAGGAAGCATCCTCAGACCTGAAAGACGCTAGAACCATTGACTCTGCAACCAAGGGACAACTTTGTGAGGGTTACCCTCTAAATTTTCCACATCTGGGGGTCTGGCCAGGAACTCTCAATCCGTTCTCAGTATTTTTAAGATAACATAGGATGCTGCCAACAACTGCTCCAGGATCCAATGTCCTCCCTCCCTATTCTCTGCGCTCAACTCCCCTTTCTTCTACTCAACCCCCTCCGCCACCATCCGCCCATGTTCCTAGAGCTAGTGGTTTTTCTCCTCCTTTGGAGGGGTTTTTGGACCTGGCGGTGGATGCCCCTTGTCACGTCTGGCTAAGACCAAGGGACTTTACTCATCTTTGATTCAGTACCTTGGATGTGGAACGGTTCCTTTCCAGGTCTAAAGGCATTGCAGATTTGGAGGGCACGACAGGCGCAGACAAGGTTTGGACTATTGTTCTCTTCATTACCAAGGAAGAGAAGCTTTGGGATTTGGAGGAAATGGTTGGTTACAAAAGGCAGGATTGGGGGAAGTTGAAAAGCAAGATGCTGGCAACGTGGGGAAAGCACAAACCCCGGTTCCAAGGAAGTAATTTCAAACAAGCCGCGGAGGAAGCAAGAAAGTGTGGGGGGGTGCAATTGCGCAAAGGATTGGTGGAATATATGTTGAAGTTTGAGCATATCTATGTTTACTTGGAAAAGGACAAGGTTGTTGTGGTTCAAATGGGGGCTATGAAGTGGGAGTTTTTGGGAGTTCTTGCGCCTCAGCTCCATTCTAGGGTACAGAGGTACCTGTATGATCAAGGCTTGGTTAAGAGGTTGCTGAAGGGGAGCGTTGCAATCCTCCCCAATCTCTTGGTTATTTGTCAGGCGGTGGAGAGAAAAATCAACCTGGAAAAGCTCATGGCGGACACGGCACAAACTTACCCAGCGGCCTCCAAGAAATTGGTTACAATCTTGGCGCCGGCCCCTAACCAAACCTCACACGCATGGCCCCAACGCCCTCTCATGCTCAACCGTCCCCTCAAGCTCTGTGACCAACGTTTGGCAAGATGACAGAGATTATGCAGGAAATAAGGGTCTTCCTCAACCGGGCAGCAGCTCCTATGGCCTTGACTGCTCCAACGTCCCTGGAGGCCACTATGGCTCCAGTGGCTCCCCCTCACTGCGCATGACACTTCCCCATATGGCAGAAGGGTTCCAGCCTCCCAGCAGACCCTCCGGGCCTTTTGGGGTTTTCACCTGTATTTACTGCACAGAAAAGGGGCGCTGGAAGTTAATTTGCAAAAACCTCACCCAGGAAATGAACAAAGGACTGGTTTGCACATCCGGGATGACATACATATTTCCATTGGGCGAGTCGGTGGATTTGAATAGAGACCAGCCGCAGCCAATGGTGCAAGTTCAGGAGCAGGCAAAGTCTCAGTCCAAGACTGTTTGGATATTTCTTGGAATTGTCACCATGCCCGGTACCTGGGAAGCGCCAAGGGTAGAGACAGAAGTCAGAGCATTGGAGGTAAACAAATGGATATCAATGGAGATCAACGCCAACAAGCGGCCAACAGCCCCAAAGCCACCAATGCGCGTGCCGGCAATGGAAAGACCTTTGACTCATTCCATGGGGAAGAAGAAGGCCGTGGATATTGTCCAAAGGTTGATGGGAAACAACTCACTGACAACCCTGACCCTACAAGAGTTGGCAGCAGCGTCCCTGGCAGTTGTCAATGAGATGGTCCAGGCATTGAAAGAGTTTGGTCAGAACCAAGTGCCAACACCAGTTCAACAGGTAAATGTGGCGGAGGGGGAGGTGGATTGCAAGCCGTGCCAATCAAAGTGGGTATCAGTCCCGCTTGCTTATGTGGCAATGACTATTGCAGGGCGGAAGGTATGGGCAATGGTGGATAGCAGTTTGATGGTCAAGTTGCTTCTGTCAAGGTTGGTTTAAAAGCTTGGCTTGGTGCGGAGGAAGTGTGTGATGGGTCTCCGGGCATTGAATGGAGTAAAATTCTGCGTGGAAGGGGTGGTGGAGGCGGAGGAGGTTGGAGTTGAAAAGTTTTGTAAGCCCCTATTTTTTCTCTTGGTAGAATGTGGTGACGTGATATTGGGTTGACCATTCATGTTTGGGTTCCAAGCACAAATGGCTTTCAACACCAAGGAAGGAATGGAGGCTCTGAAGGTTGAGGATTCATTGCAATCACAAGTGAGAAAAATGGGTGCGGTGGCCAGCGACTGGCAATGACAAGGATTCCAATGTGGGGGCTGACTGTAAGGGTCACCTCACGGAGGATTTTTCCTAGTTGGCCATGGTTACTGCGCAGAGCAGGCTCCAACTTTGCGCAGGCAGCCAACAAGTAAGGAGAAAGTGGAGGAGGGCGGGCGTAGGGTGCAGGTATCAGAAGTAAGTTCCATTCCTCAGTGTGCATTTCTGGAAGGTTCTATGCTTCCAAAACCCTATCATTGTGCCACAGTCATGAGCAAAGGCAAAATCCCCGGTTTGGTTATTACTAGAACTGATGACAGCGACAGCCGGGTCTGGATGGTGTGGTGCAACGCGGGCAAGTACAAACCGGTGGCGCAAAAGGTCCGGCCACAGAAAAAGCCAATGCAGCAGGGGCTTAACAGAACCTTATGACCAATTGCGTGGTCCCAAGACCCGTGGGAGACCCCCCTTAAGAAGAGTGGATGGGTAATGTGGTCGGCGCAAATCAGGAATGAGCAGACAGACACCCTTAACTTTGGGCTGGCGGGTTGGTTGAGTATGGAAGAGAGGGATCTATTGGTATTGGTGTTGGTATTAAGGGAGAAGGCTCTCACTTTTGGACAGGGAAAGCGCGGGTTGTCAAAAGGCAAGATTGGGGACCCTTATGTGATTCCCACTTTCCCTCATGAACAGTGGAAAATCAAGCCAATCCCAATACCTTTTATTGTTTGAGAAGATTTTCTTGAGCTGGTATTGGAGCGTGTGAGGATGGGGATTTACAAGCAGTCCACGTCAAGTTATTCTAGTCCTATTTTTGCGGTTGTTAAGCAGGATGGGAATTCACTAAGAATTGTTCATGACCTTCTGAGGCTTAACTTGTTCACTATTTGCAATGCGGGGCTTCCTCCACGCGTGGAAGAATTCCTAGACTCAATGGCCGGGCACGCTTGTTACAGTCTGGTGGACGCAATGGGCATATACAATCAGAGAGAACTTCACCCATACTTGCAGCCGCTGATGGCGTTTGAAACTGGACTAGGAAGGATGCAACTGATGGGGCTTCCACAAGGCGCAACCAACTCAGTGGCAGTGTACAAAGCACAAATGACTTTGATACTATGTGACAATCTTCCGGGAGGGGTACAGATCTTCATTGACAACGCTGGTATCAAAGGCCCAGGAACGGACTATGAAGGTGCGGTTTTGGCGGACGCTCCCGCAATCTGTTGGTTTTTTTGAGAATACACGGTGATCCTGGAGCGGATCCTGTTCTGGATTGGGGAGGAAGGCCTTAATGTGTCAGGAAAGTGGTTAGCAGTCCGCATTCCAGAGCTGGAGGTGCTGGGGCATGTTGTAGCTTTTGATGGTAGGCAGATAGTGGAGAAGAAGAAGAGAAAGGTTCTTGAATGGCCAACTCCCCGGACGGTGTTGCATATTCTTCAGTTCGTGGGGTTGTGCAGCAATTTTTGTATGTTCATCAAGCAGTTTGCCAAAGTAGCAAGCCCTATGTGGGCACTAACGCAGAAGGGTACGGAGTGGAATTGTACCACGGTGTGTGACGTCGCATTTTCAAAGCTCAAGGAGATTGTGGGGCAAAACATTTTTCTTTTGGATCTTGACTACAGCGCCGGGGGATAAGCTTGGCGGTCAACTCTAGTAAATTTGGTCCCAGGGGGTTCTTGACACAGGAGGAGGATGGGAAAGATATGCCGGTTCTCTACAAGTTGGTAACCTTTACGGCAACCAATGGCCGCTATTCTCAGGCAAAGATGGAGTTGTGCGGTGTCACCAAGATTGTGCAGAGGCTTCAGCACCTTTTTTGGGGCGTGCATTTTGAGATCTTGGTGGATGCGGAGGCTTTGGCGCGAATGATTAACTCACCAACTTTGCCAAACGCGCCCATGACCAGGTGGGTGGCTTTCCTTCAGTTATTCTCTTTCAATGTGGTGCACGTACCAGGGAAGGGGTTCACAATTCTGGATGCGCTGTTGCGGTACCCTTGGGAGGACCCATACAAAGGAGAGGAACCTCTGGACGTGGAATCTCCGGTTGTTCCAGTGCAAGTGGTGGAGGTAGAGGTTTGTCTTCTGTTACATCAGTCAGGGCGTTACGCAGTCATTTGCTCTTATTTGCAGGATCTCCGGTACCCTGAGGGCACAGAAGGCTTGGTTTTCCAGTGGGTGAAGCGGCATGTAGTAAACTTCTACATTTGGGATGGCCAGTTGTGGCGGCAAAGCATTCCTGTGCCTCTTGTTTTTGTAAATTCTAGGGTGGACCAAGAAGTGATCCTGAGAGGTCTGCACAACAACCTTGGTCACTGGGGCAACATTGAGACACGTAGGAGGGTAAATGCAAGGTTTTGGTGGCCCTGGATTGTACGCATGGTACATGATTGAGTAAAATGGTGCAAGGCCTGTCAGCGGCGGAGCTTGAGATTTCCCAAGAAAGGTGGTCACCCCATGGGCAAAGACACGCTACTCAGGAAAGTTTTACTGGATGTAGTACACATTTAGGTGGGGAAGTTTGCATACTTGCTGGTCGTGCGCGATGATCTGTCAGGATGATTAGAAGCGCGGCCCCTGGTGAGATTATTGGCAGAAAAGGTCTCTCAGTTCCTGGAAGAAGACTGGTTTGCGCGCTACAGATTGCTCTGCTTGGTCACCATTGACAGGAGTGCGGAGTTTTGGGGCCACCTGATGAAGCTGGTGCAAAGTTGTGGGGCAAAGTTTGTGGCGTGTAACAGAATATTACCCAGAGGGTGCTGGAGCAATCAAAAGGGGACATCAGCCCATCAAGGATGCCCTGGTAAAGATGTGCAGAGAGGATGGCAAGAAGTGGCAGGAGGCGCTCCCGGTGGCTCTTTTTGCCAATTGGATCTCTGTAAAGCGTTTGATGGGTTACTTTCCTTATGAGCTGCTATACTGGCAGCTGCCTGTGCTTCCAGTGGATGTCAAGTTGGACACATTCTTGGGCATAGACTGGTGGAAGGTCAAGACCCCTGCGGATCTTGTTGAGGCGCAGGCCAAACAACTTCTTAGGCGCAAAGAGAATTTTGCAAAGGCCACGGAACGGCTAAAGAGAACCCAGACTGCATCTGTCTGCTACTGGGACAAGCGCTGTTCCCATTGGATCCGTGACCCGCTACAGAAGGGGTACTTGGTGCTACTGTATAACCATAGTCTTGAATCCCAGTGGGGTTGGCTCTTTGCAAACCAGTGGAATGGTATGTATTGTGTGGCTTCCATGTTCTTGGGCGGAAGGTACCAGCTCAAAAAATTGGATGGGAGGCCGCTTAAGCCAAAAGCCCCGGCCTTGAATGTGAAGCGCTTCTTTTCACGCTGTTCCACTTCATTTGATTAATCAGAAAGTGACGGCATGGGATCTGGGGAAAAGGAGGAGGGTCCAGGATTGGTCACCAACGCCAACTGTTTGGACAACAAGGAACCAGAGCGCAAGGCGCATCCCCAGAGGAGTGGGAGGTTTCAGACTACTGGGGAAAGCTTTCAAGTTGGGGGGGGCGCTAGGTTACAGCTTGATTTGGTGAGGGGGTGTTCTAGCCATTTCACAGCCGGAATAACTAGACACCCCAGAATGTTTGTTTTCTTTTTTCTTGGTTTGTGTTTTGGACTTGGCTTTGGTTGGTACTGGCTATTGTTTACTTGTTGCAGGAATGCAGGCGCGGAACAATGCCAAGTTGGTTCACGCAAGCACAAGCCCCGCGGACGGGAGGCAAGAAGAAGAGCTCTGAAAAAAAAAAAAATAATAGAATTTCTTTCTTTGCTTTTGATCAGGACTGTTTTCCTTTTAATCTGTTTCTTTCTCTTCAGACGGGTGTGATGGTTCATGGATGGTTATACCATTGGTGTGGTTGCCAGACAACCCTGATTTGGTAAGGGGGTGCCCTAGCGGGTTCCTAGCCAGAACAACTAGGCACCCCAGAATGTTTGTTTTCTCATTGCTTCTCTCTCTCTCTCTGTTTGTTTGTGCGCGCTGTTGGCTTGGTGTTTGTTTTTTTTGTAGCATGTGTTTGGGGAACTGTGTGGCAATTTGTCTGGGGCAGTCCAGGTACCTTTTGGATGACTGGTTACTTACAAAGGCAAAGCGCGTAGGCAGGACTTGCAGTTGCACAATTGCTTGCAAGCAGGATTGGAACTAAGTTCTCTCTCCCTCAGTCACTTAGAGCTGCTCTCACAAGACTTATTAATAGGAAGCGCGCGCAAATCTGTATTTATTTATTTTTGCAGTAGGTTAAAAGCACAGTACAAAAAGAGAGAAAAGAAAAAGGGGGATGATCCGCTTAGATCAGGTTCATAACCTCCACCATTTCCGACTTTGCCGCCTTCACAATGTTATAATTATGGCCAGAAATTAGCTTAGGCAAATTAGCAGTATTTAAAGCAAAAGAAATTTTGGAAATCTTGTGTCAATAATTTCCAATGGGCTCTCACAATGGGGCAATACGTTGGATGATATTGGTGATGAATTCAATTGGATGAAGAATGGATGATGGAAAACAGCAGGGAGAAGAGCTCCTTAAGTACAAAAGTTTGGCCTCTTGTGAGCCCATGATACAACAAGCCAAAAGGCAAATTTTCCGCCCCAAAAGAGCTCTACAGGCTCTACAGGCCTTGTTACTTGGTTTGGGCTACATCAGCCCCCATGGCATCAGTCCCTGTACCCTTACAACCAGCCTATTCCGGTCCTTCCTGGTTTTTCCACTGTTATGGGGCTGAACCAGCCACTTTTCTGTTCAATCCCTAGTTGGTTGTCACCTCACAGGCTGGCTGGTTGCTATGCTCCTGTGGTGTCATTATATAGCCTAGGATTGGGAACTGCATTGCACCGCTTAGATATTTGACTTAGGAATGGAGCCAGCCTGACCATGTTCTCGGGCAGTTAGTTTGGGGAGGAAAGAGTGGGGAAATTGCCGGGCTATGTGTGGATGGACGTGCTTAAGCCGAAGCCAGTCATGGGACCTGGATATTCAGACGGCGCGCTGGGTGGATAAGGACAATCCCGGTGAACTTTGAGTAGCGCCCAACGGAGGGCCACGCCATGGAAAGAAGAACCGGATGTGGGTACTGGCAGGTGAGCTGAAGGGATAGGGTGTTATGGGTGCAGGGCTTAGGATTGTATTACGGTTCTGGGTCTAGGTTTTCTTCTTTGATTGTTTCCAGATTTTTCATGTGCTTGTACCTAGGTTAGGGCTGAGGGAGAGGACATAAAAGGCCTTCTCCCTCAGCGCAAGTTGGCTGGGGGAAAAGGAGGAGGGAGGAGGAAGAAAATCATTATCACAATCTCTCTATCTCTCTCTCACCCCTTCTTGCCAACTTGAAGGAAGCATCCTCAGACCTTAAAGACGCTAGAACCATTGACTCTGCAACCAAGGGACAATTTTTTTTGGGTTAAACTTTAAAGTTTCCACACCGCTTTCAACTGACCCCGTTGTGGGTGCCTGCGCCATAATCCAATTCTGCTTGCTACTGGACCTTTCTGCGCGCCCCTGCCTCCACCGTGGATTTTTTAAAATAGCCTTCCCATAACAAGGATTGTGCTTCCCTCATCTTGCCAACATGTTCCACTTCAGTTTTGGCCAATCCGGGTTCTGGTAGCCTTCCATCTCTTCCACATTTTCAGCCTCCTGAATTCCAAGACCCTTGCTATCCTTTAGCTACCAAAGGTGATAGAATAAATAATAAATATATTATTTAATAAATGCAGCTAAAATGCGTAAAATATTTTGATAAAGCTTATTGCAACGTTCATTGGTTTGGATATGGTTTATTGTTATAAATAAATATAGATCAATTGATTATTAAATATTTTTATAGAAGGGCCACAACTATATTAACAATCTTTAACACCTCTCTTCAGGAAATTCAGTATGAAAATATGTAGGCCTGGTTACTTTGGGACCTTTAGTTTGAAGGATATTGTGGCCAAAGATAATATGTATATAAAATACAGTTTGGAGTGGCAGGGCTTTGTTACCAAGCTGCCACATCAGAGAAAGGATAATAAGACTCACTGGTATATAATTAAATCCTTTGGGTATCTTTTTTGGAAATGCACTGATGGGTTAAACCTGTATACTGGGGTTATAAGGTTGTTCAGCAGTTTTAAATTGTTAAGAGTGGTTTGAGGATGGATATTATTAATCAGACTAAAGCCATAAATCACTTACTTATCTCTTATAAGTATTTGATTACCTTGGCACGGTGTCTGGATGTAAATATAACTGGGTCTCTGCGTATAAATATCCTCTAAAGAGCTCTTTATTTATAGATTTTGGAGTCCCAATATTGTCCTTCTGAGGATTACAGGGGCTCAAATAGACAGAAAGTGAGGCTAGCAGGGTACCAGTTGTAGCCTTTCACGTTTTTGTAGTGCTGTAACACGGGTAGCATCTAATTCCACAGGGTATAAGAATTATTCTACTTCATAATTGACTTTTTGGATGTGTGAATTACAGTAATCTGTACTTTTTATTTATTATTTAATTAATTATCCTCAGTGAATGTTCCCAGTAAGTTAATAATTATTTCAATAGACATTCCTATGGATATTTTGATTTCAGGTGAGTTGTTATTATTTATTAAATAATTGGAGTAAAGTCATGATATTGATTTTACTCCTTATTTTCAAAATTCAGTTGATTGACTAAAATAATTACTTAAGAATGTAATTCAGGGGTATTCATGTAATATTTTAACATCATAAGTTTTTGTAGTATGTCACAAAAATATTGATTCCTACAAATTCTCATAATAGTATATTAAAGTATTAAAAATATTTTTAGAAGTAGTCATTGTTAAAATACATATGCACTTACGCGTGTGCGAGGTATAAGTGTAATCCAAATGGGATGCATGTATGGGCCTCTCCGGCCTATTGGAAAATCACGCGGACCATATGGGCCTGTGTGGCTGTCACTTATTTGGGGAAACTGGCCTCAAAACGCGTGAAACAGGCTCATTGGTACAGGGGCCCAGAAGGGGATATGGGAAGATACAGCCAGATGGGCTTGTATGAGCATAAATGGGCCCAAGGTTTATTTTGGGCATACTTGGAAAGACGGGCTGTCCCGCCAAAGTGTGTTTGTCCCAGGTTTTGGGCTTGGGGCAGCCCATTGGGGCTGCTGCCCGTGTTGCAGCCCGCTCAGGGCTGCTGCCTGTGCCGCAGCCTGCTTGGGGCTGCTTGTATCCCTCAGTTTGGCCCACTCCGGGCCCAACGGCCCACACGGGGCTGTTTCGTCAGCCAAGGGATCCTGGGCAGTGAAACACTGCGGGGGCCCGGACGGTTGCAAACGGCAGCCACCGCCGCGGGAGCGAGGGCCAGCGGCCACCGCCGCGGGAGCAAGGGCCAGCGGCCACCGCCGCAGGAGCAAGGGCCAGCGGCCACCGCCGCGGGAGCAAGGGCCAGCGGCCACCACCGCGGGAGCAAGGGCCAGCGGCCACCACCGCGGGAGCAAGGGCCAGGGGCCACCGCCGCGGGAGCAAGGGCCAGCAGCCCCAGCTCCCTCCCCCTCCCCTTGCTTGCCATTGCAAGGGGGAGGGGGTGGCTGGACGGGTTGAACTAGCCAGCGACCAACCGCAACAAGGCGGTTGGTCAGGGCAGGGGGGATTTCATCACCCCCTTGCCCAGGGGATGACAAGGCTGGTGGCAACAAAGCAACCAGGGGTGGGGGGGGCCTGACCACCTCTCCACCATTGAAGCAAAGCAGAGGCCAGGGGTGCTCTCCACCCCCCCTTTACCAAGGGGTAGGAGGGACAGGGCTGAGGGGATTTGACCACCCCCCAGCCCACTTCCATTGAAAACACCCTTGGGGTTGATACGCCCAGGGCCCCTGGTAGGGGGATTGGACCACTCCCTCCAGGGATCTGAGAGAAAGAGGGGGGGACAGCATGTCCACTGGTCACACACCCCCCATCTGAGTCTGAAACTGGACCCAGGTGTGTCCTGGGTCCCACCTGGCCATTTGTATGGCCAGGGGCTGGTTGCATGATGAAACCAGCCAGTGTGTGAGGCAATAGGACTGGTAGTAACAGACAACTGGTCCAGGGATTGAAAAGCACAGGGGCTGGTTCAGCCCCATTGAGGTGGAAACACCAGAAACAACCGGAATAGGCTGGTTGTAAGGGTACAGGGACTGATGCCATGTGTGCTGGTGTAGCCCAAACCAAGTAACAAGGCCTGTAGAGCCTGTGGAGCTGTTTTGGAGGGGGGGGGTTGCCTTTTGGCTTGTTGTATCATGGGCTCACAAGAGGCCAATATTTTGTTCTTAAGGAGCTCTTCTCCCTTCTGTTTTCCATTTATCCATTCATCATCCAATCAAATTCATCAAAGATATCATCCAAAGTGTTGCCCCATTGTGAGAGCCCATCAAGCAATTATTGACACAAGGTGTCCAGCATTTCTTCTGCTTTAAATACCGCTCATTTGCCTAACCTAATTGCTGGCCATAATTATAACACATTATCAGTACCAACATCATCATTACTTCCAAGCCATCTACACCCTTGTACCTTTCTCTGGAGAACCTCAAATAACTCAAGTTTTTGAAGAAGATGTCCTATATCCCTGATGTTAGCTCCACCAAGATAGTTCTGAACAGTCAGAATTATAATGCTTTGGCTGTCCTTATGGATAGTGATCTGGACAACATCTGTTGTGGGGAGATAATGGATGCAGAGGATACTTTGATCAGTTCAGAAGTGGAGAAAAAGTCTTATCATCTCATCCTTAGGCATCTTGATTAGAATCATGTGACATGGGTTGCGGATACTCTTAGGAAAGATGAGAGGAGGAGGAGAAGCATCCTTTGGAAGTTGCTTAATTCCAAGTATGCTTGTGATTCCCTTCAACAGAAGGGTATAGCTTTCAATAAACTGTTCATGTTACAATATTCAAATTGTAAACAGTTTGTTGCAGAGGCTAGGTCTAGCATAGCCAAGTTTAAGTCATCAGGACTTGACATGAATCCTGAGTGTTTGTCACTCTCAATCCTTCAGAAGCTACCAAAGGAGTTTGATTCTTTAGTCAGAATTTTTTCTCAATTGGATCCTCTTCCTGGGGAGGAGGATGTGCTGAAAAGGAGTGAAAAGGATGATCTTCATTCCAAGATGAAGGGGGGTTCTGGAACAGCCCTTGTTGGAAATACTGGAAAATCTTGCAAGAAGGCAAAAAAGGATTTGTCCAAGGTGTTATGCTATAATTTTCAGAATAAGGGGAATTATGCTAAGGATTGCAAGGAGGCCAAGAAGAGGAAGAAGTCCAAAGAGAATGACAAGGATGTCAATCTCACTACTGAAAAATTTGCAATGGTGGCCTTTTATGGTCCAATGGAAATGGTTTTTGGGGAAGAATGTCCCAAAGAGAAGGCCAAAATTGATGAGGATCAAGAAATGGACTTGATTGATTGCAAAGTGAGTAGTCTTAACCTCAAAGATGAGAACTTATCAGTGACTGAGAAAGCTTCTTTCCCATTAGTAGTACTGAAGGAGGATTTTCTTGTTCTGATTGATTCTGGCTGTACAGATCACATGTTCTTTGAACCAAATTCATTTTCAAATCTTAGTGATTATGATGGAGTTGTAAATATTGGTCAGAAAGGAAGAACGTTTCAGACTAAAGGAATTGGAAAAGTTATTCTTGAAAATCAGTTGAGTTTCCAAATTTCTTTTGAGAAAGTGTTCTATGTACAAGAGTTGCCTTCTAACCTTGTGTCCCTTGGAGTGTTGTGGAAAAAATGTTTCAAGATTTGTTATCTTAAAGAAGATAAGTTTGTTATTGATATGAATGGTAGATCTGTTCTTAGTGGACAGGTTTGGAACAAGCTCTTGTGTGCAAGCTCCTTCAAAATCTCAGCTTTGAGCACTGTTGCTCACAATAGAAGTGGTCATAAGGTAAAGGACAGAAACTGTGAGAGTTGTACCTTAGGGGCTAAGACTAGAAATCTGTTCTTAAAGAGTATAGATTGCACTGATGTTCCTGGAGAGGAATTTTCCATTGATTTGGAAGGGCCATTCACACCGGAGTCCCTTCGTGGGGCAAGATACGTCATCAATTTAGTTGATACTGTAACTAATTATGTTTGGTTTAAACCTATTTGATCGAAGGATCAGACCACAGAGGAGGTTTCTGTAATCTTCAAAGTCTGGAAACAGAATGGTCTAATGAAGCAGATCATGAGGGTTATCACTGATTGAGGTGGTGAATTTTTGAGTAAAGAGTTTGAGAGGTTATTGAAAGATTATGGTATCATTCATATAGTCACTAATGCAAGTACTCCACAAAATAATGGAATAGTTGAGAGAATGAATAGGACTTTAATATTCAGCTCTCTGATACCAGGAACCTTGCAGTCCTTTGGCTACAGAGAGTTATAAAAATACTGGAATAATAATAATTATTATTTTTATTCCAAAAATAAACACTTTGAGGTTCAAATAAATAATATAATAAGAGCAGTTGCAAGGTTTAATTGGTTTGGTAATAAAAGTTTTTCAATATGTATATAAAAGAGGGGCCACAGTATTATACTACTGGGGTCTTTACAGAAAAAGCAACCTCTCTTCAAGGGGCCTCCTTAGGCAGTTTAAGAACCTTGGAATGAAGATGGGTGCCTTATAACAGGCTTATTCCACTAATGGACAGGCAGAACAGTACACTGGCCTAGACAGGAAGGGAAATACTCACTCTGAGAACTTTAACACAAAAATCCTGCAATAATAGGAAGGGTTTCAGAGCAGATGGGGTGGATTGCCTGACTAAACTTCAAGGGTTTATTGGTTTTAAGAAATAAATAATAATACTACAGACTTGGTCATAAATCACTTGCTTATATTTTTCTTTAGCACTTGACTAACAATGACACGGTGTCTGATTGATAATAATAATTCCTGGTAAACTGATGATGGAAAAATGGATCCAAAGAGGTCTGTATAAATACCTTTTTGGGGTGATTTTGAGCTTCTCAGGGCGCATAGAGAGAGTTCTGCTCATGGGCAGAGGCTTGCAAGCCATTCAGAGCAAGATTAGAACGTCCACTTGGTGCTGTTAATCAGCTGACCTTAGATCTGCTGGATTTCTGTACTATTTTAGCCACAGGATCTGTTAATCTATTATGGCGTAAATTTGATCATTCTGCACTCATCCTACATTTGTACCATTATTATTGCTTTAAAGTGAACAGATGTGGACGTTTAATAATTTTCCATCATCTGTTGATCATTTAGATAATTTTTAATAATTTTTATGAACACTCCTTGTAGTTTTTTGTGGTCTTCAAAGATCAGAGTCAACGATTTACGTGGTAATCCTTGATCTTTAATTTATTATTAAAAAATGTTCTAAACTTAATTTTTATTAAATTTAATTGATTTTTGATCTTTTTAGATTATTAATAATGCATATTTCAACTTATTAAATATGCTGGGCAAACCTAATTAGGTTTTAGCTCTTTTGAGCGGTACCTGGTTGTCAGATTAGTCACAACGGATCCAGACGGGGGGATCAGTCAGTTCAGATGCACGCGGGGTGGGATCCGCTGCGTGCTTGGCAGAATTAGCTGCGCGCGGGTCTCTAGTACGCAGAAAACTGCTACTATGAGTACGTTGGGGTATGTAATGATGCGGGGCTGCGTGCGGGAATTGTGACATAACACATTTCCGCCTGTTACTCCTAAAATATACACAACACCTCAATTATGAGTGAATTTTAGGTGTAAACCCTATACGTGACAACAAGTGTGAAATGTTAAAATTGCAAAAAGGTGCCATACTGGTTTTGTAATTTTTAGTACTTTTCTTTTTAATTATTTTAAAAATGTAAGGACTTGGATTTCAAGGGTGGGGTCAGTGAGTGACCCTACCCAATTTTGGGTGAGGAATCCATTTCTTTAATAATATTTTGTGTATTTCTCACTCCTTCTTTTGTTAATTTAGATATTCTTATTTTTTATAGTTTGTGTTGCTATGACAGGTTGCTCTGTACATAGTAGCAAGCTGAAATTCCCCCACTCCAAGATATGTCTACATCTGAAGAAAAAAAATCTGGGTCAATGCCTTCTGCTGGCTCTGTAGTTCCTTAGGTGTATGGGTCCATCAGGGATATTGTGTTCAGGTAACCCTTCATCCTTATCAGCTAATTCTCCCTTGTATCTAACTCGGTAGAGTCTGAAATCTTTTCCATTGATCATTTCCTTTTTATCTTTAAGGATCTGGCTCATTTTTCCTCTGTCTTTTTCAGGTTCTTCTGCAACAGGTATTTCAGGTGAAGGATTATATTCTCCATTCCTTGGGTGGTATTGTTCAATAAGACTTACTGGGAAGACTGGGTGTTTTCTAGAAAGCTCATCACTAAGGATTACTTCCACAGCATTCTTACCATGAAGTTTATTAATGTTGAAAGTTCCAACAAAAGCTGCTCTAAGCTTTCTATTTCCAGCTTATTTGGTGAAGTTTGTGGTAGAGATCAAGACTTGATTTACAATCTTGAAATCAGGCTCTTTATGGGTTTTATCCAACCTTTTTTGTTTATACTCCACAGCATCCTGGACACACTTAATAGCATGTTTATTGGCTACATCTATCATGTTTTTGAAATCAAGTGATGTAGGGTTAATATTTGCTAGCTGGTGATTAAGGTTATCCTTGGGTAATTTGAGGATCCATCCTCTTTCCAGTATGTAGGGTGCTTCCTTAGTGGTAGAGTGCTTGCTACTGTTTTAGGCCATCTCTAGTGCAGTTAAAAGGCTAACCCAATTGTGGCAATAACCATCAGAATTCTTGTATTCTAGACCAAAGCCACAGAATCTCCTGAGCATGTCTGCAAGGGTCTGAATCATTCTTTCAGCTAATCCATCCATCTGAGGGTGATAATCTGCAGAGAAAGCTAAGGTGGTTCCCAGCATGTCATGAAGATTTCTCCAGAACTCAGAGGTGAATTTATGATCTCTGTCACTGATAATGATCTTGGGAACTCCAACATCAGCAATGAGTCTGTTCCAAAATAATAGGGAAACTTCCACAGCAGTGTCTTCCTTGTGATTAGGTAGAAGCTTTGCTCTCTTAGAGAACCTATTGATGATGACCAGGACTGAGTTGTAGGAATAGGCTCCTCCTGGTGGTAGTCCAGTTACAAATTCCATGTTGATGATCTCCCATCTTTTCTTGGGTTCAGAAATCTTTTTCAGTAAACCAAACCTTTTCCCAGTGGTCCTGTTGGACTTCCGACAAGTTTCACAACTAGTAACATACTGGATAGTGGAGTCTCTCCAATTGATCCACCAAGAAGTTTTTGTAACCTTACCTAATGTTCTATCAGTAGATAAATGACCAGATGAGCAGTTTTCATGGCATTCAGCCAGGACGTGTTTGATATGGTCATCCTTAGTGAAGACTATAACACTTGAATGTTCATGCTTGTAGTATACTAGACCATCCCATATGGTGAACCTTCTGGCTTTGTATGGTTTCAAGAGGGGTTCAGGTATGCTATTGATCAATTCAGATGGTGGAGAAGTACTTTCCATAATGGTGATCAGAGTTTTAATGCCAGAATTGTAAGATTCTTTGATTGAGTTGAACAAGGATTCATCCTATTCACAAATGTGGATTCCCATTATAGGAGCTTCAAAATTCAACATGTTAATTTTAAGGATAGGGAAGATATCATTATCCTCTGAATCATAAGCAGTGTTACTTGGGTCATTGGGTAAAGCATTCCTGCTCAAACTATCAGCATTCTGGTGTTTAGCACCAGCTTGGTGAACTATTGTCATCTGACCTCTGTACTGTTGTATGGCTATCTGCCATCTTAACATGTGCCTTCTAGGGGTCTTCATGTTCATCAAAGTCCTGAAAGCATTGCATTCAGTAATTATCGTAAACTTTGTGCCTTCCAAGTAGTAATGAAGTTTCTCCAGAGCCCATACTAAAGCAAGGCATTCCATTTGGCTTGCACCATACCCTTTCTCAGTATCCTTAACTTGTCTGGATTTGAAGAGTATAGGTTTTTCCACTGTATTGTCATCCTCTATGACTTCCTGGTGTAATGCAGCTCCTAGCCGGTCCATACTAGCATCTATATAGAGCTTGAAGGGTTTAGAATAGTCTGGCTGAATCAGTACTGGAGCCAAAGTCATGGCCATCTTGAGTTCCTCATAATTCTTAACTCTTTCATGAGTCATTTCAAACAAGGTGGTGTTGTTGCAGATTTCATACAGACACTTTGTTAGAAGTGCAAAATTTGGTAAGTACTTCCTACGGTACCTGAAGAAGCTAATAAAAGATAGGAGTTCAGTTTTATTCTGAGGCATTGGCCTATTCATTACTGCTGCTATCTTTTTTTTGTCAGCAGCTAAGGTTACTCCAGAGACAATGTGTCCTAAGGCTTTCAGTTATCTGTGACCAAAGTTACACTTTTTCATTGATACTTTTAATCCCACAGCAGAGATAGTTTTGAGGAATAATCTTACTTTATCCAGGTGGGTATCCCAATCATCAGAGTAAATGATAACATCATCAATGCAAACCATCATCCATCCTTGTCTGATAAACAGTCCTAGAACTTTTTCCATCATCCTTTGAAAATGAGAAGGAGCATTTTTTATACCAAAAGGCATTCTAGATACTCATAAATTCCCAAATGACAGATAATTCTCATGAATTTCTGGCTATCAGGGCTGATAGGTATTTGGTGAAAACCTTTCAGCATTTCCATGGTAGTGATGTACTTAGATTTTGACAGTTTATGCAGAGCATGGTCAATCCTTGGAATTGGATAATAATCAGCTTGGGTGTAGTTGTTCAGCATTCTGATATCTCCAACCATCCTTGACTTATCATTATGCCAATCTATAATTACTGGAGTAGTGATATCTACTTGTTCATTTTGTCCTACTTTCCTTAAGACTTGTATGTCAACCAACTCTTGAATATTAGTTTCCAGAGCAGCTCTAGATTTTGGACTAGAAGGGTAAGCAGGTCTCCTGAGGTTAAGTGGGTAAGGAGGCTTAATGGTTAGAGTCAGGATCATATCATGTCCTTTGATGTTACCAATGGGGTGATCATTGGTACAGAAAGCATTCTGATTTTCAAAGCATACTTGTAGGATGCCCTGTCTTTGTTCTTCATTGAGCAGGGGATTCAAAGCTGCTTGAGAGAAGTATTCCTGATTGAAAATCTCTAAGTGTTTTTCCTAAGTTGAATCAGAAGTTTGAGAAGTGACATGGCATATTTGAAACTTCTTGTTCCAGTCTCCCCCTATGGTGAAGTATCTAACCTTGCTTTGAAATACATCTATACCATACAAGCAAAGAGAATCATTACCAAGGATAAAGTAATCACATACTCCATTTTGGAGCACTACAGATTGAATGTTCAGTTTGAGTTATCCTTCAGAGTGAGGGAGTATGATATCACAGGACCATACTCCAACAGCATCAAGAGAAGAATTACAACTGCTGAACTTAGCCTGAGGTACTGGTAATAAGTTCAGTTTCCAGTTTGGGTCTTGTTTCTCCAAACAAGTTGAACCAACACAAGAGCAAAAGGCTCCACTGTCTAGAAGTAACTTAACAGGGGAAAAACCAGTAGCGCAGCATGTTTTGCCTGAAGTGTAAATTTTACCGGCAGAAGTTTTTAGAGTCAAGGCCTTAGCCTCAGAGATGTGGTGAATCTTCATGTTGGGATTCCATTTTTGAGGTAAGTTAGAATCCTCATTAACAGAATTTATGTCTAAAGAAGACTCAATACTTCCTTCAATGACATTGATGGGGTTAGCAATCATCAAATCACACTCAGAAAGTGATCCATCAGTATCATCTAGGTGAGGGTCAGGATTATCATACCCTTCTCCTTCAATAGGATTAATCCTTTTCCTAGGTGTTATAATTATGGCCAGCAATTAGCTTAGGCAAATGAGCAGTATTTAAAGCAAAAGAAATGCTGGACACTGTGTGTCAATAATGGCTAATGGGGCTCTCACAATGGGGCAATATGTTGGATGAATTCGATTGGATGATGAATGAATGATGGAAAACAGCAGGGAGAAGAGCTCCTTAAGTACAAAAGATTGGCCTCTTGTGAGCCCATGATACAACAAGCCAAAAGGGCAAATTTTCCACCCCAAAAGAGCTCTACAGGCTCTACAGGCCTTGTTACTTGGTTTGGACTGCATCAGCCCACATGGCATTAGTCCCTGAACCCTTACAACCAGACTATTCCGGTCCATTCTTGTGTTTCCACCGTTACGGGGCTGAACCAGCCCATTGCTGTTCAGTCCCTTAGTTGGTTGTCTATTACAACCGGCCCTGATGGCATCATTACCCCTGTTACGGGCTGGTTGCCTCATGCATCCAGCCCCTGGCCCCTGAAATGGGCCAGGTGGGACCCAGGGCTCACCTGGGTCAGGTTTCAACCTCACATGGGGGGGTGTGACCAGCGGACATGCTGTCCCCCCCTCTATCTCTTACAAATCCCTGGTGGGGGCGGTCAAATCCCCTCACCAGGGGCCCTGGGGGTCGATACCCCCCAGGGCGTCGTCACAGAAAGTTGGCCTGGGAGGTGGTCAGGTCCCCCCAGGCCCATCGCTCCTCCCCCTCGGTAAAGGGGGGGGGAGAGCGCCCCTTCGCGCTTAGTTCGCTACGATGGCGGGGGGGTGATGAAATCCCCCCCACCTGCCGGTCGCATACCATGCGGCCGGCGCCGCCACCTCCTGGGGCAAGGGGGTGGTCAGGTCCCCCCTGCCCTGACCGACCGCCTCGTTGCGGCCGGTCGCTGGCTGGTTCAACCCAGCCAGCCTGCCCCCTCCCCCTCGCGATGGCAAGCGAGGGGAGGGGGAGCGAGCCGGGGCCGCGAGCCCCGGCTCCGCGGCGCTGGTCGCCGGTCGCGACCAGCCGGGCCCGCGCGGCATCACACCGCGCGGGATCCCTCGGCCGCGCAACAGCCCCGCGCGGGCCGTCGGGCCCCGCGTGGGCCGTGCCGAGGAACACAGGCGGCCCCGAACGGGCCGCGACGCGAGCAGCGGCCGCGACACGGGCGGCAACCCTAATGGGCCGCCCCAAGCCCGAATTGTGAGAAAAGACTACTTTTGCGGGCCAGCCCGTCTGGCCAAGTATGTCCAAAATAAACCTTGGGCCCAATTATGCCCATACAAGCCCATCTGGCCGTATTTGCCCATATACCCCATCGGGCCCGTTAGGGCCCGTGTACCAATGGGTCTATTTCACGCGTTTTGAGGCCAGTTTCCCCAACTCTGTAACATCCACATGGGCCCGTATGGTCCGTGTGTGTGTCCAATGGGCCTCAGAGGCCCATTTGTGCATCCCATTTGGATTACACTTATACGTAGCACCCGCGTAAGTGCGTACGTATTTTTACACTAGGTAGAGGACAATCAGGTTTTACATGTCCTGTTTGGTTACAGTCCCAAAATACTTGTTCCTTTAACTCTGGAGTCTTCTTGACCTCTAAGGTAGTTGGATTAGCAGGGGATTCCTTAGTTTTGGAAGTGTACTCTTCCCTGTTCCTAGTATTTTGTTCTCTGGGGAGTCTGTTGACTCTCTTATCTAGACCATTCATATCAATAGTCTCTTCCAACACACCTATTGAGTTAGAAAGATCAGAATCCATAGGCATCCTGCACCATACACTGTGGTTGATTTTTCCGGGACATAAGTTGAGAAGTCTTTCATTGACTTCTTCTTTATCAGCATCCGGTTCAAAACAGTCTTACCTCCTTTTCTTGTCTAAGAACCACTTATGAGGTTTGTCCTTGGATGGATCAAACTGGGAGGTTTCAAAAGATTACATCATCTTTCTTTTCCAAATCCTAGTACCAAATTGTACTTTGATCAATTCTTTCCAAGAACTCCAGGATAAAGATCCAACTTCTTCCCTTTTATTGATAAACCAATCAAGAGCCACTCCTTCAAATATTCTGGGCAATCTTACCACAACTATTGTATCAGGGAGTTCAGAAGAAGCAAGGGTATAATCAATAAATTTAATGAAACTGACATGGTTGTATTCTCCTTCTCCGGAGAATTTAGGCCATTCAGTAATGGGAGGAAGTAACTTCAAATCCTGTTCTATTTCAGGAGTAGGACTGGGCCTAAAAAATTCATCCCTAGTTGTCCTAGTTCTGGCAGGAACACTAGGAGTACTGGTGAACCTAGTAGGTCTATTTTCTTCCAGGTCAATGACTGGGGAGCTAGTAGAATTGACTTTAAGATGCCTGAGATCATTCTTAATCATACCTAACTCCAAATCAAATTTTTTGTTTAATAAATCAATTTAATTAATAAGGTGAGCTGAAGGAGTAGGACTTGTTTTCTTAACTTCTTCCTTAAGCTGGTTCATAGTTGCAAGAATATCTTCCTGAAGAATTGATT
Source organism: Puccinia polysora (assembly GCA_025617555.3). NCBI lineage: Eukaryota > Fungi > Basidiomycota > Pucciniomycetes > Pucciniales > Pucciniaceae > Puccinia > Puccinia polysora. The sequence continues at coordinate 37,347,691 of CM062626.1, read as the reverse complement.
GGTTATCATCAATATGTTTCATCAGGTCCAACTTACTAGATTTTATACTATCCTTGATTTGTTGTATTTCTAACTCATCAATTCTCATAGTCTGAGACTGGGTATCAATCACTCTGAAAATACTCAGACTCAATTTGTCCAATTGTTGATAAACTTTGTCAAAACACTGGCTGATAACCATAAAATTATGAGACACATTTACAGAAAAGCTATTAAGAGCTTCTACATCTAATTGTGGTACACTTTTTTCCACTTCTGGGCTAGGGATATTATGCTGTCTCAATCCTTTGGGTTCCTTAACTTCTGATGGGCTGAGGACCTCTTCTTTTTGGGGTCCTTTCCCTTTAAGGAAGCTAACTGATCTAAAGGATTCCAGTTCTGCGCGTAGCCTTCTACCTCTTTCTTTGGGATCAACCTTTGCAGAGAAATATGAGATTTCTTTGCCAGAGAAATAGCTCTTCTCATACCTGGCTGATCCTCCTGAGTCTGAGCCAGTTTGAATTGTTCCCAATAGCTCACGTGTTCTTTCACTAATACCTTGACTCTTTCCTTCTTGGGTGAGTCCAGCTGGGGTGGCATAGGAGGACCGGTATCCTCCTGGGATAACTTGTTGGGAAATGGGTGGTTCTCCAACGCTCTGTTGGTCAAGTTGGTGGCGCAGTTGTTGTTGTTGTTGTTCCGTGTGAAGCTATGGTCACTGGTTCAAGCCCCCTCATTGCGCTTGCGACTGGATTCCTTGCGCATACAAGTTCCTCCCAGAAGAGATCCATACAATGGGGCTCTACCTGTTGCATGGGTGTTTCGCCTGTTTTGGTACATAGCACCAAATAATGAGTAAGTATTTTGGTGAAACTTTTGAGAAAAGACTTAAAAATATAAAAAAAATATTTTTTGTGTATTTATATTTTTAATAATTTCTTTATATATATTTTAACTTACTTAAAGTTAAATTCAAGGGTACCAACACTAGGTTGGGATCACAAATGTCCTTGGGGGGTATTCAAATGGGGTCTGAGTGAGTTCCAATCAGATCCTGGGATAAATCCAAGGGTAAGTCCAAGGGTACACTGTCTGGGATGTCCTCTAGGAGGTCCTGGTCAATGAGATCACCAAGAACAAAATCCACTGAGATGGATAAAAACAAAAAATATAAGTTATATTTTTTTGTATTTTCACCTGGTAAGATGATATTTTTAGAAAAATAATCACTTTTATTAATTTTGTATTTTTCTTTATCTTCAGGATTATTTAATTTATAAATATGAAGTTTCCTTTTATACATTTTCCACTCCTTATGTTGCCATAATAAACAATTGAAATTGATAATTCTTTCAAGCTCAAGTTCTTTGTCCTTTATAGCCTGCTGTTTATAATAAAGCAATTCATCCTGTTGTTGGTGATAAAAATACTGGAATAATAATAATTATTATTATTCCAAAAATAAATGCTTAGAGGCTCAAATAAATAATATAATAAGAGCAGTTGCAAGGTTTAATTGGTTTGGTAATAAAAGGTTTTCAATATGTATATAAAAGAGGGGCCACAGTATTATACTACTGGGGGTCTTTGCAGACAAAGCAACCTCTCTTCAAGGGGCCTCCTTAGGCAGTTTAAGAACCTTGGAATGAAGATGGGTGCCTTAGAAAGGGCTTATTCCACTAATGACCAGGCATAACAGCACACTGGCGTATACAGGAAGGGAAACACTCACTCTGAGCACTTTACCACAAAAATCCTGCAATAATAGGAAGGCTTCAGAGCAGATGGGGTGGATTGCCTGACTAAACTTCAAGGGTTGATTGGTTTTAAGAAATAAATAATAATACTACAGACTTGGTGATAAATTACTTTCTTAGACTCTTCATAAGCACTTGACTAACAATGACATGGTGTCTGATTGATAATAATAATTCCTGGTAAACTGATGATGGAAAAATGGATCCAAAGAGGTCTGTATGAATACCTTTTTGGGGTGATTTTGAGCTTCTCAGGGCGCGTAGAGAGGGTTCTGCTCATGGGCTGAGGCTGGCAAGCCGGTCAGAGCAAGATTAGAAAGTCCACTTGGTGCTGTTAATCAGCTGACCTTAGATCTGCTGGATTTCTGTACTATTTTAGCCACAGGATCTGTTAATCTATTATGGCGTAAATTTGATCATTCTGCACTCATCCTACATTTGTACCATTATTATTGATTTAAAGTGAACAGATGTGGACGTTTAATGATTTTCCATCATCTGTTGATCATTTAGATAATTTTTAATAATTTTTATGAACACTCCTTGTAGTGTTTTGTGGTCTTCAAAGATCAGAGTCAACAATTTACGTGGTAATCCTTGATCTTTTATTTATTATTAAAAAATGTTCTAAACTTAATTTTTATTAAATTTAATTGAGTTTTGATCTTTTTAGATTATTACTAATGCATATTTCAACTTATTACATATGCTGGGCAACCCTAATTAGGTTTTAGCTCTTTTGAGCGGTACCTGGTTGTCAGATTAGTCACAACGGATCCAGACGGGGGGATCAGTCAGTTCAGATGCACGCGGGGTGGGATCCGCTGTGTGCTTGGCAGAATTAGCTGCGCGCGGGTCTCTAGTACGCGGGAACCTGCTACTATGAGTACGTTGGGGTATGTAATGATGCGGGGCTGCGCGCGGGAATTGTGACATAACACATTTCCGCCTGTAACTCCTAAAATATACACAACACCTCAATTCTGAGTGAATTTTAGGTGTAAACCCTATACGTGACAACAAGTGTGAAATGTTAAAATGGCAAAAAGGTGCCATACTGGTTTTGTAATTTTTAGTACTTTTCTTTTTAATTATTTTAAAAATGTAAGGACTTGTATTTCAAGGGTGGGGTCAGTGAGTGACCCTACCTAATTTTGGGTGAGGAATCCATTTCTTTATTAATATTAATGGATTTCTCACTACTTCTTTTGTTAATTTAGATATTCTTATTTTTTATAGTTTGTGTTGCTATGACAGGTTGCTCTGTACAAAGTAGCAAGCTGACATTACTGGACAAGGTCAGAACTATTATGTCTCAATCTGGTCTACCAAAGTTCTTATGGGCTCAGTTGATGTGTACAGTCTGTCTGTTGCATAACATTGTAAGTGTTAATGGGAAGAGTCCTCATTATCAGTTTTGGAAGTTTTACCCCAAAACATCACACCTACAAACAATTGGTTGCTTGGGTATTATAGTGTCCACCATAATGAGATGGTTGGAAAATTAGACCCTATAGCCAGAAAAGGGGCACTTGTAGGCTATGATTTAATAATTAAATCTTATAGGATCTATTGTCCAGGGACAAGAAAGGTTATCCGTAGGACGGATTTAAAATTTTATGAAAGTACCTTTCCACTCAAAAGGAGTGAAGATGTTTTTGTGAATAAGTCACAGCAAGAAATAGAATTAGCACCTATTTCACCAGCAAAGGCTGCGGAACATGTGGTTCCAGAAGATGAAGAGATGGAAGATGTGCCACCAGAGGGTTCAGTGCCCCCTTCAGGGGAGTCCGTTCATTTGGAACCTGATGAGCCTCCACCTCCAGTAAGAAGGAGTGGTAGGGTTAGAGTACCCATTGATAGGTACGGGGAATGGAAGTCCTATTATGCTGCCGCAGGATATGAGGAAGATACATTTCAAGAACAGTGTATGCTCAATGACGTCCTGGAGTTGAGTTCAGAAATGGGTAACAGGGTTAACCAAAATAGCTTTGGCCAAGCTATGAATTCTGATGAGAGAGCCAACTGGAAGTGCTTTTTTTTCAGGAATTTGATTCTCTAGAAAATAATAGTGTCTTTGAAGTGGTTAAGCAGGATTCTGTTCCAAAAGGAAAGACCATTGTGGGTTCTAGATTGGTGTTGAACAAGAAGTTTGACACAAATGGAGTTTTGCAAAAGATTCAAAGCTAGATGCTTTGCACAGGGTTTCAAGCACAGAGAGGGTATTGATTACCAAGAAAATTTCTCACCAACTGGAAGGCTGTCATCCTTCAGTTAAATCATTGCTCTGGCAGTGGAGTTGGGAGAAGAAATCAGACAAGCTGATTTTGTAACAGCATACTTGAATGCAAAACTTGGAGAGGAGGAGACTGTTTATATGTCAATCCCTGATGTTTTTTGTGAATGGTTAGTAGAGACTATACCAGGAACCATGAATAAAATCTGTGTTAGAAGTTTTCTTTCAGCAGATAAAGGGGAATATGTCCTCAAGCTGTGTAGATCCCTTTATGGATTGAAGCAAGCAGCTAGATTGTGGTATGATACCATGAGTGAGAACCTGATACAGGCTGGTTTCAAGAGGTCTGAGGCCAACCCTTGTCTTTTTGTAAGAAAGGGTGAAATTTTGTTTTTATGGGTAAATGACATTATCATTATTGTAAATGGTAAAGAGAGAGTCATGGAGACACTCAAAAAGGAATTCAAGATAAAAGATTTTGGTCTGGCGCAACAGGTGCTAGGAGTGAAAGTTAGTAAGAGCAAGAATGGTATTAAGTTAGACCAGAGCCTTTATGTGGCAGCTCTTCTTAAGAAATATGGCTTAGAGGATGCAAAGGAGTTTGGTACTCCCATGCAGTCAAACATTTGTTTAGAGAAGTCTACAGATGAGGAGTATCTGGAGTTTGTTCAATCTGGGAACGACTACAGGTCAGCTATTGGATTGCTTAATTATTTGGGGCAGTGTACAAGACCTGATTTTCTTTTGCAATTGGTGTCTTGTTGAAACACTTAGAGAAGCCAAGCATGAGGCATTGTTCAGTGTTCAAGAGAGTTATGAGGTATCTTAAAGGAACACACAGTCTGGGACTGTTGTTTACAAAGTCAGCAAACTTTGATTTGGTTGGTTATTCCAATGCAAGTTGGGCAGATGGTAACACTAGGGAATCAAAAAGTGGTTTTGTATTCTTCTTAGGTAAGAATCTGGTGTCATGGATGTCCAAGAAGGTGTTGGCCATAAGTCTTTTATCAACATAGGCTGAGTATAGAGCTTACTTAGAAGCTTCAAAGGAAGCAAAATGGTTGAGAAAAGTCTTAGAGGATACACATAAATCACAAGGGTTTGTGTTTTTGTATTCTGATAACCAGAGTGCCATTGCTTTGGCGCAAAACCAAGTGTTCCATTCAAGAACAAAACATATTGATGTTCACTATAACTATATTCAAAATGCAATTAACTGCAAAGAGATTGTATCGAGGTACATGCCCACTGGAGCAATGATTGCAAATATCTTGACTAAGGATTTAGATAGAAACAAGCATCAAGGCTTTGTAACTAACATGCGGATGTCACCCCTTTTGGATTAAGGGGGTGTGTTAAAATACTTATGCACTTACGCGTGTGCTAAATATGAGTGTAATCCAAATGGGATGCACATATGGGCCTCTCCTGTCCATTGGACACCCACACGGACCATATGGGCCTGTGTGGATGTCACTGATTTGGGCAAACTGGCCTAATGCATGAAACAGGCTCATTGGTACATGGGCCCTAACAGGCCCAGCCGGGGATATGGGCAAATACAGCCAGATGGGCTTGTATGGGCATAATTGTGCCCAAGGTTTATTTTGGACATTCTTGGACAGATGGGCTGGCCCACCAAAGTGTGTTTGTCTCAGGCTTTGGGCTTGGGGCGGCCCATTGGGGCCGCTGCCTGTGTTGCAGCCTGCTTGTACTGCTGCCCGTGCCATGGCCTGCTTGGGGCTGCTTGTATCCCTTGGTTTGGCTCACACGGGGCCCAACAGCCTGCATGGGGCTGTCGAGGTGGCTGAGGGATCCCGCCTGGGCCTGGCCAGTTGCAAACAGCGGCCACCAGCGCAGGAGCAAGGGCCAACCGCCCCAGCTCCCTCCCCCTCCCCTTGCTTGCCATTGCAAGGGGGAGGGGGTGGCTGGCTGGGTTGAACTAGCCAGCAACTAACCACAAAAAGGCGGTTGGTCAGGGCAGGGGGGAGTTCATCACCCCCTTGCCCAGGGGATGACAAGGCTGGTCACAACAAAGCAACCAGCAGTGGGGGGGACCTGACCACCCCTCCACCATCAAAGCAAAGCAGAGGCCAGGGGCACTCTCCCCCCCCCCCTTTACCAAGGGGGAGGAGCAATGGGGCTGAGGGGATTTGACCACCCCCCAGCCCACTTCCATTGACAATTCCCTGGGGGTATCAACCCCCAGGGCCCCTGGTAGAGGGATTTGACCACCCCCTCCAGGGATCTGAGAGAAAGAGGGGGGGGACAGCGCGTCCGCTGGTCACCCCCCCCCCCCCATGTGAGTCTGAGACCGGACCCAGGTGTGTCCTGGGTCCCACCTGGCCATTTGTATGGCCAGGGGCTGGTTGCATGAGGCAACCGGCCAGGGGCTGGTTGCATGAGGCAACCGGCCAGGGGCTGGTTGCATGAGGCAACCGGCCAGGGGCTGGTTGCATGAGGCAACCGGCCAGGGGCTGGTTGCATGAGGCAACCAGCCAGCTGGTGAGGCAATAGGACTGGTTGTAACAGACAACCAGTCCAGGGATTGAAAAGCATAGGGGCTGGTTCAGCCCCATTGAGGTGGGAACACCAGAAACAACCGGAATAGGCTGGTTGTAAGGGTACAGGGACTGATGCCAAGTGGGCTGATGTAGCCCAAACCAAGTAACAAGGCCTGTAGAGCCTGTAGATCTCTTTTGGGGAGGAAAAATTGAATTTTGGCTTGTTGTATAATGGGCTCACAAGAGGCCAATCTTGTGTATTCAAGGAGCTCTTCTCCCTGCTTTTTTCCATTTATCCATTCATCATCCAATCAAATTCATCAATGATATCATCCAACGTGTTGCCCCATTGTGATAGCCCATCAAGCAATTATTGACACAAGGTTTCCAGCATTTCTTTTGCTTTGAATAGTGCTCATTTGCCTAAGCTAATTGCTGGCCATAATTAAAAGAGTCATTATCTTATTTTTGACATTTTTGGTAATTTGAATTATATTTGATGAAAAATATGTATAAAGATTATTTAAGTATTTTTATGCAATTTTATGTATTTTTAGACTATCTACTATCCACTGGAACATTTATTACATATGTAGAATGTTCCTGTGTAGTTTGTAGCATGCTTATGTGGTACCTAGGTTTCTCAGGCCAACTGTCACTTTTTCAACCTGTAGTCCCGCAGCTGCATACTTTTCAGAGGCCCGGGGCTGCGTAAACAACTTTGACAGAGTCACAGAGCTTTAGCTCAGCCATGCGCGGGTGCCTTGGTTGCCGCAGCTGTGTGCGGGAATTGTGACAGAACACATTTCCTTCTGTAACTCCTAAAATATACACAACACCTCAATTCTGACTGAATTTTAGGTGTGAAACCTATACGTGACAATACATGTGAAATATTTAATTTACCAAAAAGTTCAATAGTGGTGCTGTGGTATTTTGGTCTTTTTTTTCCTCAATTATTCAAAAATATAAGGAGTTGTATTTCAAGGGTGGGTTCAGTGAGTGACCCTACATAATTTTGGCTGGAGAACCCATTCTTGCAATAATATTCATGGTTTTCCTCCTCTTTCTAGGGTTAATTTTTTATATCATTATTTTTATTTTATTTCTGTTACTTTTGCAGCTTGCTCTGCAATAGTAGCAAGCTGACACACATCCCAAAGCTCCTCCGCATCCATTATGAACAGGAAAACATGGTGCAACTTTTTGTGATCCAATGCACCTTTGGAGTCTGCAATCACTTCATATTGTGAGATGAATTGCCACTCATCCGGGGTTTTGAATCAAGTTTGAGGGTAATCCTTTGGGTGGATGAGGAGATGGAGGGTGGAGGAAGAAGCGGGAGAAGCAACCTCTGGTAGCATCTTGAGTATCTTTGATAGACTTGAGAAAAAAAAAGTTCCGGGCCAGACCCCCAGATGTGGAAACTAAGGAGGGTGGAAATCCCCTAGTTACCCTTGAGTTCCTGAGTCAATTTTCCTAGCGTCTGTAAGGATAAATATGCTCCATTAAAGAGAGAGAGAGAGAGAGAGAGAGAGAGAGAGAGAGACAGAGAGAGAGAGAGAGAGAGAGAGAGAGAGAGAGAGAGAGAGAGAGAGATGAATTTCCTTTCCTTTCTGTATCCTTTCATTCTTCCATCCCTCATTCCATCCTCTTTCCTCTTTCTCTTTCCATTTCCTTTTCCTTCCCTTGTCCCAAGATCTGATCCAATGGTAAGATAAGATCCCCTCCAGAGCTAGGGTTGAGAGGGTGGGCATAAATCCCGCACTGTTTGTATCTTCTTGACTCTGTTTTTTTGATTTTTTGGTTTCCTTGGGAGGATAATTTTTTTGAGGTGGTTTGCTAGATGATGGTTGAGAAAGGAGGCTGAAATGCAGAGATAAAGTTGGTTTAGACATTTAGTTGGGCAGAAGTATTCCCCACAGGAATCCTCCAAGTTTTCCCACTTGGGATAACTCAGAAATGTTGACTTTGTGCAGAAGCAACCAATTGCAACTACCTTGAGTTATCTCAATTTGGATAACTCCAAGGTGTTCTAGAAATTTAGTGGCATGAGAGCCATTACCAAAAATGTACAAATTTTCTTTTTCTTTTTTTTTTTTGGTGAGATGTCAACACTTGCAACATACAGAATACACTCCACCCCACAGAAATCATTACCAATCATCACAACCCAACACCAATTATCCAATCACACATTACTACTCAGCACAACTCAACAAATCCAAACCAAATATCCAACTCAATTAAATCAACTCCCCTGAATCCAAAACTTCAATAAAACATAAAAAAAACCACTCCTCAACAATGTTTTATCAAATTTTTGTGATTTTTTTTTCTAATCATTAAAAAATGAATCCAACACCCAAAAACCGAAAAAGAACTTTCTTTCCTCTAATCCCAAGTCTCTGAAATATTTAAATTTTTCCATTGAGAAATAATTTCTTTTTTTTTTGGCTTAAATAGTTTAATTTTATATTCAAAATCTTTTGAATAGAGATAAATTATTTTAATCAACTCATCTGGTATTATAGCTTTAATTTTTTATGAAAACAGAAATCCATTTTTATAATTGATTTTTTATTGGAACAAATTATTTTCATCCAGTGATTGAATTTTTTCAATTTGTTCAATGAAAGTTGCATGAATTAAATCAAATGGTTTGGATACTTTGTTTGTATTATCCTCCAAGGGAATAAATTGAATTTTTCCAAGATTACAAACAGTGGAATTTCTATTTTCCCATTGAATGCCATTGAATTAATCTGAAGTAATTTAATATCAGCAAAGTGGAAGTGAAAAAATCTTCTAATGTGTGGATAAATTGAGGAATACTTAGAGTAATGTTTGATTTCTAAAATTCAAGGATTCAGATAGAAGCAGGTTTTCATTTATTTCCACATTGAAAATTGGATGAACAATGAAGATGACTTTCAATTGATTCTTTTTATTGAAAGAAATGGATTAAGAACCCAAAATCAGCTGAAAAATTAAAATTATTTTCACATTGAGATTGGTAAAAATGGTTAATACTTTGATCCCAGGTCAGTACTTTTGTTTTAAATCTAGGAAGTATGTGTAACCTGGGCTGTGAACAATGAAAAACAAATTCTTGAAATATTTTGGTTTCATAATTTCATATTTCATCAAGAGAGTTGGAGGAATTTGAAATCACCCTTGAAACTCCAGATTTCAGGGAAATTGGAGACATTTAAAATCCTTCTTGAGACTCCAAATTTTAGGAAACTTTTCTTTTGATTCTTATAAGGACTATGAATATTCCAATATTTTCATGGTAGTTGACCCAATTTGTTCTGATTGGGAGAATTGAAAGAGAAGAGTTTTTTAATCACCAGAAAAAATTGATTTTAAATCCATTATGATTCAAGTAGTTTTTTCATATTGAGAGATCATATAAGAGGAATAGTTTCCAAAATCTATTTTATTCTTAATTTATTTTCATTTCAAGAGACTAAATCACCATCTACATTTGCTTTTCTGGAGAGTGTTTTTTTTCTTTTTTCTTTTTTTGGAGTGCAACAGTTCTATTGGAACTTTATGGAGTAGAATTTATTTTAAAATATCTTCATCTATCTAAATTCTAATTTTGAATATTTTGAGCAAGAAAATATTGCCTGAATTTGTTCATTTATTTAAAAATTTAGAGTCATACTGGAAATTAAGGAATTCAAATAATCCCCTGAATCTGTTAGCCTTTTGAGACAAGGCATATAAGTTTTTTACTGCTTTCCAAAGCTAAATTAAATTTATAACATGTTTCTCTTGAGCCTAGTTCCTTCCACTTTACAGCTTATTCAAGATATAGACTATGAATTTAAAATGAGTTTCATGTTGATTTTTTTGGGTTTTTTTGACAGGAACCAATCCAAGATGCCTTTGATAAGTGATATATTCATTAAATTTGATTTCAATAATTGAAATTTGGATTCATTCCAAGTAAGTCTTTGAAAGTTCAGTTTTTTGAGAAGGTTTGAGGTTAAATCCCCCAATCCAGAAATATATTCCATTCTTGCAACATGTTTTTAATTTTTTTTGTAAATTTTTGATTCCAACTGTTAGAAATTTTTATTTATATTTTAATTTAAGAAAGGAAAGTGCTAAAAAAATTAAAGCTAATTTGTATAAAATTAGCGTGAGAATAAATTATTTTCAAAATAGTAAGATTTATTCTTACATGCATTGAAACACAATCAAGATGATAGAGTAGATCATGGCTAAGTAGGTAAACAAACATGATGGGCAGCAGGTTGAAATTTGGTGAAATATTCATTAAAAATTTCAAGACAAGAATGATGAGGTCCAATTGGGTCTCAAAGCTGGAAAGATTGACTAAGATTGGGTCAATATTTAAGGAGCAATTTGGATTAATTGAAACAAGTTGAAAATTGTGTGAAAATTATGCCTGTTTTTGGGCCTGAAGAAAAAAGTTGAGCTGTTGAGAAGATTTCAAAATTTAAAACTAATGCTCAGGAGTCTCCCTCAAGGCGCACTTTGTTATGATGAGTGGATGAACTGATTTTTATTTCACTTGAACATTCCTTAAATAGAGTTAGTTAAATATTACTGAAAACTGGTTTTCATTTGAGCAGACAACATGAATAAGCTTATTCAATAAGCACTGAAAGATCCTGAACCAACTTGGGGTTCACATTATACTGGATAATTGAGAGCCACATGGACATGAGATAAAGAATCCCCTGTAACTATGAAAATTTAGCATAGTATAAATAGATCACTAGACTATTGTGCACATGAACAGACATGATAATTGTTTTAAGAATGCAAAGAACAAGGAAGATTGCACTTGGGAATTGGGCAATAATAATTGATGACCCCAATTCCAACAGCTTTGTTTAGACAATAATTGAGGTAATTGAGTTGATTCAAGGATCAGAGATAAATTTAGGGAACAAATTTTTTGATAAAAGAGAATGAGGGGAAATAACATTGGGACCCAGGATGCAGGTGGTTAGATGGTGAGTTGCAAAATATTCAGAAGGGATTTAAAAGGTTGGATCAGAATGTCACAAGAAGTAGAGAGGACAAAGTATATACATGTAAAATGGGAGCGCAGTAAGCCCAGCTCACTTATCTCAAGCTTATCATTCTAACACTTTATTTTATTTATGTAATATAGTAGTGTTTGATTGTTGGAACTCCCTTGAGGCCATTGCTTGGCAATCTGCCTTCTGAGCTTCAACAATTCTTAATCTACCCATGATTTGTGGATTTTCCTGTTTTTTAGTTCTCCCAGAAATGTGGGGACATGTAGCTTTGAGCTACACAAATCTATGTTATTTCCAAACTGTTGCGCCCTCCCACTTTAGTGTTTCCCAGCAATCTTTCCCACTACCTCATTCCAACATTGCAGCTATCAGGTGCTCACATTTGACTATCACAACTTGTTCATTGGTTCTAATCAGTTGACCGCCTTTGTAGCTCAATATTACAGCAGTTAAAAAAAATAGAAAAAGAGAAAGAAAAAGAAAAAGAAAAAGAAAAAGAAAAAGAAAAAGAAAAAGAAAAAGAAAAAGAAAAAGAAAAAGAAAAAGAAAAAGAAAAAGAAAAAGAAGAAGAAGAAGAAGAAGAAAAAGAAAAAGAAAAAACCATCATTAGGCATAATTGGGAGACCCGGCTGCAGATTGAATCGTGTGAAGGGGACAGAATTCATTCATCCGCAACTTTAAATTCTATGTTTTCCAACACAAAATCTGCAAACAAGTGATATTTTTTAATCCAACATGAAGATAGGTTGTCTTGATGGTTATGCCAATTGCCAAACTTGAAAAACAGTTCAAATTCACAAATTGAAAACAAAAGAGATCCGAACCAAATCAGCTTCCAGTCTTTCGCGGTTTCCTTGTCGAAACGACTGGTTCAAAAGCAGCATCTTGGAAAGTAAGAGAACAAAACAGTATTCATAACAGAAGAAAAGTAACACAAAGGCCACGGAAGCAACCATCCTCTTTTCTTCGCCCGAACAGTTTAACAGCAAAATTGATAACATATTCACCAAAACCAACTTTTTTCAAGTTTGCAGCCATAATATCCAATCAGTTTTAAATTGAATCAATTTCGTCGGGTTGTTCTCCCCATCAAACGTACAGAAATCTACTGGGGACATTCCACTTGAATGAATGCGGATTTTTCTGTCTCGCTATCTAATTGTCGTGGATAATTGAAAGGCCGGGTCGATATCGGATAGATGGAAGATGAAAAAAAGAACAAGTTGAGGGACAAAAAAAGTTTACATGATCTCGATTGCTTTTGATGATGACGACTTTAACGCAGTGGACTGAAACTATTTGGTAGTAATACATTGGCATCCATGGAGTCACAAAGCTTGACAGTCTACAGACGAATTCAATTGGGTAAGTGGGGTCATTGATTGAATCAAGAAGGCAGCAAAAAAAAACTAATGAAATGAAAGGTAAAAGGACGGCACTGACGTTGGAAACTGTTTTGCTCCAGGTATCAACTTGCCAAGCTTTCTCTCGTAGCTCCAACCTAGCCTGTAAAGAGGGATATTGCCACATATGATGAACCTGGTGTAATCTACCCACTTGGGCGAACCAAGCCCCGATTGGCTCGACAAACTTTCTCCGAGCTTCTAGCCCTCTCCTCCATTCGGTTTCCCATTCCAACAGCGTACCGGGTTTCTAAAGTCAATCGGCAGAGACGGCCCGGTTAATTCCACGTTATCAAAAGCAATGGGATGATCGTCGATGGGCCGTACCAACTGATAACTCCTCATTTCATAGATTCCGCCATTCACTTTTGGACCAGCACAGGGCCAAAATGCAAACTCTCGACAAAGTTGCGAGCTCCTAGATTGGACGAGTGATCTTATGTTTTTGTGAAACTCTTGATGCTCCTAGTCAAGTGGATTCAGAAAAATATGAGGGGAGTAGAGTTGGGTTGGCAAACCATGGAAGTGCCACAGAAGAATCGCGCTCAATACATTCAGACAAACTTTTTGTTCACGAATCTTGCTTGTTGCCGAATCATAACCTTTATAACCCTCGAATTCCCAGATATGCACTTAGGCCAGAAAACAAGAGATTTATTTCATTAAAATCAAATTATTAGGATCAAGTGGGACAGAAACAAAACCATAATATCATTTGGTAGTGTCGAGAGTTCGAACAGAGGTCTCTACTCACCAAACGTATCAAGTTCACCGACTATGGCTTCAAAGGAGCCTTTCAAAGTCATCTTGAGCTCATTTTGAGAGGAAAGCTTCTCGAAGTAAGTCCCACTGAGGCGTTTTCAGACATTAAATGATTGGAGCAAATCAAAAACAGGATCAGAATCATTGATCACCAATTCGTATCTCAAATCATTTCTGATTTGTTCGTAAAACAAGTCACAAAACATGGGGAATGGACGATGCACTGACATTATTTCCTTGTACTGATCAACATGCTGAGGATGAACACGATGCTCTTGTAAGTAGAAAAATCAGTAACAATGATCCAAGCCCAAAGAAACGTTTGGGATTAGCCATCAGTCAACAAGCAAGGGAGGTAAGATGAACAAAGGGTCTGAACGGATTGGCCTGTCATCTCGGAGGAAACCCGAAGGAAAAATTGAATTTACTTTGAACTTCACTGATCGTCTTAGATCCGACGGTGGTGCTATGACTTTGGAATGCTTCATTCTGCTTTCGGGCTTCTTCGGATCCATGTAGCAACGAATTCAGCAGTGTTGGGGCCTTGGGTTCAGAATTCAGGAGGGCAGAGATCGAAATGAAACGTCGTGCTCCCGACAAATGCGGGGAAGATCGATTCAAGAAAGTCTTTGGGAGCAAACTCGCCATCTTCTCTGATCTCAGCTGTTTGTGAGTGGCTGCTGTAATGTGGCCGATAGTGTGATAATGGATGACGCAGAGTGGAGGTAAAATCGACGGTGAAATGGTCGAATGAGACATCTCCCGTGAAACCCCATCGGGGAAATAATCGGTAGCGTGGTCTGTGACCGGTCGCGCCAATCATGATCGATGCCCACAACAAGCACGGCCAAATGGGATTGCGGATCCTTCGAATCCACACAGAGCAGATGTTTTAATGTAAATCAAGGGCTATCAAATCATGGATGCTCTCATTTTCAGTTTTGAACTTATTTCAGAACTTACTGTCATGTCAATTCGAAGCCAATGATCATCAATGTTGGAACTCACTCGGGTCTCCACCCAGTGCTCATATATGACTCCAGACTGACAAAAACCCGCTCAGCCTTGCTCATGTTACCTTGACCATCGGTGTTGCTGCTTCATCATTCGTTCTGATCTTCACCTTCTTTCATCTCCATCTCATCCATCGCACTTCCATCATCCTACCCCCACGATCATCGCTGCTGGATCAAGTCCCTCGATGAACCCTTAACCGGAACCGGTATGACCCAGTGACTGGTGATCCAATGTCCATTTCGATCGCTGACCTTCATCCTACTCAAATTCTTTCTCACTCACCATTTCTCACTCATGTTCATCGATCTCTGATCCTCACCAACCTCCTCAAACAGACGTAAGAATCTTTCCATTCTCTTCAGAGTCCTCATATTCATGCCATAATTGTCCCAGCTGCCAAGTTTGTTGTCATCCATGTCAAGCTGCCTGCCAGCTCTAAATCAGTAGAGAATCATCCGTCCAATACAATACAACCGTTGGTGTTCTTTGTTGTGATCATCTTCTCCCTCATGACTATTCTCCAGTTGTAATTGGCCGCTCATATCCTTGTATGAACTGGAAGTGGTCCTGGTTTCTTCCAATCATACAGCTCTTTGAATCAAAACACTCCGAAAGCTTTCATAATGATTTTTAGCTTCATTAAAATCTAATAATTGATAATTATACATGCCCTTAAATGATTGATTTCCTTGGTGTTGATTTGAGGATACCACTACAAGAGCATATTTCAATGTATCCACAGAAATTGATCATAGTACACAATATGATTCTATAGTGTTTGTAACACCCAGGTATGGCCCAGACTAAAATCAAGCCAAAAAATACTAATATTGTACCAATCATGCATTTTGGTATCATTATAGTAATTTTTTTACTATAATCAAGCCAATTGGTGTGCTTTCCTACCCCAGGAAGGCATGAAGCATTTTAAATTTTTGAAGTGGTGCCTAGGGTGGGAGAACATGCCATTTGATGGCATGTTGGGCCTCTAAAGGCCTGGAAACAATAATGGGACCTTGGGGGCTGAATTGAGGCCTCTAGACCCCCTGTGGGGCCTTTTTGGGTTAGAATTTTTTTGAATTTCAATGGTGGACACAAATTGATTTAATTCAATATTTAGAAATGTAATAAATATCAATTTTTTGCAAGGAATTCAAATATTGAAAAATATTTGGAAAAAAAAACTTGATCCAATATAAGAAAAATGAGAAAAATGATAATAATTCATTTTGTTTAAAAAAATGGAATAATTAAGTAGAATTTAAACACCTTTGTACAAAAAAAAAGCTATATATACAAATTTCATGCTGGTAATTAAAATATTTTAAATTATTCAAACAAAAATATCACCCAGTCAATGAATAATTATAAAAAGTGTCAAAAAAAGACTATTTGAAGAAAGTTCAAGATTTTGATGGATTTTAAATACCATTTTTCCAAGCATAAAAAATAACATAGAAATACCATATATCTATTTCACAAGGAGAATTCAAATACATTAAGATAGGATGTATCAAAGTTAAGCAAACCTGCCATTTCAAACCTTCCATTAAAAATGAAAAAAACCACTTATTTCACATCAGAGGTGTCAAATTTACCTAAAAATAAATGGGTTTTTTCAAATAAAGTATTTAAAGGCTTTCACCACTGTGGTGTTGTTATAAAGCCTTGGTTGGGAAGCGTGCCGCAGTTGGCGCCCTCAGCATTTGGTAGGTCAGGCTCAGCATTTTGGATGCCCGCGGTCTCAGCAGTAGGCGCCGCAGGGCTTAGCATACCGGGCACAGGTTGGGCTTAACTGGGTGTGGCAGGTCGCGGCCAGTTTGTACATTGGAGACCAAAGAATGGAGATGGCCCAACCAGGTTTTCAGGCAGCTAGTTTGGGAAGGTAGAGCAGGGCAATTGGGGCTATAGGAGCAGGGCTATAGGCTATAGGACAAGGGCAGGAAATCACATGGCACACTGGGTGGATACCAAAAACGCGGGCAGCTCCAAGTAGGGCATGGCAGAGGGCGGCGTCATGAGAAGGAAGAACTGGGTGTATGTAACAGTAGGCAGACTTGATGGTGGTTGCGGCATGGGAAAGGGTTAGGGTTAGGCTAGGGTTCCAGTTTTTTAGGGTTTCTTTTCTATTTGTTGTAGGGCTGTCATTGCGCTTGTACTTAGGTTAGGGCTGAGAGTGTGGGAATAAATTTGGAGCTCTCAAACGCAACTTGGAGGTCTCAGATTATCATATATCTAATCTCACAGCACAGGAAGGAAAGGAAAGGAAGGAATTTCATCTCTTTCATCTCTCTCTCTCTCTCTCTCTCTTTAAATGGGTGCATACTTGTCCTTCCAGACGCTAGGACCATTGATTCTGGAACTTGTGGCCAACTTGGAGACTTCTCCTCTCTTGTTTCCACACTTCCCAAACCAATCATTCCACATCATCACCCCTGTTTTCAACCTCAAACCTCATTGGAAAAATTCTACCTCCAACCTCATCCAAGAATTTTATTCATTGCTCTTCATCTCTTCATTGCTATCCTCATCACTTCATCACTCGCATCACTTTCTCACACATTATTGCTTTCATCACATCCATCCTCTCATCACTTCATCCCCGCTTTCACCCCATCCTCGCTTTCATTGCTTCATTGCTTCATCACTTCATCCCTGCTTTCAACAAATCCCTTCATCACTTCATTGCTTCATTGCTTCATTGCTACATCCCTTTTACTCTTTTAAAATGGTCCCTCAGCAATCCTCCCCCTGAAAGTCCAATAAAAAATCCAATGAACCAAAGCAAACATCCCCCAGGAACTCAAGATCCAAAAATCCTCCCCCATCAGCTTCAAAAGGCTCAAGTCAGCTCAAGAGAGCTGATCAGATCATCCTGGTAAACAGGCTCAAAATCCCCTCCAACTATGACACTTGCTTTGGATATGACAATGAAACACAAGTTGGCCAACCTCCATGGTCTAAGTTCAATGGTTATCTCCTGATGGCCAATGAACTGAAAAATAAAACCAAAGGTAGTCTGTATCTTTCATACAAACAGATGCAGGAGAAATACAAGAACTATCAATCCAAAAATTCCCCTTTAGCCAATGCTGACAAGCCCTATTCTTGCCCTGTCTCTGTATGTTTGTGAAATCATCTACCCCCATCCAAATACTACAATTGGGGTGAAGATCAAGAAGGGATTCAATTCATCTTATATAATTCACTTGAATTGATACACCATGGGAATCAATTGCTTGGTTGATTTCAAATTCATCCAGCAATCAATTGCCAATTGATTTATCAATCAATTCATGATTGATTGAGAGATTAATTGGAGATTGATTGAGAGATCAATTGGAAATGAATTGGCAATTCCAGGTCTCTGTATATTTTTCAAATCATCACCTCCCATCTTGTTCCCTCACAGGCACCTACTACCCTTGGTGTGAGGATCAACACAGGATTCAACTTGTTGTGTAACATTTTGAGTGAATTGATACCCCATGGGAATTTATTGCTTGATTGATTTCTAATTGATCCAGCAATCAATTGCAAATCAATTTCTAAATTGATTCATGATTGATTTAGAGATTGATTGGAGATCAATTGAGAGATTGATTGGAGATCAATTGAGAGATCAATTGGCAATGGATTGGCAATTCCACCTCTCTGTATGTTTTTCAAATCATCTCCTCCCATCTTGTTCCCTTGCAGGCACCTACTGCACTTGGGGTGAGGATCAAGAAGGGATTTGACTTGTTTTATAAAATTTTGAGGGCAGTGGCAGCTTTACTGCTAAAAACTTTGCACACTATGGGATTTCAACCCATGACCTCAACATTGATGAGTGATGCTTTAACCACTAAGATAAGTGTGCCATTGCCAGATGGGCCAATGTGCCCTTCCAAACACTCAGCCTCATCATCTAATCACCCCTTGCTCACCATGATCATCCCAGCTCACCACAATGATCATCCCAGCTTAGCATCTGCTCATCAAAGTACCTGTCCAACAAGTGTACCTTGGATGGTAATATCATCCATTGGGTATCATCCCCAGGCAATCACATCTTTCCATCAAAGGCCACCACACACAATTGATCCATCAATCACAGGCGGCTTCAGAGGAGGAGGAGGCCGCCGTCTGCAATTGAAAAATTTCCAGCAGCGGAAGAAAAGGAGGAGGAGGAGGCCGCTTCCTCCAATTGATTGAGCAATTTACGGTGGTGGCAGAGGAGGAGCAGAAGGAGGCCGCCGAAAATCCATTGATTGATTTTAAGCAGCAGCAGAGGAGGAGGAGGCTGAAATTGATCAATTGCAAGCGGGGGCAGTGGAGCAGGAGGAGGAGGCCTCTGCCTGCAATCAATTGATGGATTTCCAGAAGTGGCAGCCAAGGAGCAGGAAGAGGCCTTTGTAAATCAATCCATCAATTGCCAGCAGCGGCAGACGAGGAGTCAAGGTGGGAAGGTGAGAGGTGAGTGGAGAAAGAGAGGTCAAAGAGTTGATTGAGATCTTTGACAACAGTTGGGAGCCAGCCGGGTTGATTGGAGAGCTAGAGTAGGAGGCTACCAAGGAAGGGATACAAAGGGGAACTTGCCGCAATCAATTGCAAGCAGACAGCAGCAGCAGAGGAGGAAAAGTGAGGGAACTTGCCCCAATCAATTGCAAGCAGATGGTGGCGGCGGCAGAGGAGGAGAAGGAGGAGGAGGGGGGGGGAGCTTACCTGGTGGATTGATCAAGGAGGTGTGGGGGGACCTAGAGGTTAAATGATCAAAGGATAAGCAACCAATTAGGAGCAGGAAGAGCAGGAGCATGAGGAGGAGGGGGGGAGGGAGCTTACCAGGGGTGCCAACCAAAGGAGGAGGGGAGGTGGTGGGTGAGGTAGTGGAGGTGCTGGGTAAGGATGTTTGGTGAGGAGGAGGAAGGAGTGGACCGGTGGGAGTGGACCGGTGGTTAAAATTTCAGTCAGCTTTTTTGTGTTTTCAAATTTCTGCTGGGGATTTTGATTGGACATGTTGAGAAAGATGGTGATGTGATGTGGGGTGATGAGATGATAAGATTTGTGTGAAGCAATGGAGATGTGAAGCAATAGAGATGTGAAGCAATGGAGATTTGAAGCAATGGAGATGAGATGTGTGTGATGCAATGGAGATGGGATTGGTATGGATTTTCTGAGGTGGAGGTGTGGTTGGGTGTTTTGCATGGGATGGATGGTGGATGGATGATGGTGCATAAATGGTGGGTTTGATGTTTGAAATCATCCATTTTCATGAAAACTTCCATTTTGAAATACACCAGTTAGGGGGTATGTTTATTTCAGAAACCCGCTATTTAAAATGGCGGTTTGGTCAAAAAAAATGGTGGGTTTGTAAAATATTGCAAGTTTCATAAAGTAAAAAAATAAAAAAATTCAATGTAAAAAATTTATTTCTTTGAATAAAAATTGAAATTTCCACTGAGATTTAAATGCATTACCACAAAAATAAAATAGAATATAAAAATTGAATGTATACCAATCATGTGAAGGTGAGTCAAACATACCTAAATACTCCAACATCTTATTCTGTCACACTTCAACCTTAAGGGTTATTGTCTTCCTCACTACAACATATCCTTCCCTCAGTACCATCCACCTCAGTCCATAAGCGTGAAAAAAAAAGCACAAACTCAATGGTGCCTTCCGCTTACCTGCTCTGGATTGCACAACAACTTTCCAATCTTGGTTACTGACTCAGTATATACTTTCAAACCTTGCAGTTAACTCTACTGCAGTCAACCATCCATTCAAGTTCTGCTCTTTCACCACGAGTATCATCAGCCCTTGGACTTCTGTTCTTGGTCATGCGCTCACACTAGTTCACACCCATGCCTAGATAGCAACATCAACTGTATAGTATGGAAATGAACTAGTCCCTTACCCTGCATAAGCTTTATCTTGAAATTTTCATTGTCTCCCCATGTCATTCCTTCCTGTCCCATCCGTTACTTTTTGTATGCTCAGATTCTATTGTCTTGCACCTATGCTACAACCTTGGAAACAACTTTACTTTTATTTCATTTTCCATTTGATTCATTTCATTCATTGCCTCATCACCTCCTAGCTATAGCCAGCCATATATCAGGTTTTATCTAGTCACCTTTGGATTACCTTATAAAGGCTGTGTTTTCTGCCTGAAGATTTTCTCCTCAGTTAGTCAATTTCATACGTTCTTGCATCTGGCTAAATCCAGTAATCACATTGGGATTGGCTTTTGTTTCCTTTCCATCAGAACATTTATCCCCTCTTGCTGTTTTTTGAGTCACCCCATCATAAGTTTGCACTTTGCAGTTAGACTTGGTACCTTGCACTTGCCCTTGCATTCAGTCTCTTCATTTGTTCTCACAATCATCTAAGATTGCCCTATAGTGCATGAGGTGGTTGTGTGACAGTGAATTAACTCAATCAACTCCTCTATCATAGTTTTCCAACCTATATTACATTTCTTCTTTTACAATGTCAAGTACTTGCTCAACCAGGAATGCTTCCCTTTCCCCTTACAATGATAATATCCATTGGGTAGGGAGCGCCAGCACTTCGTGGTCCCAATAACCTTTAGACCCTGTCCCTTCTTCTAAATCTCCTTTGGTTGAACCTCTCAATGATGCCCTTGCTCCTCAACAGGAAGCTCTGGTGGGCCCTCTTGAAGAAATCAAAGATTCCAAACACTCTTCCAATGAAACATTGACCCGTGGTTGATCAAGGGTTGGCACTAATGCTCACCCAACCAGAGCTTTACCCTTGCTCTCAACCCTGATCCAGGATTTTAATCAAAATGCCTTGCAATCTGGTCCAAGTGGCCCTAGCTTCTGTACTCTGGGCATGAAGCAACCTGATCATTTTACGGGGGAACACTCCCATAAACTTGGATCCTATTTAAATTCTTGTAAAATAATCATCTAAAAAAATCCTCATAATTTCCCTACTGATAGAAAAAAAGTCATGTATGCATCTTCCTTCCTTGGTGGAAGAGCCTTTCAGTGGTTCAAAACCTATCTCAAACTATTATCTAATACCAGTCCCACTTTTATCCTTAACAATTGGGGAAAGTTTGAGCAGCAACTGTTCACCCTGTTTGGCAACCCTAATGAAGTCCAAAGCGCAGAATACAAGATTAATGGAACAAGGCAGCTCTTGTATTCCACTTTTGAAAACGTTGAATGGCACGCCTGATTGAGCAACTCATAGTTGGGGGACATAAGACAAACTCCCTTCAGCAGTTAATTGACTGGGTGATTGAGCTTGATAATGGCTATCACAACAAGAACCCCTCTTGGAAAAACGTCCATGGATTGTCAGCCTTGGCTCCAAAGGCAGACAAATCTTTGAAGAAACACTAAAAGACTCCAAAAAAACCCAAACAAAATCCAACCTCAAACTCCAACCCAAAAGGGAAGGCCATTGCCAAAACTCAAAAATTCCTGGACAAGGAAACCGGGATCCTCCTGAACAAGGAATGGCTAAGGAGGGAAAAGAATGAGTTATTTATTTATTGTGGAAGAAAACATGATGTCAATAGTTGTGGGCAGTGGCTAGCATGTGAAGCGGCTAGGCAGTCAAGAAAATAGCTTGTATTTTTTCTAATATTTGCCAGGAAAACTACATACTATCTACAATATGGCAAGTCAGTCTTTGCACTTGCAAGTCACTTGGTGCTCCAAGCTCAAGATTTTTCCTCTTGCATCCTGAAAATTCCCCTTATTGTTTTCTACTTGATTCCAGCACAAATGTTTCTTTTATAAGTGAATCTTTTGCCACTTCCAAAAATCTTACATGTTCCAAGATAGATAAGTTTCCCATCTATTTAGTAAGTAGTGCAACCAAGACATCTCATTGTGTTTCCAAAAAGTCAAAATGGACCTTTTTATTTTCCAATTTCCCCATCTTTGAATGGTATTTATTGGTCTTGGATATCCCCGGAATGGAAAATACCATTCTAGGCCATGACTTTCTAGTTTACTGGAATCCAGATGTGAATTGGAAAGAAGGAGTAACTAAACTTTGAACCTTGCAACCCCAGGATGCTAAAATTTCTGTCAAACAGGAATTAAAAAGCCTACCTGAAACTGTGCTGAATTTGAACAACAATTTTCCGCCAGGAAATTTGCAATACCCTGACCTTCATTCCCAAGTTCTCTCTTCAGATTTAGGAGTTATTGCTTATTAATCCAACTGAACTCTTCCTTGATTCTTCAAAGAGAAAAATGCACCAACCAAACGGTGTATTTTGAGCTCCCTAATCCTCTTGCATTGTGCAAGCACTTCAAATCTGGTGCTCAAAGATGAAGAGATTGAATATTTAGAAATCATTGGAGAGTCCTTAACTTTGGTTTATCATAAATTTTCTGACGTATTTTCAGCTTTCAAGGAAGATAAACTTCCTCCTTCCTGTTCTTATGATCACAGGATCAAAACCACTGGCCCAACTCAGGAACCCGGACCAGTCTCCTCTCTCTTAAAGCAAGAATAAACCGTGCTTCAAGAATATATTGCAGAAAATGTATTGAAAGTATTTAGTTGACCAAGCAATTTGAATACACGCTTTCCCATCCAATTTTTCCCAAAGAAAGTTGGCGGACTTTTCCTTTGTGTTGAATACAGGAAACTGAACCAGGTAACCTGGAAGAATGCTTCCCCAGTACTGCCTATGTTGCACCTTCTCACTCTTTTCCATGGAGATGCATATTTCTCAAAGTTAGACCTTTGAGGAGCCTACAACCTAATTGGCATTGGAAAAGGTCATGAGTATTTGACCCCAATGAGAACATGGTTTGGCAGTTATGAGTATACCATCATGCCTTTTTGCCTCTGCACCGCTCCTTCCACTTTTCAACATTTCATCAATGACATTTCTTCTGACCTTGTAGAGAAATACCTTGTAGTGTATCTTGATGATATACTACTCTGCTCAATAAATCTTAAAGATCACATTGCACATGTGCAAGAGGTGCTGCAGCAAATTTAAAAGAATAACCAGTTTACAAAAGCCTCTAAGTGCAAATTTCATACTCATTCTCTTCAGTTTCTAGGTGTCATAGTCTTGCAGCAAGGACTATTGATGGACCCATCAAGGATTCAGCGCATATTGGACTGGCCTGCACCTTCTTTGGTCAAATCCCTTCAAATTTTCCTTGGTTTCAGTAATTTTTACAGGAGGTTTATTGAGCTTTACACCAAGAAAACTGTGAATGTTACTTATCTTCTTCAGAAAGTCACTCTTTTTTTTACAGAAAAAGCTTCTTTGGGTTTCAAAGCTCTAAAGAAAGCCTTCACCACTGCTCCAATACTTGCTCAATTAAATGAGCTAGCTTGCACAATTGTGGAGACAGAAGCAAGTGACTATGCAATTGCAGGAGTAATCTTGCTGTTTTCTTCCTCCTCTTCCCTCTTTCATCTCTTGGATTTTGAGTCTTTCAAATTGCTTTCTGAAGAGCTTAATTAAGAGATTCATGAAAAGGAGCTTCTTGCAATCATTTTCTGCTTGAAGAAATTGTGTTTGGACTTTTTGAGCCTTATGGAACCCTTTTAGGTTTTAACTGATCACAAATATCTTAAATATTTAATGAGCTCAAAAGTCCTTACATGCAGACAGGCACAATGGGCCAAATACCTCTCTGAGTTGAACTATAGGATCACGTACCATCCTTGGAAACAAGCGGTAGTCCCTGATGATTTATCAAATTGGGGAAAGGTTTACCCAGGGGGGGGGATCACCTTTTCCAATAACAACCCTGAAAGTGTTAGGAAACTCTTCTCAACCCAGTCTTCCCAACTCATTCTTATAATCACTCACCTGCAAGACACAGCTTCCAAACTATGACAAGATCAACTCAAAACCCCCAAGTGTATCAAAATTCACAAGAGTAAAAACCTATTAGATAGTGGTTACAACATTGATGAAAATGGTTATTTAGTTTATAAAGACCATATAGTACTACCAGATAATCCTCACAATAAGTTACATATCTTTGATTGATGGCATGATTCTCCGCTTGATGGTCATGATGTGCAGGATAAAACCTACCAACTGATCTCACAAGACCTCTATTGGCCTGGTATGACCAAGAAAGTAAAAGACTATTTTAGCATGTGCTATTATTGTAATCACAACATTTCCTCAAAAAACTGGAAGTATGGAATTCTCCAACCACTTCCAATTCCACCTATTCTTTGGCACTTTTTGTCTATGAATTTCATTTTGAAATTACGGATTTCTAGTGGTTATGATGCTATTTTATTATTAGTAGATTTCTTTTCAAAGATGGCTTTATTTCTTTGCAGTAATGTGACTTCATCTTTGGAAGACTTAGCTAATTTATTCATAGAATATTTATTTTCAAAACATGGCCTCCCTGATGACATAATTAGTGAATGTGGATCTATGTTTGTCTCTAGCTTCTGAACCTTGCAATGCCAAAATTTGAGGACCACTTGTAACTTATCAACAACTTACCAACCAGAAATGGATGGGCATACAAAAAGAGTGAATCAGATTCTCAAACAGTATCTTTGACTTTACGTTGCCTATCAACAGGACAACTGGTCACAATGGCTTCCACTAGCCAAGTTTACCTACAGCAACTCCACTCATTGATCAATCAAACATTTTTTGTTCCAGACTCTTAATGGTAGAAACCCAAATTTCTCATCTATTCACGTAGCACCATCTCAACCTTCTGCCAATTACCTTCATCACATTCAATCCCTTCAATCCCAACTTCAAACCAACCTCAAAGCATAAAACAAGCACTAAAAGGAGAAAGCAGACCAACTTTGCACTGCGGCTCCAACCTTTGCAGTAGGGCATCAGGTATGGCTTGAGGCTTGCAACATTTGCAGTACTTGCCCAACCCAAAAAGTCTTTGAAAGAAAGCTTGGCCCCTTTAAAATCAAATCAGTCATCTCTCCCAATGCTTTTAAACTTACCTTTCCTGTGAAATGGAAAGTTATCCACCCGTTCTTTTATATGTGTCTCTCCTAGAGCCAGCTTGAGTCCTATACCCAGGCAAGAATAATCCCCCTCCAGAACCAGTCAATTTCCAAGACCATCTAGAGTGGTAAGTAAGACCTATTCTGGATTCCAGGTTACGCAAAGGAAAACTTCAATATCTTGTTGAATGGACAGTTTCCAGTCCAACCAAGATCACACCTCATGGGAACCAGCCCATCACCTTTGAAAATCTCCCAATTTGGTTCAAGACCTCCATGAAAACTACCCTTGCAAACCTTTTCAATCTTGATCCCATTCCTTCCAACCCCATTCCACATTTTTTACAGCATTCCATCCCATCAATCTCATCACCTTTTCCATCTTATCAAATTATCCCTTTCAGTTTCTTAAAATTTGTTTCTTTGGCAATCTTTGATTTTTTATGTTTATTTATTCCAAGTAAGTTATATTCCTTAAAACAATATATATATATATATAATGGAAAAAAAATCTATATAAAATCCAACAAGGTTACATAAAAATTTACAGATTTTACTTTGGTTCTTGTTCTGCCTCTTCCCAATTCTTGGTCAACTCTGCAACCATAAACCTGAATTCATCTAAATTGTCAGCTTGCTACTTGGCAGAGCAAACTGTCAAAGCAGAAATAAAATAATAAAATTAGAAGGAGTGAGAAATCCATGAATATTTTTACCGAAATGGATTCCCCACCCAAAATTAAGTAGGGTCGCTCACTGACCCCACCCTTGAATTCCAACTCCTTACATTTTTAAATAATTATTAAACAAAAATAACCAACAGACCCCAACACCACCATGGCACATTTTGGCCATTTTAACATTTCACACATTATGCCATGTATAGTTTTCACACCTAAAATTCAGTCAGAATTGAGGTGTTGTGTATATTTTAGGAGTTGCAGGCGGATTTGTGTTGTGTCACAATTCCCGCGCGCAGCCCAGCATTCATACAGTAAGGGTACACACGCCTTACACTCAATATGTAGGCGCATGTCAAAAGGCCCACATGCAAAATGACCAACTGACCGCAGGCAACAGATTCCCGCACGCTGCTGTCAAGCCTGCGCGCGTCAACAAAAATTGTACTAAGCCTGACAGCCAGGTACCGCAGGAACAGGCTACAACCTGCATGCAAACATCATGTATATTTAAAAACTTGACTGCCGGACAGAGGGATGTCTGAAACATAAGAATATTGGATAAAAAATATGAAAATATAAATATAAAGCAAATAAATTGTGGGAAAAAATAATGAAGTTTGTCACGTAAATGAGATTGCCAAATCTTTATGAACCACGAAACACAACAAGGAGTTAACCTAAAAATTATTAAAAATTTCCAACATGTGAAGAAGATGCCTTAGAATCTACTAATACCCACTCCCACCCATGTCACTAAAAAGAAATTAAAACAAAATAAGGAAATATTTTTGAATCATAAAAATAAAAAATTAACATCTAAACACCTTCTGACAATTATTTCACAAAGAAATATTACATAGACAAGGCTAGGAGATTGACAGAACCAGAACTACGTGCCAAACTAGCCCTTGCCAGCCTGCTAGCCTCAGCACCCAAGCACAAACCTCTCTACGTGCCCTGAGAAGATCTTATTACCCCAGAAAAATATATAAACCAATCCTTTTAGATGGTTTAAACCCCAGTAATTTTTAAGTATAAATCCAGAACCCTTGCCATCCGTGATCAAGTGTTTATTCAAGATAAACAAGTGATATATGGCTATAGTCTGATAGTATTATTAATAATTCTGGCCCCATCATTGATTCCATGAAGAATATCAGCAAATAACCCCAATAATTGTCCTGAGACCCTTTCAACCATGAATCTCTGCAAGCTTCTTAGAGTAAGTACTTAAACTAGTAAGTTGTCTCCTCCTTGAACCCAGTCATAAGTTCTGTAAGACAGCCAGTCCACCCATCCCCTTGAGTTAGTCTTTTGTGAGCAATCATTTAAGACCTCATTGTCCCAAGGTCTTTACAAGGTTCAAAAGAGCCCCTTGAAGAGAGGTTTTTATCCAATAAAGATCCCCTGTTTGCATGAACTGTGGCCCCTCTTGAAAAATATATGTTTAAACAAATTTAATCCAACCAAACCAACCAAACTTTGCACTTGCTTTTAAATCAATTATTCAAGCATTTTACCATAATTTTCTTTGAATTATTATTCCAACACCAATATAACTTGCTGTAGCTAAAGGACAGCAAAGTTCCTGGCATCAGGAAGCTGACATAAATCCTTTTCATTTATTACATTTGATATTTGTATTAAAACCAATACTTTTGTAACCAGATACTTCTTGAATATTTCCTTGCACTTCTTGCTCCAATCCCTCTTTGGTGGGGCATTCCATCCACCTTCCTCCAAGAGCTTCTCATATGCTCTATTCCTTTGGCCTCTTGAAAAAAATTCCCGAAAATTTCCAGTCAACCTCCTTGAATCAGTCTTTATTGGTGCCATGGCTTGCACCTGGTTCCCCTTGCTTTGGCCTTCCATCCCATTTCCCTACATTTCATCTCCTTCCACCACATCTCTTTCTGTTCCAATCCCCTCCTCTTGTACCATTCCATTCCTTCCCTCCATTCCATTTGCTCCTTGATCTTCTACCCGCTCATCCCTTGTTTCTTTTGGTATTGCCACAACTTTTTCTTCACCTTGCACCTTTGAATTCATGTGGGCCACCTGAAATTTGTTCAAAGGTCCAAAATACAGTGGTGGTGGTGTATTTTTAGTGTACCTTTGGAATCTGAGAAATATTATGAAGAACAATATTTAGATTATATTAATTCATTTTTTACCATTTGTTAGTCTCTAGCATTACTTACCTGGGTTCCAGATTCCTAAGAATTCAATCTCAAGCACTGCTGTTATATGATATTTAACTTGTAGTGCAGACCTTCGACTTTGTACTTCACTTATGGAAGTCACTGGGTTATCAACCACCGGCTTGCTATTTAAAGCAAATTTAAAAGCCAATTTTTTCAGATGGAATTGTTCCCATTTGCCTCAGAGACCTTGAGTGGAAGTACCAGGGAGGCATCTCTCATTTTGGAAAATACAGTTTTTTAAACAACAAGATGACAATGATAACATATTTAAATCACAGATTTATTTAATATGAATGAAGTATAGCAGTATTAAGGGTATACAGTAGCTAAAAAAACTTTTGGAATTGATGGGAAAATCATCTGAATGCTTTCCAGAGCTTGTGTCTTTATGCCCCAGAAACTGTCATGCTTCAAGCTTAAGGGCTATTTTCTTCCTCACTTTAACATTTCCTTCCCTCAGTACCATCTACCTCAGTCCATAAGTGTGAGAAAAAACAAAGCACAACATCAATTGTTCCTTCTGCTTACCTCCTCTGGCTTGCGTTACAACCTTCCAATCTTGGCAACTGACTCAGTATATACTTACAAATCTTGCGGTCAACTCTACTCCAGTCAACCATCCATTCAAGCTCCACTCTTTGACCCTGGGTATCATCAGCCCTCAGACTTCCATTTTTGGTTGTGCACTCACACTAGTTTGCACCCATGCCAAGATAGCCAAATCAACTGTATAGTTTGCAAATGGACTAGTACCTTACCCTAAATAAGCTGTATCTTCACATTTGCATTTTCTCCCAATTTAATTCCTTCCTTTCCCATCCATTAATTTTTGTATGCTCAGATTCTATTGTCTTGCACCTGCCCTACAACCTCAGAAACAACTGTACTGTTATTTCATTTCCCATTCCATTCATGTCATTCATTGCCTCATTGCCTCCTTGCTGTAGCCAGCCATCTATAATCTTTTATCTAATCAACTTTGGATTACCTTATAAAGGCTGTGTTGCCTGCCTGAATATTGTATCCTCAGTTATTAAATTTCATACGTTCTTGCATCTTGCTATATCCAGTCATCACATCAGGCTTGGCTTTGGTTTCCTTTCCATTGGAACATTTCTCCCCCTTGCTTTCTGTTGAGTCACCCCATTATAAGTTTGCACTTTGCAGTTAGCCTTTCTACCTTGCACTTTCCCTTGCACTTAGTCTCTTCCTTTGTGCTCACAATCATCTAAGATTTCCCTATATTACATGGGGTGGTTGTGTGAAAAATTAATTGGGTAAAGTAAAAAGAGAAATGGAATGAAAAATTTAATTATTTGAATAAAAATTATTATTTGAAAATGTAGATATCTTTTACCAAAGACAAAAATAAAAATAAATACCACATAAGTCTATTTAATCAAAGAATTTCACATATGAATTCAAATTACAAAAGAAACTCTATAAAGTGGATGGAGGATCAAGGAAATATCAAAATTTGAGTTTTTTTTTCAATAATCAATTTTTGCGCTTGATGTTTTTGTTTTTGTCCTCAATGAAAATATTTTTGAAATTATTTTCAATATTTGAATTCTCCTTGTGAAATAGATAGATTTTTTATTGTCCTAATAGTGTATATTTCCCCTGAATCAGGGGAAGAAATCCCTTTGCCTGTTGCAAAAGCATGAGAAAGGGAGATGCATGGCCCACATCTAAATTGGGGACAAGATTTCCAAGAAAGGTGGAAGCTGATAAATGGTTTTCAAAGGTGGTCAACATTGGTATTTTGCAACCCTTGAAAACTTAATTTTTTTATAGAGATAGATTGTCTTTTATGCTTGGTCCAAAGGTATTTACATTTCATCACAAACCTTGAATTTTCTTCAAAGAATTTTTTTTTTAAATTTTTATGAATATTTATTTAATGGATAGAATTTTTGTTTGAATAATTCAAAATATTTAAATTCCCAGCCTGTAATATGTATATGTGCAATTTTTGTATTTTTTTGTGTAAGTTTGGTACAAAGTTATTTATATTCCACTGGATATATCTCAATTATTTCCAGTCAATTTATGTTTTATCAATTTTATTGAATTGGATAAAGTTTTTTTCCAAATCTTAGTTCATATTTTAATTCTTATCAAAAAACTGATACTTCAATTTGTTTTTAAATATTACATTATATCAATTGTCTTTCATTATGAAATTCTTCAAATAAAACATTCTACATCAGACTGACCCTAAAGGGGGTCTGGAGGTCTTAATTTAGCCACTCAGAGCCTCAATTAATGTTTACAGGCCTTTGGGGGCACAAAATTCCATTAAATGGTGTGCTATCCCACTCCAGGAACCACTTGATAAATAAAAAATGCTGCATGCCTTTCTGGTATGGGAAAGCACACCAATTGGTGTCATCACAGTGAAAAATAAATTGGTATAATGATGAAAATGATGCCTTTTGGTGTCATTGGTGTGATATTAGTGATTTTATGTGGAGTGATTTTAGCCTGGCCCTCCAGATATATATAATTTTGAGTAACAATTAATTCCAGGCTTCATAAGAACTCACCTGATGTATAAAAATTATGAAACCTGCCATTATTTTAATCAAAATATTCCAAAAAATACCTTAATTTCAAAAATTCCATTGAAAATAAATAAATAAAAACACTTATTTCACACGAAAAATTTCAGATTTACCCAAAACCAAATTTTCTTTTTCAAATAAGTTATTTAAAGTTACTTGCAAAATATAACACATTCAAGAAAACATCATACACCCCTTGGTTCCTGCTTCCTTTCATTCTTAACCTCATTGGATATACCTTCCCTTTGCTTCTAATCTTGCCCTTGCTACTTCCCACTTCTGATGTGATGGCTATATAAATTTCCCTTAATCTTTCAATGGATACTTCCCACATCAGACTTCATTTGAATTTTCACTTCATCACACTCATAAATTCATTTATCTCATCACTTCATTTAACTTATCAAATCATATCTCTTACTCTTTCCAAATGTGCCCTCAGCAAACCTCCACTTAAAAACATTCCAAGTGATAATTTTCAAGGAAATCAAAAGCCAAAAGTTAAAAAAAATTAAACCCAACTCTACCATAATACTTTGAGTTTTCTACTCAACTAAATAAAGGTGGTAAATTGTTAATTTTCAACTGCCTTGAAATTCCTGCCAAATGTGATGCTTTCTTTGGGTCTGAAAATGAAACTTCCAATTTCCACATCATAAGATCAATTTTCATCTCCTGATTGCCAAGGAGCTGAACAATAATAAAAATGCATGCTTTATCTTTCATCAAAAAAGAAAATGGTTGAAAGTCAAGAAATTTTGGCCAAATATAAAAAATCAGAATAAATTTTAATCTCAACAGGATTTTGTCTTGCTCATTAAATTTGAGCCAAAGAAATAAAATTGGTGGCTGTTAAATTGAATTAAATCTCTTATTTTTATTTTAAATTGGATGCAATATTTGGAAAGGGGGCCAATATAACCCCACTAACTGATTTTTATGCCCAAGGATCTGACTTTATTGATGCCAAGTAGATGGTAGCCAACCCCCATCCCAATGATAGTGAGACTTACAAAATTTTTATTAGGGAAAACTTGGAGAGACCAGAATTAAAGTTGAAGGAAGGTATTCAAATAATACAAGTTATGATTGGGTCTACATCAGAAGAAATAATCCATTCCAATGCTTCCTTGGATCCAACACTTGTCTCTTGGAATTATTTTCTACCAAGCTTTGAATCAGTCATGAAAAATCATTTCAAAATGGAAGAGGATGATTCTGATGCATCACCCCCTCCCCAACCAGAAAAAACAATGTCCCTAACTACATTTTTTACAGTTTTTTTGAAATTTTCCAGGAAATAATGACTGATTTCATGTCAAAAGCCCCACCCTTTTTTAAAAAAAGCAAAAGCTTCTGCCAATGGGTCCCCCCACTCCATTATCCCACGCCAGTGATGCTTTTCAACTAAAATCAACCTCAGTAAGTTGAAACAGAAAGGCATAAAAGTCCATCAAATCTAACCCCAAAATTGATAAAAGGAAGATAAAAAAATACAGATTTGTATTTTTTGAAGAGATTATTGAAAAGCATGATTTGAGTTAGCATATTGAATGATTCCACAAATATTGGGCCATGAATTCATACAAATAAATTATCATATGTTTCAAAAAAGTTAAATACCAGATGGAAATCAATAGGCTTCATGTGGAAAACACAAAGCTTTGAATTTGAAAGGAAAGATGGGAGATACAACTTTAAAGAAATAAATGAAAGCAAACACGTTAAAAAATGGCTGAAAACAGAATGCTAACAGCTAAGTTGAATTTGAGAAAAAATTAGCTGGGTTTTGAAAAAGAGAATAATTAGAAAAATTCAGAAAAGAAAGAGAAGGATTTAATTGTGTCAGAAAAAAGTGAAAAGGCATACTTAGCTGCTTCATTTTTTGGCAGCAGTAGACCTGCTGAGGAAATAGACAGAATCTCTCCAATAATTGGATTGTTGATAAGTGTTTTGTACAATCTTTAAAAACCCAAAAAGGGTGTATCATATTTGGCAAAAAAAAAATTTCTTCATGGCAGGATTAAAACCAAATTGGCCATTTGAAAAACAGCATTAAGAAAAAAAACAGAAAAACTTATTTCACAATAGAGGTGTTAGAGTTACCCCCAAATAAGTGGTTTGTTTTAAGTATAGTATATATTGTGAACTTACCATCAAATAAAAGGCCACCCATTGATCCAATTGATTGTCACCAGGACTTAAAATAACTAACAACACCAAGTCTGAAATTCAACCATCAAGAATGGGCATGAGATCATAAGCATACTTTTGATCTCAAGAACCAGGCAAACCCCACTCATCAACTAACCCAATCTACTCATTCTCCAAAAACCTTAATCACACCTAGAATACCACTGCCACCAGCAATGAAAACAGCAAAAAAAACAGAAAAAAACCATACCCGCTCCCCCCTTTACTCAGACAAGCTAGCTGCCCTCATTGTCAGTTAAACAATGCTCCAACTATCACCAAACACCATCCCACCACTCAGGACCTCTACTTATAAGATCAAAATAATCCTACCTATAAATCAACATCCTCAATCATGATGATCATCCCTGCCTTGGTCCCATAAGGGATCAGGATCTCTCCCAGTGGCCTCTAAGTCAAATTCAACAGTCTTGATAACTTCTTACCAGTCATCCTCAAACTGTGACAGTCTAAAAAGTCATCCCATGTTCACAAGCTACCAAGGTTTGAGTTTAAAGCATACCATCATCCTACCTCTTCTTGGGGGGGGGGGTTCTATGTGGAGAGAGGCTTGGTGGCTTGGATGGGCCATGGGAGTCAAGGAATGAAGGCTGCTAGGGATTCATTGGCTGCTAAAATATCTGCAGATGATTGGATGATGGATGAGGATGAGGCTTATTTCTTGTAAAAAATGCAGGCAAAAACCAGGGATGGAAAGGAAAAGCACTGCACAAGGGGGCTTTGTCATTAGCAGGGGATCCAATTGGGAGGATTTATGTGGCCATTAGTGGTTGAGGCCAAGCAAGGATGAGGTTGAAGGATGGGGATAGAGGACAGGAATATTCATGGTAAATAGTTGTGAGGTGAAATATCAAAACTGATGATCTGGGGATTTCATTATTAACCCCAAGGGGACAGAATTAATGATGATGGGAGCCACAAGGGATTAGTGGAAAGAGCTTTTTGAGAAGAAGCACCCATCAAATGCAATTAGCAGTCTCAAGCATCAATATGGCATGAGCAAACACAGTGTGGAAGCCAAATAGATAGCCAGGAAGCCAACAAGTGGCTTTCCACCCTGATCAACAATTAGGTAGTTCCATCCAAAGGAATCAACTGTGCATCATATGAAGGAGGAGTAGAAGTGCCTAAAACAGGTAGATAAGATTGTAAAGGAGTAGGAGAAGGAGGAGGAGGAGGAGGAGGAGGGAGAGGGTGGTTTGAAGTTCTAGGATGAGATGATGATGAAGGTGAGTGTTTTTGATAAAAATGGCAGATTTGATGTTTCAAACCCACCATTTTGAAACACACCAGTTAGGGGGTATGTGTATTTCAGAAACCCACCATTAAAAATGGAAGGTTTGGCATGAGAATATGGTAGGATTTCTAAATCTTTTATGGAATGATTGAACAGCAAGTAAGGGTGAGTGGGGCACAGTTCATGGGACTAAAAGAGACAACAAGGTGGACTTAATACCTGATCAAGGTATTAGTGACAAAGGAAAACAGACCAAAATGGATTTGGAAAAGAATAGAAATGAGAGAGCAATTACAACTGAATGAGAAAGAACTAAAGTACAGGCTCAAAATCTAACTGGTGGTAGAAATAGTTAATTTTGTTAAAAAAGGGTTTTGATTTCAACAGAGGAAGTAGTAGTTGAGTCCCAGATCAGTCCACAGGTAGTTCCCACAGGTAGATGCCAGGCTTTCAGGTAGTTGCATGCCAAGGCTAGGTATTCAAAAATTATACGCCCTAGTATACAAATATTTGTGGCACAGGCCTAATAAAACTAAAAAAATACCAAATCCACAAAATTTTTTTAGAAAAGTGTGATTGTAGCAATTCTTTTCTAAAATCATGTCAAAAGTTGTCATTTTAGCTGTTGTTTTGCTAAAATCACACCAAAAGATGTTGTTTTAAAATTTTTTGCTAAAATCAGTCCAAAAGATGTCATCTTAGCAAATATTTTTATAAAATCACACCAAAAGGCATCATTGGTGTGATTCTACTAATTATTTTACTTAATTCAGGCCTTTTTTCATGTTTTTCCACCCCAGGAAGGCATGCAAATCTTAAAAGGACATTCCAATAAACAAAAGGTGTGAATATATCAAAGTAAGGTTTGGAACACCTTCTTAGGGTTTGAAGGGGTGCCTGGGGTGGGAGAACACACCTTTGAACTGCGTTTACGGCCCCAAAAGGCCTGTCAATATTAATTCAGGCCCTGGGGGGCTGAAATAAGGCCTCCAGACCCACTGTGGGGTCTGTCTGAGATAGAATGTTTTGGAGAATTCAACGATGGACACCAAATGAGTAAATGTGACATTTAAAAATGAACTAGATATAAATTTTTTTCAAATGATTTAAATCCAACCTGAGATTTGAAAAAAAACTTCATCCAATGGAATAAAATAATAAAAATTATAGAAAGTTATTTTGTTTACACAACATGGAATTTTTCTGGTGGAAAATAAATACCATTGCAATAAAAATAAAAAACTTATTAACTTCCATATATACCTATTTGATGAGGGGGATTCTGAAGTTTCTAAATATTCCAAAAAAAATGAAATGAATCACAGAAATAAATATGAAATATTAAAAAAAATCTTCTTTGAAGGAAATTCAAGCTTTGTGATTGAATGTATATATGTTTGTACCAAACATATGAAAAATTGAAACATACTGCATATATCTATTTCTCCGTGAGAATTCAATTATTTGAAAATATTTGAACCAAATTTTCATTAAACACAAAAATAGAAAATGTAAGAAATTAGTTCTTTGAATAAGAACTGAAATTTACAGTTATATTTGAACAAATTAGAAAAAAAAGCAAAAGTAAATAGAGAAATCTACATATGTCTGAATTTGAGGGGGATCCAAATCTTTCAACATTTTCAAAAATATATTTCATTGAGTAACAAAAAAATAAAAATGAAATCAAAAAAACATTTTTTTGAAAAAAAATATTTTTTGTGATGGAATGTAAATATCTTTTACCATGCATAAACAAATATAAAAAGGGCATTATTTTTTTCATGCCCCCAAACCTTATTTTTGCATATTTTTGATGTCCCCACAAAATATCCCATCCACATTATTTTCCTTCAATTTGTGTGGTTTTGTGAAGTTGAAAAAAACAAAACAGAAATGACACTGTGTAGGGGGCCATCCAAAAACTCTCTAATAATGTTTTGAAATTTTTTGGTCCATTTAAAGGTCTTCAAAATTAGGTTCAAAGAATTGAAAAAAAATTACATCACAAGCATTTTCACTTTTTAAAAAATTTCTTTCTAATAATATTGGAAAATCTAAAGAGAGAAAAATTTCAAAAATATAACAGGAAATTTTAATATGTTTTTTGAAGATTTTTAGTACTGCATTTTCTTACCAAAAATGGGATTAACATAGCCAAAAAGATGTTCTTTTTAATTTTTTTTACCTTATCTTTCTGAAGCATTTTCAAATTATTGAGATTCCATTCTTTTGTTTGGTGTTGGAAAGGGTACAAGAAAGCTATCTGGTGATTTTTACGACAGATTATTTACCTCCAAATAGTTGATGCAACTACAAAAATAACATAAAATGTCCATTTTAGGGTGAATTTCAGAGCCATTTCTGATACAATCTTGATTTTTTTTATGGAAGATCTGAGTTTAATTTTTTGAAATGTACTTCAAATGAAACAAATATATTTATTTAATATTTTTTGCACCTTCTTTTATAAATATCCCCTTTGGAATTCTTTTGCTAGCAAGAAATCACAAAAATAGGGTGTATCAGAGTTAGAAAACCCACCATTTTTTCACTGTCAGTGTTAAAATATGGATGCACTCAGGTAATGTGCATATAAGTGTGTAATCCAAATGGGATGCATAAATGGGCCTCCACAGTCCATTGGACATTACATGGGCCATGTGGGCCTATGGGGATGTCATTGGTTTTGGGAATTTGGGTTCGAAAACATGTTTTCCAAGTCAATTGGGACACAGGCCTTGACGGGCCCCTCAGGGTGGATGAGCCACCTTAGCCAGATGGGCTCATCTGCGCATTCATGGGCCCAAGGATTATTATGGAAATAATTGGCCAGATGGGCTGGCCCTCCAAAGTATGTTTTTTGGGGTCATCAGGCCTTGGCAGCCCATTGGGGCAGCCGCCTGTGTTGGGGCCCGCTCAGGGCCGCTTGTTTCTCACCTGGGGCCCATTGCGGTGCCATTGTAGGGGGCAGGGGACTCTTTTTGGAGTCCCCCCACCTGCTGTTTGCAGGGCCGCGGCCCTGTTTGCACCAACCGGCTGGTCGCGGCTGCCAAGTTGGGTTGCGGCTGCTGGGGTGGGTCATGGACAGGGGGGCTGGCGGCCCCTGCCTCCCTCCCTCCCCTTGCTTGGTCACAAGGGGGAGGGAAGATGGCTGGACCCTCCTCTACCAGACCAGCCAGCTGGTGTGGTGACCAAATCTGGACACCCTGGACCAGATGCGGAAAAATTCAAATTTTTTTTTTTACAGTTCTTTTATTTAGGTTTATTCAAAAAAAAAATCAGAATTTCTTTTTTAGTATCACTTCTCCAACCTCCTCATCCTGCCAAACATCCCTTTGTCCCTGTAGTCTAGGACAGGGCTCTCTTGGTCCCATCCATCTAGGCATTGCGTTCAATCCCCTCTCTCTTTGTTTCCCCCCTTTCCTTTTGGCCAAAGGCGCGGGCCGAGACCCGCTTGGCCCAAGATCTACTCTCCCCATCTCCATCTTATCCTC
The DNA here is from genome assembly GCA_025617555.3 of Puccinia polysora. NCBI lineage: Eukaryota > Fungi > Basidiomycota > Pucciniomycetes > Pucciniales > Pucciniaceae > Puccinia > Puccinia polysora. The sequence continues at coordinate 37,309,654 of CM062626.1, read as the reverse complement.
ATCATCATCCACCTTCTTTCCTAGATCCCCAACTCAAACAAGATGAAACTCAACCCTCCGGACCCTCTTCCGACCCTTCAAAACAAGCTTGACCTTCCTCAACATCTAAAACTCAAACTAATCACCCCCAACAACTGACTTTGCCCCCTTGGCCCTAGTCCAGTGTTGCCATTACCCTCTTTGCTCTATGCTAGCTCCACCATTCATCATCCTTATCACTCTCACACCCTATCCTCCCACCATCATCAATGGGTTGAGCATCATCCAATCATGCAACTCAAGACCAAACTCACTCTCTCCCCCCCCTCCACCGACCGCTCCGAGTGACTCCAATTGCTCAGCCACCAATCCATCAATAATTCCCACCCCACCCTCAATCTTCAGGTGAGGGTGGCAAAAGTTTGTCTACCGCCTGCGGAAACCCGCGGGCGGCCTGATCTGTTTCCCCTTTCCCACCCCTTTCACCTTTGGGCAAGGGGTGGGTGTGATTCCAGTATTTGTTGGGGGCTTCCATCCATGGACGGACGCAGGATAGGTGAAGGGATGAATAATCTCACCCCGGTCAGGCAGGCAAAACTTCAACCGGCCTGCGTGATCAAATTTTTTCTGATCACCTAAAAATTCTGAAAAATCAAAAAAAAAAAATCTTTTTTCCGCTCCATTTGTAGTATCTCTTTTACATAGTCTAACAGGGCCTCCTGCCCATATAAGGAGGGGCTCTCCCCTGCCTTTTGGATCAGAGGGCACGATAGAGGAGCACCAGATCATCCTAGATCCCATCATCAGATCAGATCAGATCACACCATCATCATCACATCCTACTATACCAGGGTATCATCATCATTTTCATCTTGCAAATACATCATCCGTGGGGTCTTCATTCCCCTTTATCTGAGACAAAAATTTGGGTATATCTTTGATTGCCCCTTGTTTCAGGGATTTAACCTCTATTGCTATACCTAGCTGTGGTCAAACCTGCAAAAGAATAAAGACAAACCAATATTTAAATTAGTTTTTGACTTATATATTCCAAAAAGAAACTTTAAAAGCTTACATACTCAAATAATACCAAGGTATTATGAGTAAATAGCCACACCTTAAACCTTTATAAAAGGTAAGGGGCCTTAGTCTTAAAGGAGTAAGACCAAAAGGAGCTTTGCTTATAAATAAGCTCACACCCTTTAAAGAGTAACACACAGGGGTTACTTATCCAAGTGAGACCTTCCACTTCGAAATTGGTGTTGCCAAATAGGTTATTGATTTAATTTGATACCAAAGTTTATAGCACCAGTCAATCTTCTTCTTGAGATTAAGGTTAATGGGCTTGTTAACTCTTGCTTGTATTCTTGTTCAAATAATAATATAATAATGGATGATGAAAGGGCTATAGGGTAAAGACCCTGCTCTTTTAAGGTAACAGGAGCCCTCAGGGGACTCTAGTAATTACCAGGGGAGTGTCAGGCTCTCCTTGGGTTCGTCCTCAAAGGCCCAAGACATCATTACATCATTCCCAATGGGTAATGAAGAACTAGTACTCATTGTGAAGGATTTTCAAGGTAAAGTTTTCATTTTACCTACTAAAAGGTTACTTACTGGGTCTAAGGACTTATACACCACTCAGATGGACGGTATAGAAGCCTTAGAATCCATCATAATGATTATTTATATTTATTTAATGTAACTTAATACCTTGTCAAATAATTTAATTTGAATTATAAGTATCTTGGCTCATACTATACACATAGAGTATGTATACTCTTTGCAATGTTTATTAAAAGGTTTACAGCCTACAGATGAACTCTGAGCCCTCTGAGTGGACGCACTCAAGGCTCAGTGAAGTATATTAAAGCATTATTACATCCAAAAGGGGATAGTATTAAATAAGTAATTAATTTATAATTATACTATACCTATAAGGGATATATACTCTTGGCAGTGCTACTAGAAGGTTCATAGCTTACAATTAAGTTCTAAAGCTTCTGAGTGAACGCTCTCAAGGCTCAGTAAGGTGTATTAAGTGTACCGAGGGAGTATTACTTATAATTACATCCCAAAGAGGGATAAAGTAAAAATTATGCGATTTAATTGTACAGAGTGGAGAGTATGGGTTAATATGATTACCATGGCTCCCAACTGAACCCTGAGCCTTCTGAGTGGACGCACTCAAGGCTCAGATTAGTATATTAAGGTATTAATGTATCCCGAAAGGGATAATATTAAATATGTAATTAATTTATACAGTATAGAGAGTATAAGTTAATATAATTACTGTAACTCCTTCCCAAAGAGAGGAAACACTTTGGGAACTTCTATATCAATAATTGGGACGCATCTGAGTCCTCATAACTTAATTTAAAGTTATATTGGGTCCCCTTCTTGATAATATAAATTATCAAGGTTTCAATTCTATAATCCATACTCATAAAAACATTCTTATAAAACATTATAAAATATTATTAAGATTTAATATATAATTATAAAACTACTCAAAATTTTCATTATTGTCTCCATGGTGGGTTGAACCAGTGAACTTGGTATCAGATACTGGGAAGTGAGCCTAGTACTTAGCCACTATACCAGCAGGACATATGAGTTTCCAGACATTCGGACAACTCCAACTGTCTCATGGCTGACACTCCCTACCACCAAAAGAAAATTACTCTTCAGAGGAATTTTTAGCTCTCTTAGAGGCTCTATATCTCCTCAATACAATATCAGAGTTTTTAATGTCTTTAGCTTCCAACCATAAGTCACTATCAGCTAATTTATTCTTAAACCTGACTAGATAAACTCTTACATCTTTACTGTCCTTTCTAATAATCTTATGGTTCAATATCTTGTGAGGTAATCCATCTTCAACATCCTGTAGAGGTGGGACCACAACCACAGGTACCTTCCTTAGTGGGAACTTTTCAGTGGGTTCTATGAACTTCTTAACCAGACTGATTGGGAAAGTTGGATGTTTCCTGTCAAACTCCTTGCTCAGAATCACCTCTACTGCATTCTTACAATGTAAGGCTTTTACCACAAATGGCCCAACAAATGAGTCTTTGAGTTTTCTATGCCCTGCTATATTAGAAAAATTCACTGTTGAAACTAAGACCATGTCTCAAACTTTGATGTCATGATCCTTGTGTGTTCTATCCCATCTACCCTTGTTGTACTCTACTGCTTCTTTAACAAATTTGCCACCAAAATTTTTGGCCCTAACCATCATATCTCTAAAGCAATCTTCAGTGGGATGCAGTACAATACTGTTGCTGAGGAGCATATCCTTGTGCATGCGCGGGATCCAACCTCTTTCTAATTCAAAAGGTGACATGTTAGTGGTGGAATGCTTACTGGAGTTGTAGGCAAACTCTAAGGCAGTTAACAATGATACCCAATCATGAGTATAACCATCATTGTCTTTGAAATCAATCCCATAGGCACAATACCTTATTATCATGTCTTCCAAAGTCTGTATCATTCTTTCTGCCAGTCCATCAGTCTGTGGGTGATAGGCTGTGGAGAAATACAATTTGGTTCCTAACAAATCAAACAAACTCTTCCAAAATTCAGAAGTAAACTTAGGGTCTCTATCACTAATTATGTTTTGTGGGAAACCTACATCACTCACAATACTATTCCAAAACAATAAGGCTACATCCATGGCAGAGCTATCCTTATAGCATGGAAGGAACCTAGCTCTCTTGGAGAACCTATCAACTATTACCAGTACACAATTGTGATTATCCTTTCCTCCCGGTGGTAATCCAGATACAAAGTCCATATTGATAGTGGACAATCTATCCTTAGGTTCTTCTATTGACTGAAGCAAACCATATTTCTTTCCTGTGGATCTGTTAGCTTTCTGGCATCTCTCACACGAATCACAGTAGGCTGAGACATTGTTTCTCCAACCAGGCCACCAAGCTATCATTTTTATCCTATCTGTTGTCCTCTCCTTAGACAAATGTCCTGAACAGATATTATCATGGCATTCATTTATCAACAACTGTATGTGCTTGTCCTTCACCAATACTACTGAACAGCAGTGGGCTGACTTATGATATAATAACCCATCTAAAAGGACTAGCCTGCCATCAATTAGTTCCTTCCTCCATTGTTCATCCAGTCCTTCAATCAGGTCTTGTCTATTGACCTTAGATTGCATAATCTCTACTAGTAGTGAAGTATTCTTTTCTCCTGAATAGGAGTCATACACAGAATCCCAAAAACTCTGTGCTAGGCTACTCATTGAAATGGCCATGATAGGTAATGTATCTACAGTATCTTCTGGGTCATAAGCAGGATTATTTATGTCATTAGGTAGTTCCCATCGTGACAACCCATCTGCATTCTTATGTACCAGGCCTTCTCTGTGGACTATAGTCATAGAGCCTCTCCATTCCTGGATAGCAATCTGCCATCTCAACATATGTCTATTGGGTGTCTTCATGTTCAGAAGAGACTTCAAAGCTTTACAGTCAGTAATGACTTCAAACTGACAACCGTCAAAATAATAATACAGTTTCTCTAAGGCCCATACCAAGCACAAGCATTCTAATTTTGAGGCACCATATCTCTTCTCACTATCTTTCAATTGTCTGGATATGAAGCAAATTGGCCCCTCAACTGGTTTATCATTCACAATCTGTACTTGGTGTAATGCAGCTCCAAGACCTTCCATACATGCATCCACATACAGTTTGAATGGTTTCTTAGGGTCTGGGTGAAATAGCAAGGGTGCACTTTTCAACTTTTCCTTAAGTATCTCATAGGCCCTTAACCTATCTGTAGTCATTTCAAATGAAACATTTGGACTGCATATCTTATACAGGCTAGAAGCTATCATTACAAAATCCCTAATATGTAGCCTGTAATATCCTGAAAAACCTAAAAAACTCTGCATTTCTTTAATTTTACTAGGCGTGGGCTTCAGTAATACAGCTGCCACTCTTGCCTGATCTATCCCAAGTGACAGACCACTCACAACATGACCCAAAGCCATCAATTCATTGAATCCAAATGAATACTTAGTCAAAGATATTTTCATATTCATCCTGATCACCTTCTTGAGTACAATGGAAATCCTCTCCTTATGTTCATCCCATGTTTCTGAAAATACAATTATGTCATCTATGTAGACTATCAACCAGTTTTGCATCAATTCCTAATGAAATTCTGAGTCCATCATCCTATGAAAATGGGATGGGGCATTCTTGATACCAAAAGGCATTCTCAAATACTCAAACACTCCCAGGTGGCATACTATCCTTAGGAATTTCCTGCTGTCATGGTCTACAACATTCTGGTGAAAACCTTTCAGAACATCCATACAAGAAATATACTTAGCCTGGTGCAATTTGCTCAAAGACTCAACAATCTTTGGCATAGGATACCTATCAGGGGTTGTGTACGAATTCAGTGCTCTAAAATCCCCAACCATTCTTGACTTCCCATTATGCCAAGCTATGATGACAGGTGTGGTGATGTCCACATCCTCATTAGCTCCTACTTTTCTGATCACATTCAACCTCAATAATTTATCTATATGCTCTTTCAATGCCTCCTTGCTCCTAGGGCTAGCAGGGAAAGGATGTTTCCTCAAAGCTGGGGGATATGGCCTGTCTATTGTTAAAGTAATCTTGACCTCATGACCCCTGATTGACCCAAAAGGCTGATCTACTGTTGCAAAAGCTGCTTGGTGCCTAAACAACAAGGAAAATAGTTCCTCCTTTTCCTCTGCTTTCAAGGAAGAACTGATCTTTGAGTCTCTAAAGAACTCTTGGCCAAAATCTTCTTCTGAAACATTATTCACCATATCCAGGCCAAAATTATTGAAGTAAAACCTTTCACTGTTTACAATGGTAAAGGATGAAGAACTTTGCTCATGGAATAAACTAAAACAATACTTTTTCATATAGTCACTTCCAATGATGAAGTATTCAACCATTGTATTATCAATTATTACAAACTTGATCACCAGAGCCAAATCTTTCAGGAACAACCTGAGCTTTACCATTCCTAAAGGTTCCAGTGCACCAGAAAAGCTTTGTAAATTTAACTTGGGTGAGTCTAATAAGTGCTCTTTCCATTAAGGATAGAACTTCTCCAGGTATCCCCTTCCTACTATGGACTTACAAGCACCTGAATCCAGAAGCACCTTACAAGGCTTCCTGCAGAATGACATTTGTACCAAGTCATTTTCTGAGTCTATGGAATTTATGCATCCTATGATTAAGTGGTTATCCTCCTCCTCACTATGGTCATCACAAGAATCATAAGCAATCTCCACTTGTTCTTCTTTGTCAGTTTCTATGTTATTCACTTTGCTTGCCTTCTGAGGACAAGTCCTAGAAGTATGTCCTGCCTTCCCACATGTATAACAAGAGACTTCTGTGCCCTGCAGGTTCAGTTTTGGCTGAGCTTTGCCTTTGGATTTCTCCATAGGAACTTCTTTGGGAGGATACAATTTCCTCCTACCTAGAGATGTGTCTTGTACTATGTCTTCCAGTATATTAATCAAGTTTGAGCAATCATCCGTAGTTTTCATACTAGTTTTTACTGCAAATGAAACTTCACCATCCATCAAGGATAGTAACTTGAAATTGATACTATCTTGATCCAGGTATGGATCACAGGCTCTAAGCCTCTTCCTCTGTCTGGTTACCCATGTTGCTGGTGGTGTAACACCTGGAAGGAATCTGTCTTTGTTAAAAGCATTTAAACACTTCCTCTTCCAATTTGCTGTACCAAATTTTGAACTTATTTATTTTTTCCAAAATTCCCAGTCTTGCACACCTACTGAATTCCTTCTGTCTCTATACCAGTCTGAGGCTATACCTTTAAACAAGATACTCAACCTGCTAGTGATCAAAGTATCAGGTAATCCTGTGTCCTCTTTCAATGTATCAATCCATGAAATGAATTCAGTGTGGTCATATTCACCTTCTCCGGAGAAATCAGGCCATTCACTTATCTTGGGCAATCCCTGCAGTATCTGTTTGAACACTTCATTCTTACTAGAATCTTGCACTGGATCAATATCTTCTGCCATCTTCCTATCCATCCTATGAACTCTGTCATGGTTTTTGGTCTCTATGGTGGGTTGAACCAGTGACCTTGGTATCAGATACTGGGAAGTGAGCCTAGTACTTAGCCACTATACCAGCAGGACATATGAGTTTCCAGACATTTGGACAAGTCTAACTGTCTCATGGCTGACAATTGTCAGTGATTTAACCTCTATTGCTATACCTAGCTGTGGTTAAACCTGCAAAAGAATAAAGACAAACCAATATTTAAATTAGTTTTTGACTTATATATTCCAAACAGCAACTTTAAAAGCTTACAGACTCGAATAATACCAAGGTATTATGAGTAAATAGCCACACCTTAAACCTTTATAAAAGGTAAGGGGCCTTAGTCTTGAAGGAGTAAGACCAAAAGGAGCTTTGCTTATAAATAAGCTCACACCCTTTAATGAGTAACACACAGGGGTTACTTATCCAAGTGAGACCTTCCACTTCGAAATTGGTGTTGCAAAATAGGTTATTGATTTAATTTAATACCAAAGTTTATAGCACCAGTCAATCTTCTTCTTGAGATTAAGGTTAATGGGCTTGTTAACTCTTGCTTGTATTCTTGTTCAAATAATAATATAATAATGGATGATGAAAGGGCTATAGGGTAAAGACCCTGCTCTTTTAAGGTAATAGGAGCCCTCAGAGGACTCTAGTAATCACCAGGGGAGTGTCAGGCTCTCCTTGGTTTCGTCCTCAAAGGCCCAAGACATCATTACATCATTCCCAATGGGTGATGAAGAACTAGTACTCATTGGGAAGGATTTTCAAGGTAAAGTTTTCATTTTACCTACTAAAAGGTTACTTACTGGGTCTTAGGACTTATACACCACTCAGATGGACGGTATAGAAGCCTTAGAATCCATCATAATGATTATTTATATTTATTTAATGTAGCTTAATACCTTGTCAAATAATTTAATTTGAATTATAAGTATCTTGGCTCATACTATACACATAGAGTATGTATACTCTTTGCAATGTTTATTAAAAGGTTTACAGCCTACAGATGAACTCTGAGCCCTCTGAGTGGACGCACTCAAGGCTCAGTGAAGTATATTAAAGCATTATTACATCCAAAAGGGGATAGTATTAAATAAGTAATTAATTTATAATTATACTATACCTATAAGGGATATATACTCTTGGCAGTGCTACTAGAAGGTTCATAGCTTACAATTAAGTTCTAAAGCTTCTGAGTGAACGCTCTCAAGGCTCAGTAAGGTGTATTAAGTGTACCGAGGGAGTATTACTTATAATTACATCCCAAAGAGGGATAAAGTAAAAATTATGCAATTTAATTGTACAGAGTGGAGAGTATGGGTTAATATGATTACCATGGCTCCCAAATGAACCCTGAGCATTCTGAGTGGACGCACCCAAGGCTCAGATTAGTATATTAAGGTATTAAAGTATCCCAAAAGGGACAATATTAAATATGTAATTAATTTATACAGTATAGAGAGTATAAGTTAATATAATTACTGTAACTCCTTCCCAAAGAGAGGGAACACTTTGGGAACTTCTATATCAATAATTGGGACGCATCTGAGTCCTAAAAACTTAATTTAAAGTTATATTGGGTCCCCTTCTTGATAATATAAATTATCAAGGTTTTAATTCCATAATCCATACTCATAAAAACATTCTTATAAAACATTATAAAATATTATTAAGATTTAATATATAATTATAAAACTACTCAAAATTTTCATTATTGTCTCCATGGTGGGTTGAGCCAGTGACCTTGGTATCAGATACTGGGAAGTGAGCCTAGTACTTAGCCACTATACCAGCAGGAAATATGAGTTTCCAGACATTTGGACAAGTCTAACTGTCTCATGGCTGACACCTTGATCCTTGAGCCTCCATACTCAAACATTTGATCCTTGATCCTTATCACCAACCAATAGCTTTGCTGGATGAAGAAGAATTTGACTAATTGAATTCTTGAGTGTGTTACACCACTCCTGATCCCTTTATCCAACCATACTGGTCCTGATCATTCTTTGATTATCTTTCTGGAACCAGTCACTTTTGACTGAAGAGTTTTTATTAAGCTTACAACCTGGAGTGTTAAACCTCCCTTCATCTCTTTTGAAGTTGAATTCCGCCATGCTACTCTTGAGTCCCTTGAGAAGTGTTGGGTTATTCTTGTTTGAATCAGTTATTGTTTTGCTTCTTGAGCTTCTTCAAAAAATTAGCTTTGTCTTGTGCAGCCACCCACAGTTATCTGTTGACCTTCAAGCGCTTGATTGCGGAGAGCTGGGCAGGTTCATTGAGAACCTGGAGGTTGTTTGGGATTGAGTTGATCTTTCCTAAGCTCCTGCTGACAACCAGAGCTATTAGCTTTTGGGCGTTGTTACTTACAATTGTCTTGTCTTGTTGGACTCTGAACAAAACTTGACTTCTTCTATTCAAGTTTTCCCCAGAACCATCTTGCCTCAGATAGTGTTGTTTCCCAGCTACCAACCACTATAATCTTTATCCTCTTACATTTGGTCCCCCGTTTACCAGGTTCTGGACTTTGATCTTGGTTACATTTAAGTATTTTTGTAACACTCAGGAGGGAAGTCTAAACAGCACCTTTCCCCTCCGCAGAACTGCCACAGCCTAGCACTGTTTTGATTCTTACACCGGTTGCAACAAAGAAACTGGTGGTGGGGGGGGGACCTGATCACCTCCCCTAACAAGCAAGGAGCCATCTCCCCCCCCCCCTTTACAAAGGGGGAGGAGCAACAACCCTGGGGGGGACTTGACCACCTCCTCAGGGTAACTCTGTGTTACCAACAATGAGGGGGGGACCTGATCACCCTCCCCATCAAATTTTAGTTGAGACTGCCCCCGCGACCAACATGGTTGTGGCGGCGATGGTGGTACTGGACCGCCATGGGGGGGGATTTGATCACCACTCCCCTCAAATGTGAGATTAGCAGCGGTGCATGCATGTCCAATGGACTTTCACCTCCCCTGGTGTGTGAGTAGCCCCAAGCCACCCTCCCTGGAGGGGTGGCTGGTCCAATTGATGTAAGTGACACACCCACTGTCCTAGGAGGGGCTGGTGGGATAGGCTGGGGTTCATGGAAACCACCCCAGCCATACCTAACCAATCAATGGTAGTTACTAGGGAAAAAAAGGGCCAAGCCACGCCATTTGGACTGTATGGGTCCAACCAGGGGCGTTTCCACCAGCCACAGGGGCTGATTGGGGACAACTGGGCCACTGCCTTGGTATGTAACCATGCAAAGCTAGTTTTAGAGCCTATAGAGCACATTTAGGGCGGAATTTTTGCCTTTTGCTTTTCATTACATGAGCTCCACATGAGCACCATCTTCTGTATTTAAGGAGCTCTTCTACCTGCTGTTTTACATCCATTAATTTATCAATTGATTCAAATTCACAAGTGTGCCATTGCCTCTGCCTCAGATTAAGGATCAATCATAAGACATTATTGTCTCAGCATTTCTTTTGCTTTAAATACTGCTCTTTGACTAAGCTTGTGGGCCAATAATTCTCACATTCAGGTCTCAGAAAAATACCCCAATTTCTTAAATGCCATTAAAAATAAAAATACTTATTTAACATTGAATGTGTCAGAGCTCGCTGAAAATAAAAGGGTTTTTCCAGATAAAGCATTTGAAGGTTTTTGAAAACTCAAACCCACAGTTAATGTCATACAACCCTGGTTTCCCACCTCTTTTCAGCTCTGACCTCATTGCAAAAATATGATTCATCACTCTCATAACTATATTTCTCTGATCACTTCATCACTCCCATCACTTTATCCCTCTCTTCATTTCATCACTTTATTTCTATCCTCAACACTTCATCAGTCTTATCATTTCATTGCTCTTACTCTTAGTATCATCACTTTATTTCTCTCATCAATTAATTTCTCTCATCAATTCATTGCTCTCATCAATTCATTGCTATCCTGATCACCTCATCAGTCTTATCATTTTGTTTCTCTGACTATTTTCAAATGGCCCTCATTGAATCTACCCCTGAAATTCAACAGAAAAATCCAATCCGCCAAATCAAACATCCCCAAGGAGCCCTACAACAAACAATCCCCCCTATCAGATTCCAAATTCTCAAATTCAGTTAAAGAGAGATTATCACAACATCTTGGTAAACTGGCTCCCAATTCCCTCCAACTATGATGCTTTCTTTGGATCCAAAAATGAAACACAAGTTGGCCAACCTCCATCCTCTAAGTTTAATTGTAATCTCCTGATGGCCAATTAAATCAAGAATAAAATAAAAGTTAGGCTGTATTTTTCATCAAAGAATATGAGGAAGTGATTCAAGAACTATCAATTCAAGTACAAAAAGGCCCACTAAATGTCAATCTCCACTGCCTTTGGTATCACCAACTCCAATCAAGACAAGGGAACCAACTTTGTGGTTGATAATTTTTACTCAATTAGTCCTTTTTATATTTCAATGGAACAAATGTTTGGAAAGAAGGCCAACACTGCCCCTTTAGCTGATCTTTATTCCAAAAATTTGATTCCATTGATGCTTATTAATTGGCTTTGGATTCTCAGTCAAGTAAAAATGATCCTGATGAAACCTTTGGGTTGCCCCATTCTGATTCCAAGGAGTATATTCCAAAAAAAACAGCTCCAATCATTTCAAAATGGCATTGATCAACAATTCAAACCATTTCTTGGATCCCTCACTTTGTTCTTTTGATATCTCCCTTTCTGGGGTTTAATTCCACAACAAATTGGCTCATGGGGAGATAATATTCTGTTATATCCATTAAAATAAACATCTTTTCAATTGAGGAAGAAATTTATTGCCTTTTCTGGTTAATCCTGACTGATTTAGAACTCAAAAAAACAGCCTGATCCTTCTTTAAATTGCCAAAAGCTCAAGCCAATGGAGGGCTTTCAATTTTTGTTTTTCTTTTTGGAAAATATTTTGGGATACAGATCCAAAGTTCACTGTTGTTTTCCAGACCACACAAACCTTTTTTCAATCCCTTCCTCTGCTACTTCCAAAGAGATTCCAGAATCTCTCTTTTGAGCCCTATTCTTTCCACCTTTATGTATTTTTTTCAAATCTTCTCCTCCCATCTTGTTCCCTCCCATACAAATAATTTTATTAGGGTGTGGATCTAGAGGGATTCAATTGATTGTATAACATTCTGATGTTTGAAAGCCCTATTCTTTCCATGTCTTTGTATGTTTGGAAAATCATCTCCTCCCATCTTGCTCCCTCCCATCCAAATAATTTGATTGGGGTGAGGATTAAAATGGATTCAATTTTTTGTATAACATTTTGAGGGTTGTGGGAGAAGAATTGGTGTTTCAGAAAAAAGTTTTGATTCTTCTTGATAGAGCAAAATTATTACCAGAAAAGTTGGACATTTTTTTGAGGCAAGAAGGTACATTTAACCTTTCTAAATATTTGAAATATATCTGTTTACATATAATCAGATTGAATATTTGATGCAATATTTCCAAAAATTTGAAACCTATTTTTTGGAAAACAAGAGTAATGGTGTGGCATATGCATGTCAAACTTGGGCTGAGTTGGGATTTTTTTTTCTCCACCAAAAAAAGTTTTCTATGACCAAAGAGTACTAGCCAGATTGAGACAGGAATCAAAGACACACTTTTTTTATTTCTTGGCTGACTTTTTACAGACTAGATGAATTCTCCAATGTATTTTTAGACTTACTTTCTCTATTTTTTCAGCTTTTAACTTGCTTTGAGTTTTAAATTTGGCCATTGTGCAAACAAGACAAGTTAGCTCCCTCATTTTCCCCCAATTTTTGGAAGTTATTTGTCCCTTGTAACTGTAAGGAGCTTAGCACCTTTTCTACAAAAAACTGGATAGATGGAGAGAAGAGAGAGACAAAGAGAAGATAATAAGTAGGAGTTCCTCCTAAATTTAGCCAGGGGAGAGAAAAGAATTTCCTTCTGTTCCAGAAGTAAGATGCTCTATATAATTCAATATCTATGACTACATTTTGTATATGTTGTGTTTCATGTGTATGAAAAACCCTTTATCCACTCTTTGAAGTGCTATGTGAGCTGTTCTCCACTCAGTATTCTATTCTATTCCTCATACAACCCCAATTTTTGGGTAAGGTATTAGTACCTCCCTCTCAAACCTAACCTATATACACAAAAAAATACAAAACAAACAGACCTAGGAGGATAACCATTGCAGAAAAACCCTAAGCTTCAACCCAGAATTTCCATCCTTGACTTCATCTCTGTCACTCCTTGACGTCTGCCTGCCTTTAAATCCATCTGATTTTGTCCTTCTCATGATGCAACCTTGCACTGTGCCCTACTTGGAGCCCTCCCCATGCCTGTCCACATCCGCCTGATTTGCCAATCTTTGTATTCCCACATTCCCCTTAAATTGGTATTAACATCCCTTTCCTTCCCTGGACAGCCCTGCATGATTTTGCCGCTCCTAATTCCCCAAACTTGATTGGATAGGCTGTGTTTTTTGATCCATTTCCTCAGAGCGGATTGCAGATTTGCACCACACCTGATTCCCTGCCCCCGCAGCCTGGCAATGCATAGCTGTGGAGCCCGCAGTAGCTGATTCTGAGCTCACCCTGCGACACAGTTCCCAATCCAAAGGCTATGAAATAACACCACCCCATTGTGGGAAAAAGAGGATAATAACTCTAAGGTTGTCCCCAAGATTTGGAATTTATTTTTCCCTTTCATCTGTAAGGAGCTGAGTGCTCCATTCAGAAAGAAACCTGAGAGAGAGAGATATTGATAATAGTGAAAAAAAGAGATTGAGGGTTTCCTTCCTTCCTTCCAAGGGTTTTGGAGATGGTCTCCAATATCCTATGTCTATCCAAAACCTGAATTTGAGAGTGAGGTATCAGTACCCCCCTCTCAACCCTAACCTTGGTACACAAACAACTGAGAAAAAATAACCCTAAGCTGCCACCCCCTTCAGAAATTGGTGCCCACATGCCATTAAGTTAATCTGGGGTTTTCCTTCTCATGGCAGGGCCTTTTTCATGCCCTACTTGAAGGCCCCCCATGCCTTTCTGCATTGGCCCAATGCGCCTGAATTTGGGTTCCCTCCCCAGATAGCCTAGCCCAACAAACCCGCTCCTGCTTCCCCAAACTAGCAATACTCACAAACACAACTGGATATTCTTTCTTTATTAATCTTCTTCCCTTGAGAAGATTGCGGATTGGCAGCACGCAACCTGAAACATGTTTCCCAATCCCCCAGGTATAAAATTCCACCACACCTTCCAAAGTCTAGAGCTTCTGGACTCCACATCAAAAGCCATCATTTGCTTTAAATGATCTGCAGATATGTTAAACCAATCAGATTATCATTAATCTTCAAGGATTTTTAAGCCAAGTCAAAAATTGGATGACCTATAGGCAACATCTGAGTTGTTTTGTAGATGCTTTCATAGCTCTTTTTAATGAGGGAATTGACTTTAACAGAATTATTGAGAAGCTTTGGAACAATCTTGGGATTCATTTGCATCATATTCATTAATTTCTTGTTTAATCAATTGTTTATACTTCTCACCTCAAATCCATTGATTCTGAATGGATTACTGATCTGCTGGTTGATCAAGGTCTTAAAAAGTTCCAAAGCACAATCCCAACCAACTTTAATTACAGTTAATTCTTGATAATTCAGATTCAATAAAGTATCTGATACGTCGCAAGGTGAGCGGGTAAAATATAAAAGTTGTCAAAGATCAAAATTCTCCAGGAAATCACAGAAAAAGATACAGAAGATATGTGCTCATGAGGCCAATAATTTGCTCAATTTTTAATCAATAAGGAGGTGAAACAACAACAGAGCCTCCATCAATTGTTTCAATAAGAACCAAAGTCCAACAATTGAAGCCTGTTTCAAATTATAAACTGCTGGATTGGTGTCACCAGCCATCTGGATATCCAGGATTGATACCAACAAGACCATTTCACTATAATCATGAAAATCAAACATGATGGAGAAAAGGTTAGGAGCACTTCTTAAAAGAACAAGAGTTTTTTTGTGCATTATTTCTCTAGGATAATGATCTCAAGTCATTTTAAATTTGAATAATTATTGGTGCATTATAAAAGTGCTTCCAACTCTCTCTGTACTCTTGTTGATAACCTTTGAGGAATTTCAGAGACTGGAATTGCTGGATTCAATCCAATTTTGTAAAGTGGAGAACAGAAGTAGGAAGAGTTTATGAGACCATAGTCTTAGGAAATTTAATTAGTATGAAATTGGAATCACTTACCTCAAAACTTAGACTTTCTTTTTCTAAATTGGAATACAAAACCCAAGCCATATACTGTTGAGATTTCACAACAGTGGAGTTTCACCTCACCCAGGGATTCTCTTCTCATTTCTTACACTCACACCCAAGCTAGCACAATCCCCCGGGGACTCTACTGCTGTTTCTGACTTGGGGCCAGATCATAGATTGTGCGTCCATTAAGATCTTGGAAAAAAAATACAACAAAGACCTCATTTCAAATAAAACAAACACCTCACTCAACCTGACTCAACACCTTGCTCAACCTTACCTGAATCATCATAGACTTCCACCATTGTCTTCTATTTTCTTCTTCATCTTTTCCTTTTATCTTCTTTTCTCCTATCTTTTGACTTTCCTCAATTGACTACTCACTGCCTGAAATCAATCCCGGTGAGATTCATCTCTTGTCTTTTTCATCTCCCTCTCATCTCAAAGGCTCACTATGCGTTTGATCTTTGCTTTTCCTACTCAACTCACACTTCAAACTCAAGAACCTCTCAATTAACCAATCCTCTTCTCACTCTTGTCTCTGATGATGACTCTTGCAGTCCTTATTTGCTCTCTAAGCTCAGCAATCAATTCAAGTTAATTTTATTTCTTTACGGTTAAAAGCCAAAAGCACCTCAAAAACCCTCAACTGCTGAAGAATCTACTGACAGAGGATCCTAACCGGGCGTCATGGATGTCTTTAAAAAAACTATGCTCAAGACTGATCTCAAAACTATTCCTTTACTAGGGGACAATAATTATGGCATCTGGAGAGATAAAATGGATGCTGTACTTGATTTTCAAGGATGTACCACGGCCATGAACAATGATACCACTGTGCTGGATGCTTCTGTCAACAATGAACTCAAACTTCTCATTATTTAAAAACTCGACTCTACTGCACATGAGAACATTGTTACGGCTGAAAAAAGAAACTCAGCTAAACTCCTGTGGAAGGCAATCATCCACAAGTTTGCTTTGTTGCAGGCTTCAAACCAAGCCAGAGTCTTCAACAGCTTCCTTTATCTCTCATTCAACCCTGAAAATATTGTCAATTTCATTACAAAGGTAAAGGTGTGTCTCAAGAAGATGGGCAAGGTTGGAATCAAATTACTGGAAAAAATCTTAGCCTATCTCATTATCTTCAAGTTTCCTTCTTCTATGAACAATTTCAAAAGGAAAATCATGCACTCCAATAAGGAACTCTCTGTCAAATTTGTGCTCAATCACCTCACTCAACTGAACAACAAATCCATGGCTCAATCCTTGGTTTCAAGATCAGGGTCAAAGGGTGATGTGGCTCAATTTGGAGGAAAGGCAACATCTCATTCAACCCCAACCAGGGGATCTGACCCAAAAAAATGCATGGAAGTTTATCATCACCCTGGCCAAGATAGGAATCACTCAGCCAGAGATTGTTGGCACCTCCATCCTGAGATAGCTCCAGAATGGTGGAGAGAAAATCAGGCAAAATGGAAAGCAAAGAAGGGCGGATCAAAAGCAAAGATCAAATATCACTCTGCTCACTATCTTGCTTTACTCAATCGGTGGATTAAACACGGGGATTCAAACCAGCTTTTTTTGCTCAACAGCGGAGCATCAGTCCATATGATCAATGACAGTTGCTATTTCACCAAAATGCAACCATACTCCGGTGATCCTATCAAGACGGGAAAGGAAGGAGCAAGCCTACCAATAAAAGCAAAGGGCATAGCCGTACTTCACTGGAGCAACCTTACAATTGAGCTCCGCAAGGCATTCTATGTACCCAACGTGACCATCAACCTGATCAGTGCAGGCGCCATGAATGGCAAGGGTTGTGCAATAAGTTCAAGTGGGACTAAATTCTCCGTGACTCACTCAGGTAAAGAGGTGCTTACTTGACAGATCAAGAATAATCTCTATACGCTTCCTACTCCCTCTTGTAACCCTGTTTCATCTTCAAAGTCTCTTTTTTCTTCCATTAAATCTTTGCCAGAATAAGCTTTACTGGATATCCATAGAAAATACGGGCATGCATTGCTTTTGAGACTTGCCTCTCCCATTCAGCATATTCCTAGCAACATCAAACAAAAAATTTCAGTGTGTTGACTACGTCAGGAGCAAGATTACAAAAGTGCCCTTCAAACTCACTTCTACAAGATCCACCAAAGTCTTTGATCAAATACACCTGGATCTCATGGGACCAATTTGACCGTCCTCCAAGTCTGGTCATAGGTTCATCCTGTCTTTGGTCAACAATGCTAGGGGATATCTTGCAGCCTTCCCTATAGCTTTAAAGGAAAAGATGGCCAACATCATCATTAGCTTTCTCCAAAAAGAACATCATTGTTGGGGGGTTTACCCTTCCAAGGTCTGCTCTGAAGGAGGGACCAAATTTGTCAATGAAAAGTTAACTTCCTTTCTCAAAGATAGGCATATCACTCACATAGTCTCTGAACCGTATCATCCGGAACCCAATGGTCGTACGGAGCCAGCCAATTGAACCATTGTAGAATCAACCCAGGCAAACCTTAAGGATGGCTGTCTTCCCCTTCAGTGTGGCACAAGGTGGTAAAGGGGTGCTGTCTCCTGCTTAATCATATCCCTCTGAAAGGCAAAATGGTAACTCCTTGTGAGAAGATGCACAGTTGGGCTCTTCCATCCTCTTTTCTGAAACCCATTGGTAACCCCTGCATCTACCTAATCAACAAAAGAGAGAAAGGACTGAGATTTGGCCCAAAAGGCAAAGAAGGCACACTAGTGGGCTTTAATCAGCTTCTTCTTTCATATCAAATTTTAACTAAACATGGTTCTATTATCTCATCTAAGCATGTCAAATTTTTACGCATGCCTCCACCAAGAGTGAATGGATTCAACTTTGACATTGAATCCAAAACAGATGATAGAAATCAAATACCAACTCCCAATCACTGTCCTGAAGATTTTCCCAACTGTCAAGTTCTGTGGACGGACTATTGGTACAAGTCCGTTGACTCAATCAGCTTGGCTGATGAAGCTGAGTCAGTCAACCAATCATCTGAAAAATCAAACTAATCAGCACCTTCTGGCCAGGAAAGTTCAATAACTTCTCAGGACATCAGTCAAGTCAACCAACAAGCTTTCACAACCGCGGGACGGGTCCTTCAAGACTGATTGTAAGTCAAGCCTCCAAAACAGTACAGCTTCTTTCACTTCTACAAGCCCAAAACCTATGAGGATTCCCTGTGCTTCAACAAATGTCTAGAACGGATGGATGCAATGGACGTCGAACTGGGTTCAATTGAGGATCTCTGCGTATGGGATGAATACAATGGTCCTGAACCAAAGAATGCTCTCAAGACTACGTGGATTTAAAAAATCAAAAAAGACTGTCACGGAGACCCAGTTAGATATAAGGTCAGGCTCTGTGTGCAAGGGTTCAATCACATTGAGGGTTTGGCCTACTCTGAGACTTTTGCTCCAACTGGAAAACCCTCAACGTTAAGACTGCTTCTTCTCTACGCACTCAAAAAAAACAGAAGATTTGACAATTTGACGTCAAAAGTGCCTTTCTCCATTCACCAATTGACAGATAAGTAATCATTCAAACTCCAAAGGGGTCCAAAAGAAATTGCCGATTTCTCAAACTCCAAAAGTTGCTCTATGGTCTGAAGAAGGCTCCTA
This sequence comes from Puccinia polysora, assembly GCA_025617555.3. Classification (NCBI taxonomy): domain Eukaryota; kingdom Fungi; phylum Basidiomycota; class Pucciniomycetes; order Pucciniales; family Pucciniaceae; genus Puccinia; species Puccinia polysora. The sequence continues at coordinate 37,290,682 of CM062626.1, read as the reverse complement.
AGAACTGGTATGAAACACTTACAGCTTGGTTCAGAGAATTAGGTTTCAAAGAATCTTTGTGTGATCCATGCCTTTACCTGTCAAACAATGTCAAATCTCAAATCTTCTTCCATGTGGACAACCTCATTCTTGTTGGCAAGGGCAATGACTTCAAAAGGAAATTCTTGAATTGTTGTAAGACTCCAGACAGTGCTAGGCCGGGGCAGTTCTGTGGAGGGGAAAGGTGCTGTTTTGGCTGCCCTCCTGAGTGTTACAAAAATATTTAAATGTAACCAAGATCAAAGTCCAGAACCTGGTAAACGGGGAACAAAATGTAAGAGGATAAGGATTATAGTAGTTGGTAGCTGGGAGACAACACTATCTGAGGCAAGATGATGTTGGGGAAAAATTGAATAGAAGGAGTCAAGAATTGTTCAGAGTTCAACAAGACAAGGCAATTGTGAGTGACAACGTCCACAAGCTAATAGCTCTGGTTTTCAGCAGGAGCTTAGGAAAGATCAACTCAATCCCAAACAACCTCCAGGTCTCAATGAACCTGCCCAACTCAAGCGCTTGAAGGGTACCAGATAACTGTGGGTGGCCGCACAAGACAAAGCTAATTGTTTGAAGAAACTCTAGAAGCAAAAAAATAACTGATTCAAACAAGAATAACCCAACACTTCTCAAGGGACTCAAGAGTAGCATGGTGGAATTCAACTTCAAAGAGATGAAGGGAGGTTTAACACTCCAGGTTTTAAGCTTAATAAAACCTCTTCAGTCATACGTGACTGGCTCCAGAAAGATAATCAAAGGATTAATCAGGACCAGTATGGTTGGATAAAGGGATCAGGAGTGGTGTAACACACTCAAGAATTCAATGACTCAAATTCTTCTTGAACCAGCAAAGCTATTGGTTGGTGATAAGGATCAAGGATCAAGGGTTTTGAGTATGGAGGCTCAAGGATCAAGGGGCAGTCATAGATATCCGATGTGATGATAGGATGTGCTGATCTGTTAAAAGGCAGGGGAGAGCCCCTCCTTATATGGGCAGGAGGCCCTGTTAGACTATGTACAACGGATTCTACAAATAGAGCAGAAAAAGAAAGAAAATCAGGTGATCAGAAAAATTTGATCACGCAGGACGGTGGAAATCCTTCTCATCCCTTCACCATCTCTTGCGTTGTTCTGTGGATGAGTGCGCGCGACAATACTGGAATCACCCACCCTTGGCCAAAGGTGGGAAGGGGTGGGAAAGGAAAAATGAACCAGACCGCCGCCAATGTCCGCGGGCGGTAGTCGACACTCTCCACTCCCACCCGGAGATGGAAGGGGGTGGGAGAGTCCCAGGAAGGGTGACGGATCAGATGATGGCAGGCAGGACTCGAAGGCTCAAGGCAATTGAGTAAATCCTGACGGGCTTTAGATTGACAACTGATAGATTGAGTGTGGCCGGAGATTGATGGATCCAAGGATTGGACAAGCACTTGGAGGTGCGGTTGGGATGGGTTTGGTAAGGCATGGATGAGCAACATGCGAAAATGACTATGAGGATGAGCAAAGCGCGACAATGATGATGAGTATGAGCGATGCGCGAAAATGACAATGAGCAAGGATGAGGATGAGCGACGTGCGAGGATGAGGATGAGGATGAGCAATGCGCAACAACAGGAATTTTTTTTATTTAGTTTTTGAATTCTTTTCCCACGGTTTCCCAAATGGTTCACCACATTTCTCCCCAACTTACAGACTGTCCCTAGTCTGCATCATAATTTTGAAAAAATGAAAAAGAAAAAAAAGAAAATAATTGGTCATTCTTGATCCTCTAAGGAAAAAAAAAATGTTGAAACCCATCTTGATCCATCCAGAAGAGCCTAAATGTGGAGAAGATAAAAGAAAAGGCGTCCCAGGTGCTCACGTATGTGGCATAAAGTAGAGTTTTTACAACAAAACACAGCAGAAGACCCCGGTGGTGCACAATTGGGAGGACTTACTTTGAACCCAAATTGCCCCCACAACAATAAAATCTCTTAACTTGATCAGCAGAGAACCTTCTAGCCAACTGAGTACCATCCAGTTCTTCCAAAACATAAGATCCACCTCTAACTTGACAAACCACTCTATAAGGACCATTCCAACAATTCAAAAAAAAGTTTTCCCTCCTGAGTCTCTAAAGATTGATTATAAGCCAATACCAGATCACGGGGGTTTAAAGGATCCCTGATCCAATCTAGATGTTTATCTTCCCAATACTGAACTGATTTTGCTCTTGATTCCATCATCTTCTGATAAGCTTTGTTGTGAAAATCTTCACTCCGCTCCAGTTGCTTTGATCTGGCAACTAATAGGTCAGTAGTTGAAGAAACTTGTTCCCAAGAGATGCCCAAGAAAGACTCCATTTCAAGATCAAGAGGAAGAACAGCCCTTTGACCAAAGATGATTTCATAAGGAGAGTAGCCAGTGGTTCTCTTGGTGGAAATTCAATCAGAGAAGAGACAAAGGGAAGAAACTTTCAACAATTCTTGCAACTTTCACCAGCCAGTTTAACCAGAGCAGCCTTCAAGGGAGCATGGCCTCTTTCCACCATGCCTTGTCCTTCAGGATAATAGGGAGTAGTAACTCTATGTTGTCCAGGGAGCAATCGGATCATTTCAGCAGGTTTTCCACCAAATTCCAAGCCACCATCAGTAGAATAAGATTTAGCCAAACTGTAACGCATCATCCAATTCTCATGCAGGAAAGCTGCCACAGATTCAGAACTAAAGTTCTTAAGGAATTTTGCTTCAACCTGTCCAGAAAAATCATCTCTAGCCACAATGAGGTACTTAGCACCACCTGTCTTGATATGAACCACATCCATAGCAACCCTTCCAAAGACAGTGGACTCCCCAGTAGGATAGCAAATTTCAGCTGGACGCCTAAGATCACGTTTTTGAAAAACTTCACAACTCTTGCACCATTGATAGACAGATTTCTTCAGAGATGGCCACCAGAACCGTTTGGATAATTGTTGAAAAGTTTTGGTTTCCCCACAACAACCAAGGCCCTCATGGAGACTTTCAAGGATCAAATCTTGCTTAGCCGGGATAGTAACCACAACACCCGCACAAGGAGTTCCTCTTTTCATAAGCCTAGAACCTTGGACAAAGAAACTAGAGGACTTTCTTTTAAGGGATTGAAATTCTTTGGCAGAGAGATCAGGGGGTCTTTGGAGAGTTGAAAGGTACTGCTCTAACTTAAGCCAGAAACCTTGTTGGAAACCAGAGTAATCTTGGGAGGAGAAAGCAAAAACAGGGCAGACCAAAGGTTCTTCCTCATCAAAATCCATTCCAACATCCAATTCATTGTCTCCCATAGGTCTTCTAGATAAACCGTCAGGAATAGTAAAAGATTTCCCAGGCCTATGAACAATATCAAAAGAGAAAAGCTGGATAAAAGCTACCCAGCAAGTCATTGGAGCATTGATCATTTCCACAATGGATTGAGCGTCAACTTGAAATTCAAAATGTTGTCCCCAGAGTACTGTTTGGAGTTTCTTCAGCATTCTGGCCACACAACAGAGTTCCAGTTTGGGCTGAGAGTATCTAGATTCCACATCTGAAAATAGAAAAGATTCATAAAGAACAGGGCGGTCCAAACCATTTTCATCTTCCTGAGTAAGGACAGCCCCAACAGATTGATAACTAGAGTCAAAAGCCAATTTTATTTTGCCAGCTTCAGGCCCATGAGAGATCTTTTTCAAAACTATGTCATTGCCAACAATAGTTTTGAGCAACTGAAATGATTGTTTGCAATCTTGGGTCCAAATCCATTCAGCTTCCTTTCTGGTTAGATGGCGCAAGGTTGCACAGATTACAGATAGAGAGGGAATGAAGATCCTGACATAATTTACAACACCTAGGAAACCTCTAACTTCAGTTGGATTTATTGGAGTAGGCCAGGAGAGGATTTTTTTGACTTTAGAGGGTGGCATCCTTCTTCCTTCCTTGCAGACTATATGACCAACAATTTCCAAGGCAGGGACACAGGCAGCAATTTTTGATCCAAAGACAGTAAGGCCAGATTCCTGGATTTGAAACAAAATCCTTTCCAAGATAGTAGCATACTCCCAGATAAATCATCAAATTCCTGAGTGCCAAGGTAAGAGCTCATTATCATAGTCAGAAACTGGACCTTTAATTCCACCATCATCAATAAAGATACCCACATGATCTGGGATTTTGTCTTGGAGGATCCTCATCATCTGAGCCTGATAGACTGCAACCAAGTTGGTGGCAGCTTGAGGCAATCGAGTCAGTTGAAATTGACCAAAAGGAGTATCAAAAGTAGTGAGAGGGCAAGAGATAGGATGCAAAGATTGTTCTTCATAACCCCCCATGATGTCTCCTAGACCATAAAAGGCTCTCCCAGAGAAGGATTCAAAAAATTCTTCAGTGGCAGGAGGAACACCAGAGTCGTTAATAGTAAATTTATTGAGAGGTTGGAGATCATGAACTACTCTAAGTTTACCATTACTCTTTAGAACACAGAAAACAGGGATAGAGTAACTGGAGGTTGACTGTTCATATAGGCTGGTACGGACTTGTTCGCGGACCAATTTGATGGACTCGTCAACTTTTGCAGAAGGAATAGGGATCTATTTCTTTTGCCAAGGATCATGTTCAACTACAGGGACGATATAAGGGAGACCATAGTATTCTTTCAAGAGACCTCTCTCTTCTTCACAGAATGCAATAGATTTTTCCCTTAGAGATAAGATATTGTTGATCAAATTTAACTCATCAGGTAAAAGCCATCCATCTGGACCGAAGTTGACCACCTTCAATCGTTCTTCAGTGAAATGACCACAAGGTACAAAGGGGCCAGTAAAAGAGTGAGATAGACCACGATAAGGATCACAAGATAGAGGAGGACGCATGAGAGGAGGATTGAGATCAAGAGGCATGGGTCGGTTGAAAGGCTGGACCTTTTTTGCAACTGGATTATACTTAGTGGCAAAAGAGAGAAGTTCTTTTTTCCTCCAAGCATTCACCAGCAAGACCTGAGTACAAAAACTGAGACCAGATTCCCACATCCTCCAAGTTTGATGTTCCATAAAATTTTTGAAAGGTGCCTTTTCCATAAAAGAGGATCCAAAAGATAACACTTTTCTCACATGTTTGGCACAAGGTAGAGTTTTGAAAACTATGGTAGAAGAATGCACTAATGGTGCACAATCGGGAAGACTTACTTTTACCCCCAAGTGCCTCCACTGGAGCCCATACTCCTCCATAACAAAACCATTAAGAAAAGCATTGAGATCAGGATCTAGTTTATACTCATTGCGGAGAATCAAACCAGAGCTAGAGGAAGATTGATCAGTGATAAGAGTACAAAGAAAAGAAGAAAAAACAGAACCAGAGAGAAGAGAAATATTTTTGGAATTTTGTGTTTTAACATGTTTTCAATTTTGGACATTTTCGAGATCAGAAGAAAAAGAAGAAAGAGATGAAAAGGATGAAGAATATGCCTTGGAGATAAAATTTGGCCCTGTAGTTGAAGTCTGAGGCTTAGAAGAACTACAACTATTAGTATTATCAACTATTCTTCTAAAAAATGAGAGGAGTTAGAAGAGTCCTTCTGCTTCCCCTGCAGATCCGATTTAGGTGAAAAACCAGGGAAATCTCTTCCCCAAAAACAAGAATCCAAAGAACAGAGAGGAACTTCAATCTTCCTTTCATCAGCATCAGTAAGAAGAATTCTCTCCCCAACTTGATCAGAAAACATCAGGGTGGCTCCAAAGTCTATTAAGAAAGGAAAACCCAAAATCATAGGACCTTCCAAATGAGTGATCCAAAAGTGACAGGTTCCAACAATGTTTTGACCAATTCAAACTAGCACATCCTCAGCAATACCCACCAACTCACAAGATTGATTCCAAATTACATAAAAAGCAGAGTTGAAGCTGACCCTTGGACTGAGATTGAGCTTGCAGGCCATTGCATCCAAAATTAAGTTTAGTTGGGACCCAGAATCAACAAGTAGAGAAACCGTTTTGGATGAGTCACCTAGAGAGCATGGTAAAAATCCAAGAGGACAAGAATGAAGATTTGAATCAGAAGGAGGATCTGTTCCACCAGAGTCTTCTATCAAGGTCCCAGAGGAAACTTTCAATTTGTCAGGACCAATCTCCACACATTGCCAAGAAACCCATTTCTTCATGCCTTCAGCCACAGATGGTGAGATGGAAAGGAGTTCAGCCACAGATAGATCAGGTATTTTAAGATCAGATATTTTCTTTAATACCCCTTCCACAGCGTTGGGGTGGTCTTTGGAAATTCCCCTTTCAAATCAAACCTTGGGTTGAGTTGGAAGAGGAAGTTCAGGTGAGGGTGACACTATAATTGGATCAGTTGGTGAAGGTGATTCGGATGGCAGAGGAGCAGGATCAGAGTATTCTGGGAACCTATCCATGAGGGGTTCCTTTTCTACTTCCATGTCTTCTACCTCAGAAGAAGGAGGCTCCAGTGAAGATCAAAGTTTGACCAGTTTTCAAAGAATTGAAGATGGAACAGGGGGAGCTTTATGAGGTCTGGGTTATTCATGTTGTTTCCTAGCTGGATCAGATTGATAAGTTCCAGAAAATCTGGAAGAAGATACAGCAGGAGGATACCAAGGTTGAAGAGTTCCACAAGCAGATCTAAAATCAAAAGAGGCCAAGGATGCCTTCTTGGGAGCTGAAGGCTGGAAAGAGGCCACCACATGACAAATTGGACAAGATGAATCAAAAGGGATAAGTGCACCATTAGGAAGAAAGAAGTTACTCCCTTTCTGTTCCACCATCATTTCCTCCTTGTCCTTCTGGAGTTCAGGACAGAAACCAGTTCCATGACCTTCTCTGTGGCAATAATAGCAAACTATGGTTGACCTAGCAACAGAGTTGGAGGGTTTAGAGAAAGCCAGAGAGGAGAGTTTCTGATCCATTTTATTCTCAAAAGCTTGCAGGAGTTTGGTGATCTCATCAATAGTAGGTGTTTCCCGGTGGGTCTGAGGATTTGGTTTAGGTCTGCGATTGGCTTCCATCTTATTCATGATTTTGTTAGATGCTTGAAAAGAGGGGGAAAGGACTGGTTCAGTGATCCTAGGTTTTTCAAAGGTGAGAGCTGTTTGACCTTTCATCACTTTATCCACAGTATTTCTAAGAACCATGAAAGCAGGGAGCTTGAACCAATTATCTCTTTTAGTGATCATGGATCCAGATTTCACCAATTCATCCTTAATTCTTTCCTGCACTCCTGGAGAGAAAGACTGAAAAAATTGCACTTGAATTTTTTCCACAGTATCAATGTGATTGTTTTGGATAAGATAGGATTGGATAGGGTCACAAGATTTCCTGAAAGCTTGAAAATCAGAGGCTGAGGAGATACCACCATTGGAGGTCCATTGAGAGACTAGGGCATCCAGATCTTGGAGAGTGAACCTAGCTATATAAATTTTGCCCCAGTAGGCAATCATTGCCTCCTTAAGAAGTACCCAGTCATGGGATTCAAATCCATCAAATGATTCAATCACTTCCATGACTTCATCCAAGGAGATAAAGAATCGCAGTTGATAAGCCATGTCATATTTTCTGGAACCGTTCACTTCAGCAGCCATCTTGTAGGAATCCAGGAACCGTTCAACATTCATACCGCTAAAGCATAAGTTCTTTTTCTGAGGTTTGATCTTGATCATCTTGGCCCAAACAGAGGTAGAAGGGGTACCAATAGATTCCATTTTGAAAAATGATTTCCTAAGGGATCCAAATAACAGATTTCCAAAGTGGCTCACAAGTTTGGCAAGGGTAGGGTTTACAAAAAACAACTAGGATCAAAACCCCTTGATGGTACACAATTGGGAGGACTTACTTCTGGAACAAGTTGCCTCCACGGATTGGATCTAGATGATAACAGAAACACAGAAAAAAAAGAGAAAAACAGAAAAAGAGAAAGAGATTGGATTTCAAAGTTGATTCCACAAGTTTGGGACTGTAAATCCCAAGGTTGCTGGTTTGATCCTGGCCTGGGGGACCAAATGTAAGACTCCAGACGGTGCTAGGCCGTGGCAGTTCTGTGGAGGGGAAAGGTGCTGTTTAGGCTGCCCTCCTGAGTGTTACAAAAATATTTAAATGTAACCAAGATCAAATTCCAGAACCTGGTAAACAGGGAACCAAATGTAAGATGATAAGGATTATAGTAGTCGGTAGCTGGGAGACAACACTATCGGAGGCAAGATGATGTTGGGGAAAACTTGAATAGAAGGAGTCAAGAATTGTTCAGATTTCAACAAGACAAGGCAATTGTGAGTGACAACGCCACAAGCTAATAGCTCTGGTCGTCAGCAGGAGCTTAGGAAAGATCAACTCAATCCCAAACAACCTCCAGGTTCTCAATGAACCTGCCCAACTCTCTGCAATCAAGCGCTTGAAGGATACCAGATACCTGTGGGTGGCCGCACAAGACAAAGCTAATTGTTTGAAGAATCTCTAGAAGCAAAACAATAACTGATTCAAACAAGAATAACCCAACACTTCTCAAGGGACTCAAGAGTGTTGTGGTGGAATTCAACTTCAAAGAGATGAAAGGAGGTTTAACACTCCAGGTTTTAAGCTTAATAAAACCTCTTCATTCAAACGTTACTGGCTCCAGAAAGATAATAAAAGGATTGATCAGGACCAGTATGGTTGGATAAAGGGATCAGGAGTGGTGTAACACACTCAAGAATTCAATTATTCAAATTCTTCTTCAACCAGAAAAGCTATTGGTTGGTGATAAGGATCAAGGATCAAGGGTTTTGAGTATGGAGGCTCAAGGATCAAGAGGCAGTCATATATATTGGATGTGATGATAGGATGTGCTGATCTATTAAAAGGCAGGGGAGAGACCCTCCTTATATGGGCAGGAGGCCCTGTTAGACTGTGTACAACGGATTCTACAAATAGAGAGGAAAAAGAAAGAAAATCAGGTGATCAGAAAAATTTGATCACGTAGGCCAGTGGAAATCCTTCTCATCCCTTCACCATCTCTTGCGTCTGTCCGTGGATGGGCACGCACAACAATACCCGAATCACCCACCCTTGGCCCAAGGCGGGAAGGGGTGGGAAAGGAAAAATGCACCAGACCGCTGCGGATGTCCGCGGGCGGTAGTCGACACTCTCCACCCCCACCCGGAGATGGAAGGGGGTGGGAGAGTCCCAGGAAGGGTGAAGGATTGGATGATGGAAGGCAGGACTCAACAGCTCAAGGCAATTAATAAATCCTGACGGGCTTCAGATTGGCGACTGATAGATTGAGTGTGGCGGGAGATTGATGGATCTGAGGATTGTACAAGGGCTTGGAGGTGCGGTCGGGATGGGTTTGGTAAGGCATGGATGAGCAATGCGCAACAATGATGATGAGGATGAGCAACGCGCGACAATGACAATGAGGATGAGCAACGCGCAACAATGACCATGAGCGGCGCGCGAGGATGAGGATGAGCAAAGCACAAGGATGAGGATGAGCAATGCGCAAGGATGAGGATGAGGATGAGCAACGCGCAAGGACAGGATTTTTTTTTTTTTTTTTAGTTTTTGAATTCTTTTCTCACGGTGTCCCAAATGGTTCACCACATTGTTTTGCTGGCTCTACTGTGAAGGATCTGGACACCATCCTGGGCATGCAAATAGAATTTAAGCAAAATGAAATTCCTCTTACCCAACCCAAGCACTTAAAAAGGGGCCTCAACGAACTAGGCTTAGAAGATGCTGAAATCAGCAAATCACCCCTCACTCCAAATCTACAACTTACACCTGCAACTGACGACAATTTTGAACAATTCAGAGCACTAAATGTGAACTATTGATCATCTATCGGCTTGCTCAATCACATTGCATGCTACTCACGGCCTGACGTAAGTTTTTCTGTGTCTAGCTTGTCAAGATTTAATGTCAAACCTGGTATGCCTCACTGGAATGAACTAAAGAAGACGTGGAAATACTTGAAAGGAACCTCTGACATCAAGGTTTGCTTTTGAGTTAACAATGCAAATTCTTTGACCTCTGCCTACTCTGACACTTCCTGGGCAGATGACCCTGACCCCAGGCAATCTCAGACGGGGTAACTTTGTGCGGTCTATGGGTTCGTGGTGTTGTGGAAAAGCTGCAAGAAGAAGAATATCACATACAGTTCCACCAATGCAGAACTTAATGCATTCATTGACGCGTTTCAAGAATCCACCTGGATCCAATCCATCACATGTGAAATCTTTGCAACTGGTATCTCTCCCATTGTCATTTGCACAGACAACAGTGGTTTAATTGAAAAACTCAAAAGATTGGGTTCAAACTCAAAAACTCGCCATCTAGACCTGAAAACCAAAGGAATGAGGGAGGATCTGAATTCTGGAAACATCACGATCATGCTTGTCAAATCAGAAGAAATGCCAGCAGAAGCACTCACCATAAGCTTGGATCTGGCTAGCCTAAAATGTCTTAAACTGTCTTTTTCATCTCTAGTGTCTATATGACTCCTGTTTCTTTTCTATTCTCTTTTTGGTTATGTTCCTATCATTCTGTCATTTCATTTTTTTCTCTCTTCTTTTTTTTGCTCTCTGGGGCTGTCTCAATTCTTCATCTCTCCTGGCATGGGGTGTGTTGAGATTTCACAACAGTGGAGTTTTACCTCACCCAGGGATTCTCTTCTCATTTCTTACACTCACACCCAAGCTACCACAATCCCCTGGGGACTCTACTGCTGTTGCTGACTCGGGGCCAGATCATAGATTGTGCTTCCATTAAGATCTTGGAAAAAAATACAACAAAGACCTCATTTAAAATGCAACAAACACCTCACTCAACCTGACTCAACACCTTGCTCAACCTTACCTGAATCATCATAGACTTCCACCATTGTCTTCTATTTTCTTATTCATCTTTTCCTTTTATCTTCTTTGCTCCTATCTTTTGACTTTCCTCAATTGACTACTCACTGCCTGAAATCATGCCTGGTGAGATTCATCTCTTCTCCTTTTCATCTCCCTCTCATCTCAAAGGCTCACTATGCGTTTGATCTTTGCTTTTCCTACTCAACTCACACTTCAAACTCAAGAACCTCTCAATTAACCGATCCTCCTCTCACTCTTGTCTCTGATGATGACTCTTGCAGTCCTTATTTCCTCTCTCAGCTCAGTAATCAATTCAAGTTAATTTTATTATGTTATATACAAAAAAGGAACTTCATGTTTGCCTCTAAAACAAATCCTTTCAAAAACCCCAAGGCTGAGATTATTTTGTCTCTTTGAAATTTATTGCATTGGTGATTTAAATTGGGGATGATGGAAATTTTTGGCCATTTTTAGAGCTGGAAAAGTCATTGAGGGCCATGAAGAGTGTGGTGGTTAAGAGGAAATTTTCACGTTGTTCAATCATGTGGATTGATGATGAAACAATCCCTTAAGATTAATCAAGATTTTTTTCGTCAAAAAGATGGGCAAGGAGCCAATAACACTCATCAGTATCTACTATTAGCAGAAGCAACAATTTGAGTTCTTGAAGAAGAAGGAAGAAGTTTGGATGATTGGTCTGGAGGATAGCTAATCAATATGAAGGACATGATTGGGTGGAGTGGTGAATGGTGTATGTTCTTGATGAGAGAGGTTCAATTTGATCCAGGGAATGAGGGACTTCAAGCGGTGGTTGAAGGGCTAGCATGATGATGAGAGATGATAATGAGAAAGGATGAATTTTTTGAAGTTGGAGAGATGCCAAGTGGGAGTTTCATGGATTTTCTGATGTGGAGGCGTGGAGGGGTTGATTTCATTCAGATTTTGGATGGATTATGATGCATAAATGGAAGATCTGATGTTTGAAATCTTCCATTTCCATGAAAAACCATTTTGAAAAACACCAGTTAAGGGGCATGTTTATTTCAGAAACCCCCATTAAAATGGTGTGTTGGGTCAAACAAATGACAGGTTTCTAATGGCAGGTTTTCTAACTCTGATACACCCTATTGGGATTATTCAATTCATAATAACTTAGAACTTGGCTTGAAAATTTTTTTTCCTCCTACAAAGCCCCTTAATCCATGAAAGAAATTATTACAAATTTACATTTATTAAATTTTTTGTTTTCTTTTTTGCTTAATTTTTCATTTATTTTTTTCTGTTGATTATTGAATCAATGATTTAGAGAAAAAAATTATATGTTTTTGTTTTTAATTATTAGTTTTCTGGGAAAAAATCCCTAAATAAAATCCTCAGATAATTTGATTTTGCCTTTTCCAATGCCCCCTGAAAGACTGCAAGATCAAAAATTGTAAAATGCTTCCAAAAGATAAGGAAAAATGAAATTGGAAAGAAAATCTTTTCTCTTATTTCAATCCCATTTTTTGCGGCAAAAGGAAGAACTATAAACCCATTTTTCCACTTCAGATTTTCCAAAATGATTAGAAAAAAAAATATTAAAAAAATGAAAAAATTTGTGACATATTTTTTTTTTTCAATTCTTTGAACCTAATTTGGAAGAAGTTTGAATAGAACAAAAAATCACAAAAAGTTATGAGAGATTCTTTAGATGGCCCCCTACGCAGTGTCATTTTTTTCTTTTTTTTCAACTTCACAAAACCACACAAATTGAAGAAAAATGGTGTGGATGGGAGATTTTGTGGGGACAACAAAACCATGCAAAAGTAAGGATTGAGGGCATATGAAAAATAATGACCTTTATAAATATCTAATGAGAGAACTTTTATTTTCTTGGAAAATTTATGAAGAAACTCTATCAAGTGCAAGAATAATCAAAGAAACATCAAGAGTTGATTTTTCTCATGAATTATTAACAATGGGTAGAAAAAAATAACAGGCCTGAGTGACCTAAAACAGTCACTTTATTTTCATGCATGTGTTTCAACCTAAATCCATTACTTAAAAAAAAGAAATTTACTTCCTTTTATTCATGTTATTGGATATTTTAGCATCTGTACTTTACTTAAAATAAAATTTAAATTTAAAAAAAATATAAAATAACAATTCCAAAAAAAAATCTTAAAAAGCACAAAACACTCAAAAAACATGCTGGAGTAAAAACAAAATCAAAAAAAAATTACCATCAAAACTTATTCTTCATGAGGGTGTGAGTTAGAATGGAAAGGAATTATTCCCAAAGAGGACTCATTAATATTGAAAGTTTCACAAAGCAATTCCAACCAATTTTTATCAATGTTTATTTTTCAGTGCCTTGGTATTATGTTAATGATAATTTTTAGAGGGGTAGTGAGAGGGGTAGGTTGGAAGTTGTTGAAACTGCTGAAAATTTTGATTCAAGCTCTTTATGCATCTGATTATCATATTTTTCAAGTCTTCTGCTTGCTTTCAGCTTTGATTCGCCTTGATCAGCTTGAGTTTATGTGTGCCTGAGGTTAAATTTCATTAGGGCTGATAAAAAATGTTCTGACATTTATTCCAACCATTTTCATTATACACTACTCCATTTTTTTATCATTTTGATCTTATGAACAAAAACATTTCCAAAAGAATAATATATATCATAAATAAAACCCATGAATCAGGATCAAAGATCAAGAAAAATATTCCGAAAAATTGATTTTCTAGGTTTGTTTATTACAACAATCAAGTATTCAAAAATTGATATTCAAGATAAAAGACAGTTGAAACATCCAAATTGGTCAATGGGAGTGTGATACAGAAAATTGGATTGTTGAAACTAGATTTAATTCACCACAGACTTCATCTGAATTGTTTAAATTACCTGGGTGTGGCTACTTTTCTAAAAAGTCCAACAAGTTTTGGTAATCCACTGTAAATTTTATGTTTTTATTTTTTTACTTGATGAATCTTTTGTTGAAAAATTTCAAAATATTTGTATCCTTTTCATGAAATACATATACCTAGAATTTATATATTTTTCATTATTTTTGGTACAAAGATATTTAAGTTCCATCAGAGATCCTCAATTTTATTCAGAGAAATTTTTTTTTCCCTATTTTTCTTACTTATTTATGTAATTGATGATGCTTGTGTTGAAATATTTCAAAATATTTGAATTCCCAGAATTAAACAGGTATATTCAGAATTGTTATATATTTCTTTATTTTTGGTACAAAGGTATTTATTTTTCACCAGAAATACTACATTTTGTTGAGAAAAATGAATTGTTATCATTTTTCCTATTAGGGTGTATCAGAGTTGGAAGATCTTAAATTAGAAACACACCATTTTATTTTTAGCAAAAACTCCATTTTAATGGTGTTTTTCAGAAATAAACTCATCCCCAAATGGTTTATTTAAAAATGGTCCGTTTCATAAAAATGGCAGGTTTCAAAAATTAAACCCATCAATTATGCATCAATATCAATCAAAATCCAAAATAAAAACATCCAAAACTCAACATGAAATCCACCTTACACACCAATTATCAAGCTTCACAGAGAAAATCACCATCATGCTTGTAGTCTAGCTCATCTTCATCAACTCAACCTACGTTGGAATACAAAACAACTCAGTTCTCAATCATCTGTGTCATTGGTTCCCAGATCACAAGGAGCCTAATAGTTTTTTTCATTTTATTAAACCCATTGATTTTCTTCCTAACCCCTTACCCGCAGCTCAGAGGCCTTGTAAGAGGGTTAGGTTCCCAAACAGTTTCTCCTCAGGCTCATCTGGCCGCAATGGATCTAGATTTGCAGAACTTTTTATTACTATCAAAACAACAAAGAAATTCATTAATGCAATAAAAAATTCTCAAGGATCCTTTATTGATTATCCAAAGCCATTTCTTTCCCAGAAGATATCACCAAAAACTAATAATAATATTTTCACCAATCCCAAGACTTTGAATTCCATCTCCATCTTGGCTACCAAGTATCAATGCCAGCAGCAGGATGGCATATGCTAATGAGGCCAAATCTAACATTCAAAATCCTACCTAGAATTATAAACAAATTATCCTATCCCCCAAGCTAGATTCAATGGATGAAAAGGATAAAAATGGCTGAGCAACAATGGAAAATTGATGGGGATAATTCCAATTTAAGATCTACACCCTTAAAGGTCCTCATAAGTCAGAAAGAAGAAAAAAGTTCCAAAAAAATTGAACAGTCCCTGAAGAATAATAAAAGGGAAATTTTAAATTAATGGCTCATTGAGCCATGCACACGGTTAAAAAGGGGCTGTGTGGCATGCCACACGGTCCAATCCAAGCCATGTACAACCCCACATGGCTCAAAGAGTTGCGCAGACAACCCAGCCTTGTCAGCCGGCGTGTTGAATACCACACACTACTGGACCACAGTGTGCCAAAAAAAAATGGAATGAAAGGGCACTAACATAACCCATGAATCAAATAAACCTTCCAAAAAACAGGAATCACCCAATAAATCAAAGAAATCAATAAATATTGATTTTTTGGTTTAAAAAAAACAAATAAATAAATAAAAAACAAAAAAAAACTGGGAATATCCAATGGACTAGCCTTTAAGTAAAAAGACCCAGAAAAAACACAAGTAACTGGACTAGCCCTAAACTAAAAACACCAAAAAAAAGACAAGTAACTTGACAAGCCCTAAAGTAAAAACACCAAAAAAAATACAAGTAACTTGACAAGCCCTAAAGTAAGTTCAACTTGACTAGCCCTAAATTAAAAGGGCCCAAAAATTAAAGAAGTCTTTTGACCAGCCCTAAAGTAAAAGTGCCCAAAAAATATAAGTCTTTTGAGAAGCCCTAAAGTAAAAACACCAAAAAAATCAAGTTCAACTTGTTTTAAGCTGATCCCATCCCAAGCTTAACATAAGTTAAGGTTGTGATGGAATTAGCCCAACACAAGTTTAGCTGACTTACCATTAAACTCTCATTCAAAACACTCAATATAATGATGTTAACTCAAAACACTCAATATAATGATGTTCAAAATGTGATAACCCTTTATATTAATAGAACTTGTTAGCTGCATTAGAATTAAAATTTATATGAAACCAAATGATGAAATGAAGTCAAATTCTACTCTATAATATCTGAAATCTAGAATACATTTGCAGTTGATCTTTGAGATGATCAACCCAACCAGAGGCTTTTTTAGAAATCAAGGTTTTGCTACAATGGCAGGATTGGAATCATTTCTCCCTCAAGTAATAATAGAACCCAGTGGTTATTGTTTACAAAGGAAATGAACAGTGGATTTGATTGATCAGTAAAACCATTTTTCATTGGAGTGTAAGTATCACATGACTCAAATGAAATGAAACATATAGGTCTGGAATATGTGTCTGCTATATATGATTTGACCCATATCTAATTTAGCCATCCATTTTGAGGAGGGAATCTTTTCATTGATGTCTTCAACATCAAGTCATTGTTTAATCTTTTAAACCTCCTTTGCACCACCAAGCATCTTAATGTAGCATGCTTTATGTTTCTCTAATGTTTCAATCATTTCTTTTGTAACTTTACACCAACCATGTTCTTCATAACCAAAAGATTTAGCAATGAATCTCAATTTGCAATTCCCATCTCCAATTGGATCCCAAACCTCACCCAAGAACTTATGGAATTTCTTGAGTATTTGATTGAGGTATTTCATGTTTAGTTCCTATCATGAAAACTAACTTAGTATTCATTTCTTTAATCAGATCAATTAAATCAATACTTACCAAGGATGAGCTTCTGTTTGAGCTTTGCTGCAGGTTCTCTTCCTCTGAAGAGGATTCCAATTGCAAATTAAGTGATCCCAATTTACTTTCAGTTTCTTCCTCTGAACTATGAAATTCAGATTCAGATTCTGCCTACTTTTACTGAAAATTCATCATTAGTTAGTAACTAAGTTCATTAAACCAAAAAAATGAACATATCCCAAAAGGAAAGACTTCTTCTCTTATTTGGAGCCCTTCTAGTTCTTTTTTCCCCCTTGAGTTGTATTTCAACATGCTCAAACCAAGATTTTTCTTGCCAAGTATCTGCCAATTTTGGCCTTCCCCTACTTGATTGTAAGGCTTTAGGTTCAAGTCTTGGCTTTGATTGATATTTTTTAATCTTCTGAATGATATACTTCAATAGGCCGCTTTGCTCATGATCTGGAGATTCCAAGATCATTGCATTCACTTATTCACGTAACTGAGGAATGCTTAGAATTTCATCAACAACCCACTTGAAAAATTCAAAAGGATCAACCATTAGTGAATTAGGATTCATTAATCAAAAAGCATTAATCAAAAATCATCAATCATGGATTGATTTGAACAATCCAACTTAAGCCAACTTACAGAACTAGAACTGCAAGGGTCATAGTCCAACCTCCACTGAGGATGAACATCTTTGGCCACAGATCCTCTGAATGCTAGAAGTTCACCTATTTGGTGGGAAAAGGGAAAACCCATAGTCTTTCAATATGACTTGGTGAACACTTTGCCATCATGATCACGTTTGAATTTCTTGAATCGTTCCCTAATAAGATGAATTGCCTCTAAAGACAATTTGTAACCCAATGGTAACAGTTCAGGTGGAAGAACTGTCCCTAACTTGATTTGAGAGTATTAAAGTGTGCATGAACCAATTTAATTTTATTCAAAATGGTTCCATCAAGGCTTTTCAAAAAATCCAACAGGTTTCCCAAAGAGTTTGCAAGGAATTGTTTGAGAGTCGCATGGGCCCCTTCAACCCAAGATGTTTATTTTGTTTCCATAATCTGGGTTTATAAAATTCCATGCTGTTACAAATGTCTCTTTGATAGGGAAAATTTTATTTTCCATATACTTGAGTACATCCCCACAGTCTTTCAAGAAACACTATACAAGTCAAAAGGTCAGAACCCAAAACTAGGAAGAATAAGAAGCAGTGATTTGGACCTACTCTGAGTTCCACATCATTGACCTCCGCCTCCTCCTTTGTCTTTGAGGCCCCATACTTTGCCCACAGAGTCATAAAGATTTTCCATCCTTCAATTTCATTAACAAAGCGTGCTTTACAGTTTGCTTGTATTTTTTTAGACAAGTGCAAAGTGCAACATTGTCTTGATGACTCAGGGAAACTAGATTCAATATCAAAAATCAGAGCTTTTTCAGGGTCTATTGGAAAGACTTTTGGAAGTCTCTCAGGATCATAAGCCAACTCCTTTAGTGCATTTACAGACCAACTGTAGAACTCAAATGTTTCTTTTGTTATAAAAAAAAGAGCTTTTTTGAAATTTTGGCGATTGGCTGTCATTCCTACAACATGCAATAGCGGGGTTTTGTACTTATTTGTCTTATAAGTACAATCCAACATAGCAATATGATGGAATTGTTTTGGAAGCTTTACTGACTCAGGATGTGCTAAGTACAGGTCCTCCAAGTGACCCTCTCCACTGAACTTTGACCGGTGAATCCAACTTGTTTCTTCAAGCTGTTCATAGAGTAACTCCATAACACTTTTCCCCTTTATTTCTGCAAGTGTTACCCTCCACTTTGTGTTATAGATTGCTTGGTCATCAAAATAATCCTTCCCATCAATCTTGCTCAATTTTCTCTTAATTTGTAATGTATTGAGCCCATCTTTCATGCCTTCCTCAAGTAGATCCAAGGCTTGCCCAGAGATTCTCCTCAGTTGATGATGCACAGAGGGATTTTCAGATTGTTGATGGTTATTTTGGGTTTCTTTATAGGACATTTGCCGCAAGGGGTCTGCCTGCGTGCAACTTGCATGGATTAAAAACTTGCACCCAACCTTCCTTGTGTGAGTTTGTCTAGACTGTTTGGTAAGAAGTTGTCCTGAAAAGGAACCATGGCAATCATAGGCTAAATCAAAATATTTAACTTTCTTCAAGTTAAAAACCATCAGAGCATAACCATGCTTCATAGCCCATGTTTGAAAATAGTTTTGTGCCTCTTCCCTAGTAGGAAAAGCTCTCACAGTAGGTGGTTCAAGTAGATCTGTCATAGTTAAATAGTTATGTTGATGGCATGCACTCCATCAGTTTCAATCAAATTAAATAAGGCAAACACCAGTAACATAAAATTTTACTCACAACCACAGGTCAAATTCCACTGTGAAAAATTTTGTTCCTCAATTTTCACCCTTGATGAGGATGCAATTAAGGCTTCTTATGTTTCATTACCAAAATCCTTTTTTTCTTTTTCCAAAGCTTTGTTGATGGCACTATCAATATAAACCTTCCACGCAGCCATGTCAGAAGAAGGAGGGCTTGACACTGTTCCCATGAAAAAACATGCAATGGTATACTTCAGTATTCAATCCAACTTTCAATTGAACAAACATAGTTTGCTCAATTCTGAGTTGAGAAAGAATTGTTTGCAGATTTTTATATGATTTCAATTTTAACTTTAATTTCACTTTTTTTCACTTTAAAGTAAATTTTGAATTGCTAGGTGTGGAACAAAAGTCCCACAAAGTATGCTTTGACCCCCAGTTTTGGTTGATGGAACCTAAGTGTGGTTCAGGGGGTGCCCAAAATTCCGGAACAACTTCCGGGGGTACATGGCTCCTACAAGACCCCCCAGGGGTTGCGCGTGTTTGAAACAGCCCTTTGTAGTTGTCTATTGGCCACCACGGCTCATTTGAGCCGTGTAGGGCCCTACACGACTACCAAAAGGTTGAAGCCATGAATTTAACATCACCCATAATAATACAATTCAACATCAAACCAAATGCAACTCGAATGCATTTATAATTACAATTTAAATTTAACAAGGAAAATCCATTTCTAATCTCAACAGTATTTTGCAACACAAAGAAAAAAGTTCATCAAACAACTTTTTGGGAGTTTTACAGGAATGTATGTGAGAAAGCCTTTCAATTCACAGTTATATCAGGAGTTTTTTCTTTTTCTTCCTCTTCCTCTTTTTTTTTTTTTTTTTTTTTTTTTTTTGAAGGAAATGAAGTGCTACAGTGCAAGGAGGCTGTCTTTGCGTGAAATTTAAGCATTTCCAAAAAAAAAAAAAAAAAACTGAAATCAACAAAAATCTCAAAAAGGCATGGCTCATGAATTATTGGTTACAATGGCATTGAAAAGTTAGCAATCATTCTAAAATCTGTGGGGGTATATAATTCAACTTCAGCATTCATCAGGTTGTAGGGACCAAACCAAGCTTACATTAATTCAAATTGGAATGGTTGAGGTAGTGTTAATTCTTCAAGAATCTATGGCAATGAAGCTGCTCAAGGGGAACTTCCCTATCCTCTCAGATTTTTAGACTCTCCAATTTAAAGCCAATCCCTTTGGAGGTAGTATTCCAACAAACCAATACTTTACTATGATTTCCAACTGATTTTCTGGACCAGAATGGAAGTTGACCCCATTGGTAACAGATGGAAATATGATTGAGTTTTCTGATGCAGCAAGAAGACATTCTGCTTCCATATTCTTTCTAATAAGTACTTCCTGAGTTTTTTCATCACATGAGGGGAGGTATTAGATAGATAATCAATCGGAGAATCTCTGAAAATTATCCAGTTGAACAACATGTAACAGGGGAATCTGGGTTTGAGGGGCTTTATGGTAGGAGGTATGACCAATGTGACAAATTTACATCCTTTTTTTGGAGGACTGAAGATGACTTCTCAACTTTGAAGGATAATTTTTGAGCATAATTTGATGATTATGATGGTTGATGGATTACTATTTGTTCATTGGCCTCCAATCCGCATTGGTTGTTAGGCAAACATTAGTGCAGGTGATTAGAAAGTTAATTGCCAGAAATTTTGGATGAGGGAGGGAAAATATTTGAGCAGAAAAAAGTTTTGTGAGAGAGTAGAGAGAGAGGAAATAGTGGGAAATTTATATACCATCTTTGAAAAACCCCAGTTTTTTCTAAGGAAACTCTGAAACCCCTGTTTTGAAATAAGTGTTTTTTTTTGGTTTTTTGATGGTGGGTTTGATATGGCAGATTTGGGTTAAAAAATTCCCTTAAGAAATTGTGTGTTTGCTAACTGTGATAAACCCATCGCATAGGTTTCTTTAAAATTTATTTTTATTTTTTATGTTTTTCACCAAGTTATTGACATTCCATCAAAAATACCACTTTTCTTTCAAAAAGAATAATTTTTCAACATTTCTGGAATTATCATTGCACTTGATGAAGTTTCTTTTGTGATTTTTAATGATATTTCAATTACTCTGATTAGATAGGATTATTTTGATTTTTACTTTTAATTTTTAATGTTTTTTAAAAAGGTATTCAAATTCCTACATAAATTATAATCTTTACTAGAGTATTGCCCCCAAATTTAGGGACTGATTGGTATTTAAATTTTTCTAATGATTTTAATCAAGTGGGAAATATTTGGAATGGATTAAAAAAATGGCCCTAGTGTATTTCCAAAATGTGGTAATTTATAAATAATTTTAATCAAATTGGAAATGTAGGGAATTTATTCAGCAAATTGGCTGTAGTGTATTTCCCCCAAATTTGGGCAATGGATTGAATAAAAACCTTAATATGAAAAAATGGGATGTTCTTCAAATGTAGTAAATCTGGGGAGTGGATTATAAAAATAATGAAATGAACAATTTCTCATGTTTTTGAACAGACAAGAAATTAAAACAAATCATATATCATTTAAATCTAAGTATTTAATTTCAGTGATGGAGGCCATTCAAAACCTCATGATAAAAAATAGTTTCAGTTTGACATGAAATCATGCTTCCAGGTTTCAACTATTTCCTTTGTAAAATTTCTGGATCTAAACCTTGAAAATTTAAGCTATAACTACCCATGGGTTGACACTGGATCTTGAATATAAAGACCAAAATTTGTGATTGTATAACCTTGTGATTTTTTAGTTTTCAATGAGAATTCAAAATTGACTGGGAACTGTTTTCAAATCATTTCAAAAGGAATAAATATTTCATCTGGGACAGAAATGAAGGTTACACATGGAATGGCCATCACTCTTCCTAAGGAAGTGAGAACGCACATGGGTCATTGGTGCTTCATCACAGATTATCAAAGAAGCTTATTTGAGATATTAATCCTTTTTGGAATGCTTTGATATTTTTTTTTGATGTTAATATCTCATTTTTGAGAGCTCTTGGGTCTGTAATCCCAGAATTAATTAAAACTTCCAAAGTGAAATTGAAGCTAAAATTTTATACAAAAAGTGGATTTTCTGGATGAAAAAGTCCCAATACCATTCTGAACAACTTCCTTTGTCCAAAAGGGTGGATATCATCATTGGATTATTGCATTTTTTTCAAAAAATGATTATTAACCTCAAGTAAGACCTTGGCCAAATATGCCTCTCTGAAAGTTTATAAGAAATTCTATTTACTTGTTTTAGTTTTTCAAATGCAGTAGCACCAACAGAGTTATTTGACAAAAAATTGAGAAAACACCTTTATAAATCTGAAGGATGAACAGTGTAAATTCACCCAATTGAACAACCACCTTGACAGTGCCTGTATTCTATCATGATTGAATTAAATGTGAAGTGTTGTGGAAAATCAGAATATTTGATTCTCCTTGCAAAACCATTAATTGGATTTATTTTTAAATATTATGTGAAAATATTTTTCACTTGGGTTAACCTTTGAAGAAATTCATCCGGGGCTTTTTTTGGCTCAAAAAAAACCTGTTGATTTTAGGAAGATGAATATCAAACTTATACCTGCACATATTTTGAAAAATCATGTGGGGCATTGGTATTTTTCTAAAAGATAAAGATTTTAAGGAAAAATCCAGGAATTATGAATGAGGAATTTTGTATAATTACTCCTCAGTGAAATGATATTTGTATTCTGGTTTTTTCTATAGTGCTGTCTTTTGTAACATTTATTGTCCTTGGTTATTTAAATATTCAATGTTCCAAAAAAAAGCCTGGACCAAGTGAGAAATTAGTGTTTATTAAATGTGTTGTCAAGGTCCTCTGTTACATTCCTTGTGTCCTTTTCAAATTTTTTTGCCCTATTAAATTCCTTTTCTTGTTACATTTGTTGGCCCTGTTACATGCATTGTCTTTGTATGTGTGTGATAGTACAAAATGAAACTAATAAATACATACAAAGAGGGCAGTTGAAAATTATCAAAAAGGAATATACACAAACCTTAAATTTGGTAGTTGAAAAGTATTCCAAATGAATAAACAAAAACCTTGAATATGTACATACATCACACAAACCCAAATACATACAAAGAGGTAGTTGGAAATTATTCAAAAGGGATAAACACAAACCTTGCATATTTACATACATCACACAAACCCAAATACATACAAAGAGGTAGTTGGAAATTATTAAAAAGGGATAAACACAAACCTTACATATGTACATACATCACACAAACCTAAATACACAAAAAGAGCTCATTGATAATTATTAAAAAGGCATAAACACAAACCTCACATATGCACATACATCACACAAACCCAAATAGATACAAAGAGGTACTTGAAAATTATTAAAAAGGGATAAACACAAACCTTACATATGAACATACATCACACAAACCTAAATAAATACAAAGAGGTTTTTGAAAAGTATTAAACCTTAAAATATATTTACACACATTATTTCTTGTGTGAATTTCTTTTGAAAAAAGCAGACTGAAAAAAAAGTAGGCAGAAAAAAAAATACTGAGAAAAAAAATGACTGAGAAAAAAAGCAGACAGAAAAAAAAAGCAGCTGAAAAAAAAACAAAAAAAAGAGGACTGAACTGGATGCAAGAGGTGGATTGTAAATTTATTTTGAAAAAATTGGACTGAAAAAAAAGTAGGCAGGAAAAAAAATACAGAGAAAAGAAAATGACTGAAAAAAAGAGCGGACAGAGAAAAAAAAGTAGCTGAAAAAAAAGGAAACCAAAAAAAAAGAGGACTGTAATGGATTAAAGAGGTGCATACACAAAGAAATTGACAAATGAATACTAAACCAAGGAACTTGAAGCTGGGTGGGGCGTGTTAGGTTTTTCAATCTTTTTATATTTATAGATTTAAATATTTCATCTTCTGATTTTTTGCTACATTTTTTTCTCAATGAATCTTTTGTTGTAATATTTAGAAATACTTCAGTTCCCCTGATACAACTGTGATATTTAGCCTTGTTCTGTTTTTTATGTGTTCTATAAATTTATTTAAATCCAACTTGAAATATGAACTATTTTTCAAATAGATCAATTTTTGATTTTTTATGTTTCTACCTTGTACTTGATGAATTTTTATCTTTATTTTTCAACATTTTCAAAATCTTCCAATGAAATAGGTATATGTAGAATTTTGATATTTTATTATATTCTCTCTAGAAAGGTATTCAAATTCCATCAGAAATCTTTAATTTTCTTCAAAGGAATTTGTTTTCCATATTTTATATACTCCTTCATTTCACTCTTCCCCCAACCCTTTCCTATCCAAGTGAATCAAACTCTTTCCTATTCCATTTCCAAATTTGTTGAAATTTCAAACATTGGTCTTTTTTTCCCAAATAACTCATCAAATTTCTAAAAGATCTCTTTTCACAGCAAACATCAATCTACTCTAAAAAAAAACTCTGACCCTTTTCTATAGCTCCCAGCCATCCCCAAACCCCATGAACTTTCAAATCAAACCACCCTCCCCTCAAAAACCATCCCAACCTCCCTTGCCCCCTTGAATTTCCAATTCTAACTCAAGCTCTTCATCCTCCTTTTGCAAATCTATAATTACTTTTCCTCAAACACCCACTCAATCCCCTTTACCAACACCCCTCTATTTGAAATCAGTCAAATCCTCAAAGCCTGCTCCCACTCAATTCCCTCAACAGTCTCACCTGGTAGGCAAACCCTGTTTGCTTCACTCACCCCCACAGCCCCACATCATACTGGCCTTGCTTTTTCATTCTCAAATCCTCCAATAGATTCCCAATTTTATTCAAGTAGGAAATGGTATTGATCCTCAACAAAATTCAAGTTTTGTCCTTGAGTGTAAGTGTTCAATCTCTCCTAATGGCCTATTTCAAGTTTCTCCATTCCTCCAACACTCTATGAGAAAGGTGGCACCAATCAAAAATCCATAGAAAGTTTGAAAATCAAAGGAATTTCATCATCATCTGATCAAACTCAAAAATTATTAGAAAAATCACTCTAAGAACCATTTACTAATAATGGTATTAACAATAGATTTTCTGGAATTTTATGAGCACCTCAGAATTCTCAACCTTCTAATCCTGATTTATGCAAGATAACCAAAAACAATAAAAAATATATAGAAAACTCTTCAGAATAATTCTAAAATCTCAAGTTTTTTATCCTTGAGAATATATTTAATTTTTGAACTTTTAATATTCATTTCTGTTAATTTATACTCCCTCACTATCCCCAAAATTCCTTTAAAATTCACTCTAAAAACTTCTTCCATCTCTTTAAATATCTCTCCTGCCTCCTTGATATTCCTCAATCGCTCAACTTCTTCATTTTTCTTTTCGCCCTAATGCAGCCAAATGTCAAATTTTTCCCTAAAATCAATCTTTGAAGGTACCAGACAAGCAGCAGCCACCCTCAACCACCCACAAGTAACCCTCAATGGTCAACACCACCAATCCCTGTTCAAGCACATGGTGCTGCAGCCTCCATTCCGCCACCTTCATTTTGGCCTTCTTGGTCCTTAAACCTTTCTACCATTCCTTTAATTCCTCCTACCTCCTTGCCAATTCCACCTTCCAGCAGTAAAACTCCTCAAGCCTTGAGAAAAATATCTCTTTCAAAGTATCTTCCTTTCCAGAATCTATAAGCTTGTAAAATTTTTTATCTGCCTTGTTTATTCCTTCTGCTCCGTCTGCTGTTTCCCCCTCCTTTTGTACTTGTCTTCCTTGTGCTTTATGTTGGTTTGTGGGAATCCCTAAAGTCCCACTCAAAGTTGGTTCAGTTCTTTCAATAATCTGGTGCCACTTTAAAACCCTTGAGACTTCATATTAAAACCCATCACTTGAGATTACAACAACTCTCTCTTCAATCCACCTTTGGGTATGCTCAAAATGTTCCATGCGTAGCATACTAATGGAAAGTATTTGTTTATTCAAATCAGTTTACTCAAAATTCTTTTTCCTTTCAATCTGTTAGTTGACTCACCAAGACTTGGCCCATCTGCCTCTTCCCAGCTTTCATGAATTTCATCCTTGAGGTTTCCCTTCTCCTGGGGACTTGGCCAGGCTACTCCCCCAAAACTTGCCATAGCATTACATGCAACCCAATGACACTGGAAGTGCTTGGAATTTGAGCAAGGGCCATGGTTTGCAGTTGATTCTGCAACGTTTTTGGCGCGTTTTACATGGAATTAGGTACTTCTGGGTGAAAATTAAGCCATCAATTTGGCCGGTTATTTCAGAGGACATGACTTGACTGGTAGAAATTTTTGAGAAGGGCAAGCAATAAATCATAAGGCTAATTAATTGAGAAATGAAGTATACTAGTGGTGTGCAATAAAATCCAGGGTGATGATGGGAAAGGGAAGGACTTTGCAGGAGCTTTTCCATTCTTTATACCCAGCCATCTGTGACCAGTCACAGCCATCCAGCTACCTCCCTGATCAAGAAAAACAATAAGCATTTCTGAAAAATTTTATGGAATCTTTGGACACACTTGATAGATAACAGAAAAAGGAATGACATCATTAAGGCAAAGAGAATGTTTGGTTATTTCCAATACTCGGCGAGCACCTCATACCATTACCCGATCCATCGCATCACGCTGCGCCGGACTCACGCGTCCAATGTGTTGGCAGACAACTGGAATAAATACGTCAAAAACGTATGTGTTAGAGCCGGGTTAATTTTATCGGTGGACTTGCCACAACGGAGACGTATGGATGTATTTATGCACTTAAATATGTGTGGAGAAGTGTAATTAAAATGTTCAGACGTGTTGGCAGTGCGCAACTAGGCGGCATACACTGCTCTGAGGTCCCTATCGCGTCAAGTTGCGCATGAAAGCCGTGAAACGCTGGATGAGAGCTAAAGCTGGGATGGGCGGATATCAAAGGTCCGGCAGCATGTATGCCGAATCATCCGGGGTTCCAAGATGTGCCAGCCTCTGGCTCTTATTTTTTCCACTGTGGGTTCTGGATGTGACGAGTCGGATTCAATAGAGTATCTGCCGGTTGTCGTCTATTTTTTTTTTTAGTCTATCGAAGTCGGTGCCGACCAGTTTAAGGCTGCCGAAGGCACAGTGCAGCCTCAGACTGTAAGTGCAGTTGGCGGGGCTCCTCACGATCCCAGAGCGTTGTAATCTGTTAGAAATACAACAGCGACACGAAGGGTTTGCCGATCAAATGCTTGGTATCAACAAGCACATGTTTCCTGGTCAAGGAAGGGGCGGGGAAGACAATGACGAATGAATCAACTCACTTCGCACTTCATGATTAAATCATCCATTTGCGGGGCTCAGGATTGAAACCGCTCACGAAGAGGTAAGACGCGCGGTTCCTCAGTTGGCGTTTGCACTGGGAAAGCGTCCATCAGGTGAGCCTATTATGGTGAACAGAAGAACGGTCTGAAAGGTATAAATAGCGCGGTTTCTACCCAGCCAGATAATCTCATCATCAGCTCAAACTCACCCAGTCTAGATTGTTTGCGAT
Organism: Puccinia polysora; assembly: GCA_025617555.3. Classification (NCBI taxonomy): domain Eukaryota; kingdom Fungi; phylum Basidiomycota; class Pucciniomycetes; order Pucciniales; family Pucciniaceae; genus Puccinia; species Puccinia polysora. The sequence goes on along the minus strand of CM062626.1, from coordinate 37,263,169 downwards.
TAGAACCATCATCTTCTCTAACCTTAGGAGCTTCACGAAAATCAAATCAAATCACTCGAGATGAAGTCGAATATTATCACTAGCTTTTTGATCATCTGTGCTTCGGTGGCCATGGGTGCCACCGAGCACACCGTGTGTTACAACTACTTTTTGAAAAAGGATGGATGCGTTCATTCAGCTGCCGACGACAACGTCCGATGCAAAGCTCCCCCAAAACCATGTCCTGTCCCGGTTCCACCGGTGAGAACATTACTTTGATCAGCATACGAATGGTCGGAAGTGCCAAAAATCGACTGACGCTTTTCCTTGGTTGCGCTTAGTTTTCTCTTGCTCCACAACATGTCAAACGTAGCGAGCCTCATAGGTTGCAGCGCCGCTATGACACTACAGAACCTGTTGGTTTCCAACTCCAATGAGAGCATGAAAGAAAAAAAAGGCACTGATGATGCGCGCCGTTTTTTTTTTTTTCATCACCAAAGAGCTTCCCAGTTGCTGGGGGGGATGGGGTGAGTCCCAACTCGATGAAACTTATGCAATTCCCACCATTTTCTGATAAATTGTTTACTATGTGAGTCGACAGATTTGCGGATTCTACAATTCCACCACCGAGCTTGGTGTATGTCTTTGGAGTGGAGCTGAGCAGAACAACCCAACACCGGAAACCGCTGGATGGCTGGATGGGTAAGTCGAATTGGATTCAAGAATACAATGATCACTTCATTTCTAACGTGAATCCTCCGGTTTGGTTTAGACCTATGACAGCCAACTGTGGAAAGAAAATGTAAGTCGCCTCGTGGGATAAGACTTGAGTCCAGTCTAGCTCGTGCTCTTGACCCTCAATCGTTTTACATTTATAGTTATATTCAAAGAACCGGGAAACCAGAGACCGTGCAATATGCCAGAATTCTTGATGGTAAGAATATCCTCAGAGTTTATGGCCGCTCTCTAGGGGTAACAGAAGGTATTCTGAGTGACTTCTGCTTGTTGGCACTTTGCCGTACCAGGATGTTCGTTCAACACCAAAGCACCAGAAGTAGGGTGCTTCCAAATAGGACTTACTCTTCAGGTGAGGCAATTAGATTCTGGAAGATTTCCAACAGGGGGGTGAAGATTTTAAACTGAGTAAACCATGATCTTGAAAGCTCTTTGAGAAATTCAACCCCACAGAGCAGGAGCGTGCCGATCAATTGATTTATGATGGGCTGACTTGGGACTTGTGAGTGCGGCTGATGATGATGGAAAGAGCCTAACCTGATAGATGTTGATTATTATTATGATTATTAATTGAAAAAAAATCTTCCTTGGCCCTCAGCGACAGTCTCAACAATCAAGATCCTCAGCAAGGGCCAGTTTAGGTACCCTATCAAAAACCCAAACTAGAAGACTACTCAAATATCTAGGCCTTTTCTGTTATTGTATCACAGTATATTCTCATTCCAGCTAACTGAAAAGAAAGGCAGCTGTAGAACTTCTACTTCTCTCTTCTATCTTCATGGTTTGTACACACTAGTTATGTACAGATGGGCAATGTTGATTTCTTCAAAAAGCTCCTGGAACAAATAAAAGGAGGCTTGAACACTGAGCTTCAAACCTTCCTCACTCTTGCTTTTTTACTCACTGTCAGAAAATTTATTTATTCTTATGGTTATTTTGAAATGAATGAAATATGTATCTCTATGATAAGAAGACACTAAGGTCCCTCATACTCAATAAAAATGGTTGAGTTAAAGTTTACTTCTGGGACAATAATTGATGTATTTCAGTTCCAACAGAGGGGAATGTTTTTAATTTTGATCCCAAAAAAAAACAATGGTTTCCAAGAATCTATGATTTTGTTAGTAATGGAGCTATCCTTTGGCACATTAAAAAAAGTTTGAATTTGACCCTTCAGATAAAATCTGTCTGTTGTATCTTCCTAGCTAATGATTATTTTGCCAAATTTGAAGGCAATTCAATTTAATTGGCTTTGGAAAATGTTTTATTGATTCTGAATTAAATATTTTGGTGCTTTTACCTGGTTTTATCCCATTACTTTTCAAGCCTTATGGATTCAATTAATCTTTTGTCACCTTTGGTCACCCTTAAAAATTCCACTATTCAAATTCTGTTCCCTTTGCATTGATTATCATCATCTTAGGCCTTATTTTTCCCAAGCTTGTTTTAAACCGCTTCAATTCATCAATTTAGCCTAGTACTTACCACTGAATCTGAACTTGCAGTAAAATCTTGCATTCCTTTGTTGAACAATGCATTCTCCTGAAATAAAAAACCAATTTTTCAAAGTGAATCATAAGCTATTAATCACCCCTAACTTTTGATTTGTCAGATATTTTGTGAAATTATCAAAATCTGTAAGGAGGGAACTCTTCATTTTAATACATTTTAACAAAATAGAAAATTTTCTTTTAAATAATTTATGATTAGAAAAATAAAATCCTTCAAATAATTTCCAAAATGACAACTCATTTTATATGAACCCTCTAAAATAAATATTTCTTCTGGATGTGATTCTATCCTATGGATAGTAGATCAAATCTAAAATATGGCTTTGTTTCTTCAAATCAAAACCTATACCATTTTAAAAGATCTGGCTAATCCATCTTAATAATAGAAATTCTCCAAGAAAAAAATTCCACAAAAAAAGTGGATCAAGTACAATGGATTTTTTTTACTGTATTTTTCAGCCTTTCTTTCTTGAAGGCAGTCCTTTTTATGTTGAAAAATTAAATCATTATTCCAGCCAAATAAGGCATTTTGACCAGAGTGCAAAGGCCTGTGGTCAACAGGATTTTACACAAGGTCTGCCACTATATCAATCTTTCATCTACTACACAATAGGGAATATCAAAGTTAAAATTTTGAAAAATTTAAATAGCTTATTTCAGGAAAAATATCAATTTTTCAAAAAATATTTTTTTATCAAAATAAACAATGAATCAATGTTTTTAACTGAAAAAATAAAATTTGGAAAAAAAATGGATAGGCCTGAAATCAGCCATTTAATTTTTTGAAAATTTTAACTTTGATAAACCCTAATATCTTCCCAATATATTTCTGTGTTTTTGTCGTCATTTTAATCAATCAAAGTTTATTTACCCTAATAAAAACAGCTACACTCACTAAGGGGGGTTTTTTTGTTGGTAAAAACCCACAGTCCCTGCTTGACTTGTCATATGGACCTCCTACCCTTGTCAAGTGGACTTGAGGAGTTGTCAAGGGGACTTCAATCCCCTTTTTTAATGGCCATATACTATTGATGAATGGCCTTTAATTAATTTAACAGGGGTCTTGATTGGTTGTTATGTGTCCTTCCTCACTTGAAAACTGGACAGAGTTTTCTCATCAATTTGAATTGTTTGCCAGGAAAAGTAGTATGTATTTTTGAAGCATTCTCTTCCATATAATGTCATCATTACTTTTGCATCTATCACATTCCCATCCTATATATTATAGAAAGACAAGTAATTTTGTGAAAATGAAAAATATGGGAAGAACATCAATGCTAGACAAAATCTCAAAGTTAGAAAATATCTTCAAAGTCAAAATCTTGTGCTTCAAATTCAAGTTTAAGTTACAAGAGGGAATTTTTTGATAATGAATCTGAGGAAAGATTTATTTAATAAATAAGATCTCAAAAAGGATTACAGAAATTATAATATTAAATGATTGAATAACAATCAGCTGGTAAAGGCTTAAAAAGTTGTGATTCTAGTTTTTTTTTCCAAAATCTCACTATTTGCAATTATTTTCAAAAGAAAAGGAATAAATCAACTAACATGCCCCAAGGCATGAATAATTGATTCATTTTGAATATAATTGTTCTCTTTTGAATTATTTTACATACCAAAAGGTATGGAACATTCTTTTTAGTTTTTCTCACCTTTCCCTAGTGTGCAAAAGGAGTTTCCCCCCTTAAAAAAGGCAGAGGGGGGGGTGGCCCTTGAGGGGAGGGGAAGGGTGGCCTTGCTCTCTTTCACATCTGCTGCTTTAACTTGGTAAAACATTCTTTTAGTTCAACTGTTTTGAAATTTAATTGTTTTGAAAACTCCTCCCAAAAATCCTGGCCAGGTAGTTTTGATGCCATCCACTGTGGGTTTGGTGGTGGTAACAGCCACCAGAATTCTTTTTCTGATTCGTTCATTAGAAAGATTTAGGGAATTAATTTTTTCACATCCAGATCCCTGAAAATTGCAGTTGTTTCATGTTGCTGTGAAAAAATGTACACAGGATTCTCCTAAAATTAATGGGTTTGCCAAGAAATTTTATTTTTGAATATCTGATTCTAGAGCTGCATAGGTGGGTGTCGAAACCCTCCAGAATTTTTATTATTATGATTATTTTCTTTTATTATCATCATTTTTATTTTGAAAAAAGTGCAAGGAATTTAAAAATAGGGTGTATCAGATTTAACAAACTATTCAATTTTTTAATGGCAGGTTTCTGAAAAATGACCCAATTTCAAACATTCTACTAAAAATATAAATAAAAAAACAATTATTTCACACAGGGAATTCCAGAGTTACCACAAGATAGAGTATTTTTTTCAAATAAAGTATGTAAGTTTATGCAACATCCAAAACATTTTAGACCAATTCAAAGGGCATGCAACATCCAACACGTTTTGGACCACACCATAAACCCCTTTCTTCCCACCTCCTTCCATCTCCAACCTCATTTCATACACCATAAATATTCTCTTTTTCTTGCCATTGCTACTTCATAATTCCAAACTCATCAATGCATAATTCATTCTTCATATTTCAATTGATATTTTCCACCTTCAACACCTTCAAAATCATCAGACTAATCAATTTATTGCACTCATCACTTTATTGCACATTTACTAATTGCTTGATCTCTCTTCCACTTTCCAAAAGGCCCCTCATAAACCATTCCCTCACAAATATCCCAAGAGAAACTTTCCAAGGCAATAAACCACCAACAGTTCAACAAAACTCAACCCTCCTCCCCCATCTGCTTCCAAATTTGACATTCAACTAAAGGAAGCCAATCATGTATTACTTTTCAACTGGCTGAGGATTCCTGAAAACTAAAATGCCTGTTTTTGGACTGACAATGAAACTCATTTTGGCCAAAATCCCTCTTCTAAGGTCAATTGTCATCTCCTGATGGCCAATAAGCTGAAGAAGAAAACCAAAGCTAGGCTTGATCTATCACAAAAACCAATGAGGCAGTGACTCAAGAACTATTTTCCCAAGCATAAAAAAGCCCACTAAATTTCAATATCAAATGTATATGGTCTCACTGATGCTTATAAATCAAAATTAATTAAGTTTTTGGTTGATAAAGTTGAATCAATCTATAATTTCTTTGTTTAAATGGAAAAAATATTTTTAAAGAAGGAAAAAATCACCCCTCTTGCTGACTTTGATTCTCAAATATCCAACTCCTTTGATGCTAAGGAGATGGTAGCCAATATTCAACCAAGTGACATGGATAATGAGGAAACCTTTATCAAGGAACCCAGAATTTTTTAGGTAGCCTTGGATTGACTAGAATCTGGTGGAAAGGAAGATATTCCATCAAAACCATGTCTAATGGGGTCCACATTGGCGTCAATGATCCATTCCAATTCAAACTTGGACACAACACTTGCCTTTTTGGATTTGTTGCTTCCAAGCTTGGGCCAAGTGATTTCTGATCCCATAAAACTTTAGAAGGATGAATTTGAGGCATCATCTCCTCCCAAAACATAAAATCCAACTTATTATCAACAGAAAGTATATGTTATATTAACCCTGCCAGTGAGTAATATATAATGTACTCTAATCAGCCCCACCCTTATTTAGCCAACCAAAATCTTAAGCCAATGGGGCCTCCAAATTCATCATCCAACAGAAGTGATTATGTTCAGCTGCAGGCATCATTGGTAAAGGGAAAGAGAAATGCATAAAAATCCAGCAATATCAAACCAAAATCCATCAAAGGTGGAGGAACAATTCCATATTTGAAGGGTTTTAAGAGATCCTTGAGGAGAAAGATTTCGGTAAGCCATTTAAACCACTATCAACACATGCATACATATTGATTCACTGGGATTACTTCTAAACTAGTTTATTTCTAGATTAAAAGTGATTGGCTTGAAATGGAAAATAAAAAGTTTCAGTTTTAAAATTGAAAACAGGTTCTCAAAGTCAAAATAGATCAATAAAAACAAAGAGGCGCGCAAAGGGCTGTAGGAAAAAGAGTGTGATGCTGTTTGAATTTGAGAAAAACTGAGATGAATTTTGAAATAGAGCACAATGAGAAGGAGTTAATGGAAGCTGATAAAATTGGATAATTATTACTCATATGCTTACTTTAAGGGCAGCAGTGGAACTGTGGATTAAATGTGGAAAATACATCAATCAATTAGATTTCAAATTAATCAATTTGCAAAATTTATTCAATTTATAAAAATATAATTTCTGTTTACAAAACTTTTTTATATTACTTTTAAAACCTCCAAAAAAAATCTTTTTCACTTTTATCAACATATTTTTTACTTGAGTAGATCTCCCCACTAGCTAGGTACCTGCTGGTGTTACTGCTGCTCTGATTGGGTTGCATGAACATAGCCATTTTAGTATGTGTGACATACTAAATAGCATGAACTTTAAAATGCTTGTACATTTTGGAAATCTAAAAAGTTTTGAAAATACCTTTCTGCTTGAAATAAATTCCATAACCCAAGTCAGGAAAGAAAAACAGGCCTTCAGAGACCTCATATTTGTTCAATTTGTTCAGTAGTTGTCAATTGACATTTTTTGAAAACCAACAGGAGAAATGAGTGCAAAAAATATCACCATATTCAATATGGGAAGCATTTTAGAACCCACCTGAGTTAAGAGTACTTCAATTTGAGAAGTCAAAAGGAGTTGATTGATTGCCAAACTCCAAGGAGGAGATTATTTTTTATTTCATGATTTTTTGATTGGATTTGAATGGTATCCTGGCCAATCTTTGAAACATACCGCCCAGTATCTGGGCCACCTGGTCTGATTTCAGGGTGAGGTACTTGAATTCTCAAAGAGAAGATTGAAAAGCTTCTTTTTTCAAATATTTGCCAAAAAATTCACAAGTGCGCATTGAATCTTTCAAGCCAGTTTCCCACATGTTTCCACCATTTGGTCTTGAAAGGCCAATAGGATTGAGAAATATTTTGGATTGGCGAAGGTAATTGGTTAAAAATTTGATTTCTTTTTTCTCTTGCTCCATAATTTTATCAAATGGAAAAAACTAAATTATTTCCACACTTGATCCCCAGTCTGGCTGATCTAGAAAAACCAAAGCTCCATGGTCAAAGAGGTGAAAATTATTGAAAGAAATTGAGCTTTATTGATCTCAAGATTTGTTGAAAATTCAAGAACACTTCTTATTTCCATGGTGGATAGCGAGGTATAGATGAGCTTGTGTTAGAGATGTGGTGGACCAGGTGATTTGATTATCAGCTTGTAATTCAACATTATCAATTTCAAGGGAAACTTCAGGGACCCCATTTTGTACACTCTTCCTCCTCTGGATAGCCTGATTTTCTCTTTACTATTAATTTTCAACTTATTCACATCAATTTTTAACTAAGTCCCTCAAGTCCTTTAATTGAATGCATCAACAATGGAATGAAAAATATGTGTGTATTAATTCCAAAAATTCAGACAAGAACTGAACAAAAATGAGGTCCATCAGAATGGACAACAGAAAAAGAAAGATGCTAAGTAATTTTATGATGAACAATTTTTGAAAAAAAAGAAGATAAAATCTATAAAAAACATGAGAAAATAATAAAACAAAAAAGTAAGGAAATCAGTTTCAATCATTTTTTCGAGTGTGTGCTCTTATATTTTATTTTATGTAAAGAATTTCTGGGCGCCTGTCCAAGTTTGACTTGGCATGTGCCCAGTGGGACTTGGATAGGTACCCAGAGGGCTTTATTGTTTTGGGCTTGCAGGGTTAAAAACTTGGCAACCAACCAAGCTCCTCTTGGTCCCAATAAAATCTGTTCATGCTTGACCAAACAGCTTCTCTCCTCCAAATTTTCAATCCATTGATTCCATCCACACTTTGATCACTTGTAAATTTAATTTTTATTTCTTTTTTTCTCTTTTCTTATTCTGGTATTGATACTCATATCAATTTTTTTTTATTGTTGGGGGCAATGCGGTCTTAGATGGCCAAGGAACCTACCAAAGCTAAGGTTTGAGAAAACCCAAAACATAGTAATCAATCTTTAGTAATGAGCTGTGACTAAGTACAAATCCTTTTCAAGATTTAACAACTAAATTTGAAAGATGATGAAAGCTCAATTGATCAGGTTTAACATGATGAGGGGATAAAGGATTCAGAGAGTATCTAGTGGGAAACAACAGCTGGATGCAGGCGTGAGCCTGATAGCTGATTGATGAAGCACAAGGTTTGTGAAGTTTAAGCTGTTGAGTTTGGGAATGGGAATTCAATCCAGGGGGTCAAGGTTGGCCACTGGCAGATTGATTGAGCATAAAATATCTCAAGTGAGTCTTCCCCTTACATATGTATTTGATTCCCTCTTGAACTACCCAAGCTCTTCAGTTGACTCCTGATTCCCTGAAACCAACCAGATTTCAATCAAGAAAGCTATTCAAAACCAACCAGAGTTGAAAAACAAAACTCACTGCTGTCCATGACCTTTGGTACCTGGGATACTAATCTTCCTCTAGTTAATTTCTCAATGGTTAGATGTCTCAGTGCACCATCAAGTTTACTTATTCTATCTCTTACATACCTCTCCACTTCAGATTGATTGGGGGGGAAAAAATGAAAAAAAAATTCTTTTTTTTATTTTCATATGCATGCATGTAAATACACAAAAAACAATGAAACAATGAATTTTAACAATTAATTTAATTAGTTGAAATTTTTCTTTTTTGAAATGAAAAAAATATTATACATGTTCAATGCAACCAACTTTGATTGGAACCAAAAACAAAATTGGCAAGGTGCCAAACCAATTTGGCCTGGAACTAAGAGATCTTTGCTAGGGGCCACATGCACTTTGGAATTGGTTGCAACTTAAACGGGCTTTACAGACCATGTGAAAGGAACCCAATTTTGAGCTGGAAGAAACTAAATGTGGTCCAAGGGAATTTCCCCCCCCAGATCCATTGCACATGTGCAATGATCATCAATCAATTAGAAATCAATTTCTAATTGATTGGAAATAATCAAATGCTTTTTTATCAGGAAATTACAAATTTTAAAGCCTCAGAATAGAGAAGATCCTGATTTAAAGACACCTAATACAATCAAATATTGTGATCATGAGGACTTCAAATCAAATCCAGCAACTCACTTTGGCTTCCCCCTTCCCTAATCCATCACAAGCACATGATAATCACTAATAATTTAGCAATTATCACATGTATTTCAATCAGGAAAATTCCAATTTCAAATCCTTAGACTGCAGAAGATACTGATTACAAGCCAATCCACCATTTTTTGTAAAATACAAAGCCCTGATTTCATTTTAAATAATCAAGAAATTGCTGGGGTTGGAAAAATATGTGGTGGGATAGGAAGAATGATCATTGGAGAAATTTTTACTAAACATTTTATAATGTTTGATTTTATCAAAAAATCTAGATGGAAATTTTAGTTTCTGGGACAAATATTTAGCTATTAGACCTAGCCTGTTCCATTCCTTTGCCATTAATTCTGATCTATTTGGTCAACCAATCACTGGAGCTGACCTTCTTGTCTCAATCAAGAATCTTAGGCTTTTGATTAAGCTATTTGATCAAGATTGACTCAGAATAAAACTTCTAATCCTATCCATGAAAGTAGATTAAGCTCTTTGGTTTTCCTCCTGAGAAATTTCTGATTCATTCCCTCTATAAATTGTCATTGGTTTATTTTCTTTCAAATCCACAGGGGGATATAAACCACAAAAAATGTGAAAACACTTTCTAGAAAGCGTCATCAAGGAGCTCAGGACCAACCTATGACCAAGCTCAGGTTAAGCTTTCAGACAGCTAAGCTCAAGTTGTGAAAAATCTTCACTGCACAGTGACTTTTCACCAACTCTTTGATTAAAGAATGGAGATATATTAAGCTAGTGAATGCAGAAAGCTTGAACCAGAGCTTCCTTGATGATGCTTGCTAGCAAGAAAAATGAAAAATCTTCTTGTGATAGAATCAGTGTTTGACAATTCCAGGTTGTATCTCAATTATAATATCTATCCCCATTGTGTATGCCATCATGCTTCTGGCATTGTTACTTGAAAAGAAAGATTGAGATTCACTTCAAGTCATTGAGTTTTTTACTTTAAAATACTTTTGTTGGAATATTTTGATTACCCTCATGAAATATGTATATTTAGCTTTCTTTTTATGTTTTTGATTTTGGAACAAGGGAATTTATATTCCATTCAGAATATTCCATATTGTATAAAATAATTCATTTTTTATTTTTTTTCTTATTTTTATCATGTTGAATGGATTTTTCCATAAATTTGAACTCATGTTTTGATTCTTTTCAAAAACCTGATATATATATTGTAATTATACATATCAAGTCAACTCAAGTGATGTCCATGATTGCATTATCCAGAAAATTCTACCCCAGAAAGACCCCTCAGGGGTTCCAGGTGCCTTAATTCAGCCCCCTAAGGCCTCAATTAATCCTTACAGGCCTCTGCAGGCCCAAAATTTCCTGGAAAGGGAGTTTTTCCCTACCCCCTCATGCCCTTGAAAAATTTTTCACCCTCAGAAATTTGATTGAAAAATTTCACAATTGAAAAATCAAGAAATTTGATTTGAATTAGGGAGGCAGATTTGTGAACAAAGAATTTCAGGACTTAGCAAACAAAAGTTGATTCATTCAAATCCTATTGCCACCAGAAACACTGTAAAACAATGCATTTGTGGAACATGCATTTGTGGAACAAGCTAATTGAACCATCCTTGAAAAAGAAAGGTGTCTGCTGCAATTTTCCAATTTTACCAGAAGTTAGTGGGGGGAGGAAGTCAACACAGGAGTATTCCTATCCAATTTAACCCCCTCCATGTTGCAAAAAAACTGTTCCCCCTATTAACTCTGGACAAAGAAAGCACCTGGTATCAAAAAACTTTGTGTTTTTGGTTGCAAGTTGTACAAAGCTTGGGACCACTGTAAGAAAAGTCATTATTCTAGGCTATGAACATAAAACCTCATCCTACAGAATTATTTTACTCAACGACAGAAAATATTTCATCACCAGGAACATCAATTTCTCCAAGGACATCTTTCCATCCTTAAAAATGAAGATACTGATGGGTCTTCTCATAAAAGGTTGGATGATTAGCAAATCGGGGAGGAATACATCTTCTTTGATATTGAAGATGATTGGCCTAAATTTGGGCCAGCCATTGGCAACTCCAATCTAGTACCAACAACTACCACCTTGGGAAAAACCATTGAGCACAAACTTGCACTGCTGTGGAAGACTTTTTCCTGAGGAAAGAGCAGAATCTACAAAAAAACAAGCTTCTTTAAAAAAGGCTGTGAAGCAAATCAATCTTATTTGGTCACAAAAACCTCCTTGTTTTGATTTTAACATCTCCAACATCAACATTCTCCCATATAAGTGTATAAAAAAAGAACATATAACTTTGGTGGTACCCACAGAGACTTCCAGAAGTTATCAAGAAGACATGGAATAAACTGAGTGCAAATTTTGGTTAGCAGAAATTAAGAAAGAAAAAGAATCCATGGAACAAGCAGATTACAAGGGTCAAGAGAAAGTGGGCGCCATCTGGGTTTTTTAGAAGAAAAAGGATCATAACAGAAAACTCATTGCATATAAGGCCCAACTATGAACATAAGTTTTCACTCAAATTCAAGGAAAAGATTACTCAAAATCATTTGCGCCAACTAGAAGTCTCAAATTTTTGAGAAACTTAATTGCAGATTCTGCTGCAAAAAACCTTGCTTTCCATCAAATGGGCTTTAAGTCAGCCTTCCTCAAAGTGCCACTAGGGGAAAGTGTTTATATTGCAGTAACTGAAGGGGTTTCACTCAATGGTAACTTTTGTCTGTGCCTTAATAATTAAATTAATGGTCTTAAACAAGCACAATTGGTGTGGCACAACCAGCTCTTGAATTGGCTTCAAAATCTGGTTTCTCCTGCTGCGTGTCAGACACTTGCGTCTTTAACCAAGGGAGAAGTCTCCTTTTTGGTTGTTTTCCCATGTCAACAACATTGCAATCTTTGCAAGTAATATTGAATCCTTCAGGAATGAAATAAAGAGAGAATTTGAGAATGAAGGATCTTGGAAAATCCACACTTCTTCTGGGCATGAGAGTTAATAAGAAAAAGGACATGATTGAATTATCTCAAGCCCATTATCCCAAATTGAAAATACCCAACTTTGGCATGTCTGAATGCAGAAAATTTGCTACTCTTATGATACAAAACTCACACCTGGAATCTGCCTATTACAAAAAAATTTTAACATTCAACCTAATTTGTCAATTAAAAAAGTACAGTTGGTTCCTTAAGCTTCCTTAGTATAGCCACTCAACCAGACCTGGCATTTTTAGTCAGTAGCCTCTGACAAAATTTTGAACAACCAGGAATCCAAAATTTGAACAACTTCCTGCATTTTTTGAATTAATTAAAAGGGACACTTCATTTGACCCTCTCCTATTTGATAAAAAAACCAGCTTCTATGATAGCCTATTCTGAAGCGGCTGGGGGAACTGATGGATCCATTGAAGATTGGTTTCTGGATATTTTTTTCCATTCCATGGCTTTCTGATTCTCTGGAGATCCAGGAAATAGACATGTGTCTCACTTTCAACTCCTGAGGCTGAGTAACATGCCTTAACCAACCTGACAGGTTAATTACTGTGGCTAAAAAAATTTCTTATAGAAAGAAACATCACTAAAAATGAGCCAGAACCCCTGAATTTTTTTTGAAAATAATCTGGCCTTTTTTGACACTTCAAACAATGATTGCAACTCCAATCATCAATAAATCAATCAGTTAGAAATTCAGCTTCATCTGGTTTTTGAAGTTTCCAAGAAATCAATAATAAAGTTTAATTATGCAGAAAAAATCAACATGCTTTCCAATTTATTGAATAATCCTATCTGCTGGCCTGCTCTATAACAAGCTTCTTGACACTTGGTTCTCCTCAAGCTTGAAACCAATGCGGGTTTGGAAGTATGAACAATGAATGATTGAAAGAATGTCTAGCGCATCTCAATTAGGCTGAAAAATTCACAGGGAACAGCCTTTCTGAATGCTTCGGAAATTTGTTTTGATGTCCTAGCTTTTTTAAACCCATGGTTTATTTCATAGTTTGTTTTTTTTGTATTCCCCTCTTTTTTTTGATTCTCTATTTATACTTAGACATATTTGCCTCAATTTTTTTGATCCCTTTGAGGACTCTCAAATCTCATTACATAATATTCAGCTTTCCACTCAATCTTCTTCAAAAAAAATCTTTTAAGTTCTTCATTGATAATCTACCATATCATTAAAATTCTTCTCATAATTAATTCCTGTTATGTGTCAAGTATTGCCTAAATCATGTTCACCTTTGTTTATGTATTTCATCCTTTTATTATGTCTTGCATGATTTCTTTCTCTTCAGTTGTTTATTGAAACCTTTTTAATTTCTATAAATCTAACAGGCTTAAGCCAGGAAATTTCTATTATTAATGGTAGCCCAGGCTTCCATGATGTTTGCCTGTGTTGGTTGAAAATGGGCTCCTTGGATTACTGGGGCTCAAAAGGGTTTCCCACCTTGTGGCGGTGGAAGTTTTTGGAATAAATGGTCTGGCCATGTCCCAGGGTTTATGGGAGATATTGTGTATGGATTGATGGAACATTTTCCGCAAGTGACTTCTGCAAAGTGAAATGTAATGATTGATTGTGTGTTGGCTGCTGTTGGTTAGTTAATGGGTTTTACTCATGTTTGAAATCTCTGAAGCATTTGGGTGCAACTAGTACCAGGGGGAGGTGGGTTCAAGACTTGCATAATGAGCAATATGCAGGCATTGGGGATGGCTGTACCCAATTTGCAATCATAATGAAGATTTTTAAAATCTGACCCAGATGGGAGGATATAGCAAATTCCATTGTTTTCAGTTTTTAGAATAGTATTTTGCACAAATAAATTTGTCTAGTCCTTGTGGATAGTTTTAAATTCTTCCAGAAAGTTTAAAATGAAGCAGCTTCCATTGGAAATTTAAAGATGAGGGTTTGGATATCTAGTTTGTTAGTCAATTGGAAGAATATGCAGATAACTATGATTTTTTTTATGCATTAGGTTTTTTAAGTGGTCAATTTCAAACAAGAATTTGGTGATACCAAAGAAAATGAATCTGATAGTTTTGATTTCCTTGATCAATTTGTTGATATTTCTCCCATCATGCTTCAGTTGTTTAATGGTGGATATATAATCTGAAGTTTTTTCAAGTAAATTTTCCTTTGATTTAGTTTTGATGGACTTTGAAAAGTCTTGGGAAGTTCCCAGGATCTTGAAGTTCATTGTGGGTAGTAATAGGGTTTCTGGGGTTTCTTCCTCCACATTGATATAATCATGGTCAGTGGTAGTATTCAAGGATTAAAAAACAATAGAGTTTTTGAATTTAAAGTTGCTAGCAGTTTTTTCAAGGTCAATAGGATATTTTTGGCAATCTGTCAGATGGTTTTCAGAGTTGTCTCCAGGTTAGCCAGGTCCCAAAGGTTTTCTTTTTGGTCCTGGTGTCATAAAATAGAGAAAATTTGAACAATATGGTTTGATTCAGGGGGTTGAAACTGGTTGAAGAGGAGGAGGTGTCACAAAACCACCCCACTTACTATAGGGAAATCTTGGATGATTTTTAGCACAAATTAGAAAACTGAGTGCAAGGTAGCAAGGCTAACTGCAAAGTTAAAAACAAGGTTTGATGGCTCAAAAAAAGCAAGTTTAAATGAGTTGTTTCAATGGGAGGAAACCAAAGCCAAGCCCAATGCAATGACTTGTTTTGGCAAAACGCAAGAATGTATGAAATTAAATAACTGAAGAAACAATTCTCAGGTAGGAGTTTTAGTCTTTATAAGTTAATCCATCAGTTAAAAGATACAAACTGGTAGAGGGCTACCTACAGCCAGGAAGCAATGATGCAATGAGTGAAAGGAGAGGAATGAGAAAAAATGAAATAACAGTACAGTTATTTACAAGGTTGTAGCATAGTTGCAAGAAATTAGAACATGTATTTACAGAGAAGTAATGTATGAGACAAGGAAGGAATGAAATGTGAGGAAAATGCAAATTAACAGATGTATTTATGAAGGGAAAGGGGCTAGTCCACTTGAAAACTACACAGTATGTATGGCTATCTGGGCATGCATGAAAACTAGTGTGATTGCATGACCAAGAATGGAATTCTGAGGGCTGATGATACCCAAGGGTAGAATAGCAACGCTTGAATGGATATTTGACTGTATTAGAGTCAACTAAAAAGATTTGCAAGTATATACTGAGTTGCCAATATTGGAAGGTTTTTAGGCTAGCCAGAGGTAGTAAGTGGAAGGAACCATTTATTTTGTGCTTTATTTTTGTTATACTTATGGACTGAGGTAGATGGTCCTGAGGAAAAGGATATTTCATAATGACAAATACAATGACCTTTAACCTTGTAGCATGACAGTTGCCTGGGTATAAAGCTGCAAGCTCCTGAAAGCGTCTGGATAATTTACATTGATTCCAAAAGTTGGTACCTTACTGTATACCCTTACATTGTACTTAATCTCTTGAATAGATTTAAACTTAATTATGTTTTCATCCTCCTCTTGCTGCTTTGAAAACTTTATCTGCCAAAACAAGAGGTGTATTCCAAGCACTGCTGTCTGTGGTATTTGAGGAAGGTGCAAGCAATGTTGTCTTTGGAAAGTGAATTGTTCATTTCCTTCAAATAGCAAGCTGTTGGTTGATACCCCTGAGGCATCTACAAGTGAAGTCCAAAGTTGAAGGTCAGCTCTGCGTGTGAATTATTATATTCCACCAGTAATGTAGATTGATTTTCTTGGAGTGCCAAACCCAGGTGAGTAAGTTAAGAGATGAACTGAATCAATGAAATGAAACTATTGCGCTTCTTAGTATTGCCAAGTACACCACCATATTTTTGACCATAAGCAAAAGTTCAGATGAATTGAGTGGAATCCAAGGTGAAAAATGAGCTGCAAGGTGAAGAGCGGGTCAAAGAAATTGCCAAGGAAACAAGGGAGGGACAAGATGAAAATGAAGGAGGAGACAGAACCAAAAGGCTGGAAGGAAATGCAGGCAATGAAGGTAAAGGAGGGAACAGAAAGGGATGGAATGGAGGATCAAAGCAAAGGAGCCCAAGTGAAAGTTGTAGTTCTGATCAAAACTGATGTGAGATGGACGACTGGTGATATTGGAGAGGGTTTTTGGCGGGTTCAAAGGAGGAGATCCCATGCAGAACTATTTGAGGAAGATGAATGGAATGATTGGACAAAGAGGGCTTGGATTGCAAAGTGCAAGGGGATCTTTGGGGGAGTGTTAGTTGCACAAGTTCTTATGTTGAAAAAATTTTTGGGCTTAATCAATGATGAAGATCTGGAAGAGTTTAAATTTATGGTGAGTAAGTTGACTGAAAATTGGGAAAAAGTGGAGATGAAGATAAAGAAAAATTTATAATATATTATACATTGTTATTTTATTTTACTATAGTTATTTTATGATAATTTAATTCATAAGGATAATTTTTTTCTTTTTTTGAGAAATGAAAAGGTTTATGTTAACAGGTTAGAAAAACAAAGGAAGGCAACATAGAAAATAAGTGTTTTTTATGAAAGTGTAAAAGAGGTAAATTAAGAAAACAAGAATGAGATAGGATGGGAGATGTGACAGGATTGGATGAGATGGAATGGAAATATGGAATGGAATGGGGTTGGATGGGATAAAGTAAAGATAGGTAAGGTTTTCTAGGATAGTTTGCATGGAATTCTTGGACAAAGTGAGAAGAATTCCAAAATGGATGTGCTGGTTCCCACAAGGTGCAATCTTTGTTGGACTGGAAGCCAGTCCATTCAACAAGGTATTCAAGGTTCCTTTGGGTAACCTGGAATCCAGGATACAACTTACTTCCCACTCTGAATGATCTTGGATTTTGACCGTTTCAGGAGGGGGATGAGTCTTGACTGGGTGTAAGACTCAAGCTTGCTCTAGGAGAGAAAAATGAAAGACCGGGTGGATAAATTTCCATTTTGCAGGTAAAGAATGTTTGAAAATTTTGGAAGAAATGAATGATTTGAATTTGAAGGGTTCAAGCTTTCTTTCAGAGATTTTTTGGGTTGGGAAAGTACTGCAAATTTTGCAAGCATTGATTCATACCTGATCTCTTACTGCAAAGGTTGGTGCCGTAGGGCAAATTTGGTCTGCTTGCTCCTTGTAGCTCTGTTTTTCTGCTTTGAGGTTGGATTGCAGTTTCAATTGATGAGATTGGATTTGGGTAAGATAATTGGTAGCCAGTTAAGAAGGTGCTATTTGAATGGAAGGAAAAGTTGGGTTTCTCCCATAGAGAGTTTGGAAGGGCAAGTGTTTGGTTTAGGAATGAGTTGAATGGTTGTAGGCAAAATTGGCTAATGGGAGCCATTGCAACCAGTTTTCCTGTTGAGAGGAGACATACATTAAAAGACACTGTTTTAGAATCTGATCAAAGTGCTTGGTTTGACCATCCTTCTCTGGGTGGTAACCCGTGATAATTTGCAAGTGATCTTCACGTGCTGGCATAGAAAGGTCAAGAAGCTAGAGAGAAACAAAGATCCACAATCACCAACTATACAATCAGGGACAAAAATTTTTTAAAATACTTATTCTATGAATAAGTTAGCCAGGTCTTCCAAAAAGGAGGTGAAAGTACTACAAAGAAATAAATTCATCTTTGAGAAGCAATCTACTACTACTAATATAGCATTTTAACCGCTAGAAATATGTAATTGAAAAATGAAATGAATTGACAGAAATTGCCAAGGAAAAGGGGGATAGTAAGTTTCTGGAGTAGCCCATCCTTCCAGTGTTTTGAGGACTTGTTAAAATTGCAATCATAGCACACGCTAACATATTCTTTTACTTCCTTGGTCATACCAGGCCAATAGAAGTCTTGTGCAATCAACTGGTAGTTTTTATCCTGCCCATGATAAAAATCAAGAAGAGATTCATCCCAATACTCAACAATATCTAACCTGATGCAAGGATTATCAGGTACTAATTTACAATTTTTATAGACTAAATAACCATTTTTGTCTATACTGCAATTGCTATCTAATAATTTTGCACTCTTGAAAAGTTTTTTACACTTGGGATTGTTGAGTTGAGCTAGTCAAAGTTTGTAAGACTTGTCTCAAAGGTGGGTGATGATCAATCTGAGTTGGGCAGACTGATTGGAGAAGATTTTCCTAACATTTTCAAGGTTTTTATCAGCAAAGGTGCTCCCCCCCCCCTGGTTCAACCTTTTCCAAATGTGACAAAGCATTGGGGACTACCACCTGTTTCCTGGGGAAGTACTTTATTGAAAAATTGAACTCAGGGAGGTATATTGCCCAAATTCCCTGTCTGTGTGTAACCAATTTTAAGCTCATGAAGTATTCAAGAGAATTTTGATCAGTTAGAACCTCAAAGGGTTTCATAAGACTCAAGAGTTATGAACACAATTTTTTCAAGAAATAAACAATTTCAAGAAGTTCCTTGTCATTAATCTTGTAATTAATCTCTGCAGAGAGCAGCTTTCAAGACTCAAATTCCACAGGATGCAAAATAGAAGGGCAAGAAGAAAACTGCAAGATTACTCCTGCAATTGCATAGTTGCTTGTGCCTGTTTCCACAATAGTGCAAGCTAGATTGTTAAAATGAGCAATTAATGGAGCAGTGGTAAAGGTCTTCTTTAGAGCTTCAAACTCCAAAGCAGCTTTTTCAGAAAAAAAAATGAGTATCTTTTTGAAGAAGATTAGTAAGATTAACAGTCTTCCTGGCGTAATGCTCAAGAAAACTCCTGTACAAATCACTAAATCCAAGAAAGATTTGAAGAGATTCAACCAAAGAGATTGTGTGCCAGTCCAATATGTGTTGTCCCTTGGCTGGGTCCATCAATATTCCTTGCTGAAAGACTATGAAACCTAACAACTGGAGAGAATGAGTATGAAATTTTCACTTAGAGGCTTTTGCAAACATTTTATTCTTTTGACGTTGCTGCAGCACCTCTTGCACATGTGCAATATGATCTTGAAGAGTTTTTGAGTAGACAAGTATATCATCAATATACACTACAAGGTATTTCTCTACAAGGTCGGAAAAAATTTCATTTACAAAATGTTGAAAAGTAGAAGGAGTTTTGGAGAGTGTAAAAGGCATGAAAGTATACTCATAGCTTCCAAACCGTGTTCCCATGGACTATTTCAATGCAAATTAGGTTATAGGTGCCTCAAAGGTCTAAATTTGAGAAATAATCAGCTCAATGGAAGAGAGTGAGGAGGTAAAACATAGGCATTACTTGGTAGGCATTCTTCTGGGTTACCTGGTTTAGTTTCCTGTAGTCAGCACAAAGGCTAAGGCCACCATCTTTCTTTGGGACAAATAGTAGGGGAAAGCCTGTTTTTAAATTGGTTGTTTAAAGAAATATTTTGAATAGATTTATCCGCAATGTATTCTTGAAAAGAAATTGATTGTTGCTTTGAGAGAGAGTAGAATGGTCTGGGTGCCAGAGGTGGGCCAGTAAGTTTAATCCTGTGTTCATAAGAATGGGAAGGAGGTAGTTTATCTGCCTTTACAGCTGAATATTTTTCAGCAAATCATGATAAAACAAAGGTAAAGACTTTCAAATGATTTCCAAATCTTCAAGCACCAGATTTGAAGTGCTTGCACTGTTTGAGAGGACTAGGGAGCGCAAATTACACCTTTTGGTAGGTGCCTGTTTCTCTTCAAAGAAACAAGGAAGAGGTCAGTTGGAAAAATAATCAATAAATCCCAAACCTGAAGAGGGAACTAGGGAATGAAGCTCAGGATATTGCAAATCTCCTGGAAGAAAGTTTTCATCCAACCCAATGAAGGTGTTAGGTAGGCTGTTTAATTACTGTTTGAAACAAAGGTTAGTGTCCTGGGATTGCAAGGTTTGAAGGTCAATTACTCCTACTTGCCAATTTGCATATGGATTCCAGTAAACCAGAAAGTTGTGGCTTAGAATCCTGCTTTCCATTCCAGGTATATGCAGGACAAATTAATCCCATTTGAAGGTGGGTAAATTGGAAAATTCAAAGGTCCATTTTGCCTTATGGGTAACCCAATGAGGTTGCTTGGTTGCAATATTTACTAAATATATGGAAAATTTATCTATCTGGGAACACATAATATTTTTGGAAGTGTCAAAAGATAAACTTATAAAATAAAAATTAGCCCCAGAATTGAGTAACACACAATTAGGGGTGTTGTCTGATTAGAAAAGTAAAAATCTTGAACTCAGAGAACTAAGTGACTTGGAAGTGCAAAGATTTACTTGCTTTAATTTAGATAATTTGTAGTTTTCCTAGCAATTATCATAAAAAATACAGCTGGTTTTTTGAATTCTTAGCTGATTCATGCACTAGCCCCTTTGCACACCTATTTAAATCATTTTCCCCTCCACAATACATAAATAGCCATCTCTTTCCCTCCTTTTCCATTCCTTTTTCACAAGCATCCTGGTTTCTTTATCCAGGAACTTTGGAGTTTTAGCATTGGGTTCCCCCTTTGGGTTGGATTTCAAACTTGGATTTGGTTTGGAGTGCTTTGGATTCTTTGATTGTTGCTTTGAAGAGTTGTTGGCCTTTGGAGCCATGGCTGACAATCCACAATTGTTTCTTTGAGAGCATTGTGGTAAACCACACCTGTCATATGGCCATCAGACTCATTTTTTTATTGATTATTATTCTTTTTAGCCAAGTCCATGGCATCAACTGAATGCAATTTTTGGGCTTCAAAAGCAGCTAGAGGGGTGATGTTGGCCTTCTTTCCAAATATTTCATCCATTTGAATATTAAAAGGATGAATGGAGTCCAACTTATCAACCACCAAGTTTATTCCCTTGGCTTTGTTGGAGTTAATGATACCAAAGCCAGTGGAGCTTTAAATGGAGTGGGCCTTTTTGTACTTGTCTCAATAATTCTTGAATTTCTGCCTCATCTGTTTGGGTTACAGATCCAGCCTACCTTTTTTTTATTCTTGAGTTCATTGGCCATTAGGAGATAACCATTGACCTTAGAGGATGGAGGTTGGCCAAAACATGTTTCATTGTCCAATCCAAAGCAAGCATTTTAGTTGGACGGAATTTTGAGCCATTTTACCAGGATTATGTCATCAGCTCTCTTGAGCTGACTGGAGCCTTTGGAAGCTGATGAGGGAGGATTTTTGGGTGTTGATTTCCTTTGTGATGTTTGCTTTGGTCCATTGGATTGTTTAGTGGACTTGCGGAGGGAGGATTGCTGAGGAGCCATTCAAAAAGAGTAAGAGGGATGAAGGGATGAAGGGCTATGAGGGCGTTTAAGTGGTGAGAGTGATGAAGTGATGAGAGGATTAGAGTGATGAAGCAAAGAGGATAGTAAGAGATGAGATTAATGAATTAAAAAGTGGGATAAAGCAATGAGAGTTAGGATGTGATGAAAGCAATAAAGTGATGAGATTGATGAAGTGATGAGGATAGTGATGCAATAAGAGTTAGCTGGATTTGATGAAATAGATGAAGTGATGAGGATAGTGATGCTAGGAGAGCTAGCTGGATTTGATGAAAGAAATAAAGTGGTGATAGTTATGAAGTGATGAGGATAGTGATGCAATGAGAGTTAGCTGGATGTGATGAAAGTGATAAAGTGATCAGAGTGATTAAGTGATGAGGATAGTGATGAATAGATGAAGTTATGAGACAGACTGGGCCAGCGGAGAAGTGATGTGGAAGGATAATTCATTGCATGAACAAGCAAATTGGAGAGAACATTGGAATCATGAGAATGAGGAAAGAGAACAAACGGAATGAGGATATGGAATGAGAAAACATACCTGGGCCAGCGGAGAAGTGATGTGGAAGGATGAGGAAAAGGAGCTCCTTCCACTCACTGTAGCTTGCCCAGGTATACAACACAACTTGTGACATGAGAGTGACATGTGTCTAGCATACAACTATACAGGATTGATCTTGTTAATCTAAAACCCCCCCTTTCTGAACACTTGAGAAAAAACATGGAGAGACACAATTGGAAAGAAAACAAAAGAAACTCAAGCAAAAAACCAGAACATTTGGCAATGTTTTTCAAGGAGAACCCTGTTGAGAGGCTTTGTAAACATGTCTGCAAGAATTTCTGTGGTGGAGATTTGAATGAGGTCCATTGTACCTTCTTGCACACACTCCCAAATAAAATGTTACCTCACATGGATATGCTTGGTACGCGCATGGTGTTTGGGATTCCTGGAAAGTGCTTCAGCACCTTTGTTGTCCACATGCATTGGAATGGCGTCATTTGGCCACAGGGAGAGTTCAGAAATGAGATTCTTGAGCCACAGTCCCTCTTTGGACAAGTAGGACAGGGCCTTGTACTTGGCTTCAGTGCTTGACAGCAAGACAGTGGCCTGCTTACCGGATTTCCATGAGATGGCACCAACTCCCAGGCAGTACACGTACCAGGAGTTAGATCTTTGGTTGTCACAGTCTTCTTCCCAGTCAGAGTTGGAGAAACCCGCAATTTCCAAAGAGCCGCCCAGCCTGAGTTGCATGGTTTTGATGGTGACAAGGTAGTTGAGGACATGCACAGCAGCCTGCCAGTGTGTTTACAAAGGATAACGGAGGTGTTGTGACAGATGGTTGAAAAAAAAGGGATATTGGGTCTCATGCACTGTGCCACCCAGAGAAGAGACCCAATCAGTTGACTATAGGTTCCCAAGGAGACGTCCTCACCAGGTATTCTTTTTTTGATGGTCTTAAAATGCAAGTTGGTTGGGGTCAGGATGGGGTTCAACTTTTTGCTCAGAAAGCAAGAGCAAAAGTCCTTGATGTAGTGCGACTGATTGAGATGGATTAGAAAATTTGGCCAATCCCGTTCAATTTGAAGCAATAAGAAGTGGTGAAGTTCCTTGTCAGCCCCAATTAGGAAGGACTTGCCAAGAGAAACAATGAGATCATCAACAAATGAAGGTTGGCCAACAATAGTCAAATTGTCCATGTGCGTAGTCAGGCTGCCTACAAGTTTGCCTTCACGCAGTTGGAAGTAGATGGTTGGATTTTACTAGGAGTTGGACAGACCAAGTTGGGTGAGAGTTTCATGAAGGCAAAGGTTCCACTGCTGGGGGGACTGTTTCAAACCATAGATTGAGCAGTTGAGTTTACACACCCAATCAGGATGCCATGGAACAACAAATCCAGGAGGTTTTTCCATGAGGACTTAATGATTGAGGCGCCTGTTGAGGAAAGCTGTCTTAAACTTGAATTGTCTGCCTTTCCAGTTGTTGAAGGCCAGAAGACTGAGAATCATACAGAGGTTTTTGAGGTGTAGGGTTGGAGAGAAGACCTCTTCAAATTCAATCCGGAAATTTTCAGAATATCCCATGGCCAAAAGACAAGCCTTGAGTTTTTTGATGGTATGATTGGGGCGCTTTGTGACTTTGAAGACCCTTTTGGATCTAATGATTTTCCATTTTCCAAACAAGGAACTAGTTGCCAGGTCTGCATACCAAGGAGGGAAGAAAACTTGTCATCTTCTGCCTTCAGCCACTTTTGCTTGTTGGGGGACTTGAGCAGTTGACACCAAGTTTTTGGAGTATCAACATCTGCAGCCGCCTTGGCATGCTTGGAACATTGGCTGTATTGGTCAGGGGCTTTGCAAGAGCGCGTGGATTGTCTGGAGACTGGAGGAGGGGGAAGAGGTGGGAGAGGTATTGGCACCATGGCCTTAGGGGAGGACTGGGGGCTTCTGGGGATGGGAGGACTCAGCCAGGGGACTGGCGTGGCATGGAGGATGGGAACTTTAGGGAGAAAAGAGATGGAGAATTCTGGGGAACAGAGGCGGAATAGTCACTTAAAATTGAGGGGGAGAAATGTCCGTTAGATGGAGTGTGGATAGAGGCTGTGAGACGCCAATCAAGGCCCCCCTCAGAGGGATCTCAATTAGCGGGGGAAGCATTTTGGAGGATGTAGGGCGTTGGACTTGAGACTGGGGGTGTGGCGGTTTCAAGGGCCAGGGGATTTTGACACTGAGAGGAGATAAGGTGGAGGTAAGCTTTGACAAGTAAGGAAAGAGATGATTGTCAAAGATTACATCACAGGTCTTCACAACCGTTTGTTTTTCTAGGTCCCAAGCTCTTACATTGTCAAAATTGGGTAGGGTGAATAGGAACATTGCTGCCCTTGATTTTTGATCCAGCTTCTTGCAGTCCGCTTCTGAAACTTTGTACCAGAAATGACACCCAAACAGGTGAACTTCTATGAGAGGAGTAGGGTGTGGACCAAGAACCAAGAGTGGGGTTTTGAAGCTGGCAGGAGTGTGGCATGGAAAGGAATTGTAGTAGTAGAGATCATGCTTGAGGGCATTGGCCCAGAAGACCTTTGGGACAGACGCTTGCAGGAGGGCGCATTGCACAAGGTTTACAATTTTCCTCTTCAAGGGTTCAGATGTGGGGAGTGAGGTGGAATTGGGTCATGAGTGATACTGTGATTGCGGAGATAGGTAGAGAAAACAGTGGACATGTATTCCCCGCTGTTGTTGGTGCATATTGATTTGATGGTCAAAGCAGGATCAAAATAATTTGAAGCAGTTGAAAGTCTTGTGTTTGTGCTTCATGGGATAGACAAGAATGAATTTGGAGAAATAGTCAACAAAGGTGGAGAAAAATTTGTACCCTTCCCTCAAAGGAACTTCAAAGGAGCCAACATCCAAATGTATGAGTTGACCGGGGAAATTCAAAAGATAAGGGCGGCATGATTTGAATGGTACTCTTCTCATTTCACCCTGGACACAGATGGAGAAATGTTGTACTTCCTGTTCATTCATAGGAGTGGGTTGAATTTGATGATCTCAAAGGAGCTTCTTGAGTGGTCTGAGACATAGGTGATTTAGCCGCACATGATAGTCAAACAGGGAAGATTGGGTTTTAATGACATGGGAGGCTTGAGAGAAATTTGAGCTCACAGGCTTTGATGGTAAGTAGAACATATTTCCTTTGCAATAGCCTTGGCCAACTGGTTGATGGGGAACTTTCACACTCAATGTTGGGTATATGAGACATTCCTTGGAGGTGAATAAAACAGTGATTCCAAGGTCACAAACACCAGCTATAGACAGGAGCGGTTCATGAAGGGATGGTGAAACTATGGTCTTGATCTCTTTGTCTGTTTTCAGAGGGAGTTTCCATGAACTGCAATGAGTTGAATGTACCAGAGAGTGATTGGCCAGGCAAACAGGAGTATTGTCAGGTTTGATATTGTTGAGTAAGACCAAGTGAGGGTTCATGGACACCAAGCAGCTGGAATCCAGATTGGCATTGACATGGGCAGATGAAGCAGAGCTGACCGTTGTAGCATGGCTTGCTTGGACTTCAAACTCTGACCCCAAATAGTCGCTCTCTTCAGAAATTTGCTCAGATTCGTGAGAGTTTGACAGAGTGGAGGCAGTATTTCTTCCAGCTCTAGCCGGTTGTTTTTTTCCTTGGAGGGCGGGTTTTTTGGAGCAATACAAGTGTGACTTATGATAGGCCTCAAGTTTTTCTAGAACCTTTTGAGTGTTGTTGCTTATGTTAAGATTGTGACCATCGACGTTACATAAGTAGCAGTATTTGTGTTTTTTCTTGCTGGGGGAAGATTGTTGAGATTTAGAAGTTACTGAGGAAACAGAAGCTTTGATGTCAGTTTGAGAATGATGCCGGGTGTACTTGTTTTTGAGAGCTATGACAATGGTTTCTGATTTGACTGCATCTTGGTTCATGAGCGACAAAACGCAGTGAAGCCAATCTTGAGGGATGGAACTGAGTAGGGCGGCTGAATGAAAATCATTGGCGGTGAGAGGATTCTCTGGTGAGATGAGGGCGTTCAATTGTTCATGGTATTTAGCCATGGTGTCTAAGTGGGTTAAGATGTTGTTGCTGTCAATTTTTGTAAGGAGAAGTGTTAAAACACCAACAAGGTGAGTTGAAGAAGTGCACGCGGCAGAGAGCAACTTTGGATGATCACACCTGGAGGACAAGAGGGGCAGACACGGCGCGATGAGAATAAGAAGTAGTTGATATTATTGAATGAATAAAGTTGACTGAACAAGCCAGGTCTGACCTGTTAAAACACCAACAAGGTGAGTTGAAGAAGTGCACGCAGCAGAGAGCAACTTTGGATGATCACACCTGGAGGTTGAAGAAAAACAAGATTGCAAAGGGAATTGAAGAAAAGGAATGTGAGAAAGAAGGAGTACATTCTGGATGATTGGTATAATGGATGAAGAGCTTACCTGGAGGACAAGAGGGGCAGAAACGGCGCGATGAGAATAAGAAGTAGTTGATAATATTGAATGAATAAAGTCAACAGCCTCTGTCCTCCAGGAGTCAGGTAGGTAGATCGCGTTCTTGGATTAAGGTTAGGTTTACAACTTTATTTATAACTACTATTTTCCACAGTAAGTTTTTGTTAAAAGTGATGAATGGATTGAACGTAAAACTGGAAACTGGATGAATGAAAAAAATCAATAAGAGATCACAACTGAAAAGAACAACCACAAATTGAGAACCACAAACATTCAGCGCAGTAAGGTGAGGATGATAATGTTGGACAGGCGCTGAGTGTTTGAAGACAAGGACGGACAGAGGAGATTAAGGCTAATGACGAGACAGAGTGAAGAAATTTGAGAGATAATGGAAAGGTCAGATCAATGAGTTGAGAAATAAGAAAAGTTAAGCAGATGGATATGATATCTCACTGGGCACATGGACAGCGCGTAAGATAGTGAGAAAGTATTGAGTCGAGCAAAAGAAATGAAGGAAAGGTGAAAGATGAGAAGAAATAAAGAAACTGTTTGATGGGGATGAAGGTCTTATGAAAATTGAGAATCAAGTGGTTGAGGTCAAGAGTGGTTGAGGTGAAGTTGAGATGAGAGGTTGGTCTCCAATGATGCATCTCCGTCCCCCCTCATTATGATAGAAAAGAGACTGAACCGGGTACACTTCAATCTTAGGAGTGAAGTGTCTTCACCCGTAAAGCAACCATGAGCGCGGCTGTATGGACAACTTAGGACAGAATAATTAGACTACAAAACTTAACACTTAACACCCCTCCATGCCCAATGAGATATTAGAAACATTGCGAGAAGTGACAAGAAATGGAAATAACAACGATATACTTTGAATAGAGGAAGCTTTAGTTAGTGAGTCGGCTTTCATTTCCGTGGATCTTATTAGCTTGATCTCAATTTTCTTATTAGTTAATTTGTCTCTCATTCCTTTAGTCTTTAAGTCCAAGTGCCTCGTCTTTGATTTTGAGCCACATTTTCTTATTTTATCATCCAAGCCGCTGTTTTCAATGTGGAGAGGTATTGATTCAGGAGAACCTGAAAATATCTCATCCATCAATGCTTTAATCCAGGTAGCTTCATGATATGGGTCAACCAGTGCGTTTAACTCTGCATCCGTGGAAGACCACGTTATATTCTTCTGCTTGCAGCTATTCCAAGACACCAGGCTACCAAATGTCACACAAAGATATCCTGTTTGAGACTTTCGAGTGTTTGGATCATCTGCCCAGGAGGCGTCCGAGAATACTTCCAGAGCATTTGATTGAGACAAGTACTTGAGCTCCAGTTGGTAATGTTGCGTGAATTTGAGATACTTCCAAGTTTTCTTCAATTTGTTCCAGTGTGTGATGCCGGGTTTAGTGTTGGATTGGGCAAAGCTTGAGACCGCAAAGCTGACATTGGTTCTTGTGAAACAAGCTATGTGGATGAGCAGCCCTATAACTGATCTGTAGTTAATATTAAGGTCCTTAAACTTTTTTTGCTCCTTGTCTGAGGCAGGAATAAGGTGCAAGTTACGAGTGAGAGAAGTGGACAACCCTTTGCAGTCTTTCAGCCCCAACTCTTCAAGCCCATGCTGAATGGGGTTTGGCTGGCTGAGAAGGATTTGATTAGCTTCAACCTTGATTTTCATTCCAAGTATAGTGTTTGGGTCTTGACTCTTGGATCCTTTGAATTTGTCCAGGAATTTCTTTTCAAAGTTATGGCCATCACCTACCAGAATCAAATCATTGACATGGAAAAACAGCCTGGATTTTCCATTGCTTGACAAATAGAGGCATGGATCACAGGCTAATTTGTAAAAGCCAATTTCCTTGAACCAAGCCGTCAACGTTTTGTACAAATTTTTGGGGGATTGCTTTAATCCATAGAGAGACTTTTTCAATTTGAGAAACTTCAATTTTCGCTTTGAGCCCTTTGCAGTTCAAATGAAAACTTCTTCATTTATTTGAGAATGTAAGAATGCGCTTTTCAAATCAAATTGACAGACCTTTTGAGAGGATTTGAGCGCGTACACGAGTAAGAGTCAAAGAGTTGATGGTTTCCCCATGGGAGCAAATGTTTAAAAGTAATCTAACCCCTCGATTTGACCACATCCTTGCACGCAGAGATGGGCCTTGTACTTGACTGGGTCACCATGGCAGTTTTCTTTCAGCCGGTAGATCCAAGTAGTTTGAAGCAGATTTGAGGGGTCAGGTCCGGTGTATTCTTCCCAAACGTCAAATTACTTGATAGATAACAGCTCTGTGTCCATGGAATCGATCCACTTAAGGTTTTCTTTGCAAGTTACCGCATCATTGTAGCTTTTTGGCTTTTAATAATGGAAGAAACCATATCAATGAGGTGATTTGATCAAGGATTGGTCTTTGAGGGTTCTAGGTGGGTGCATAGGAGGTACAGGCTTGGATTGCTTGTGTTGTGATGATGGCTTGCTTGTGATGAACTTGTGATCAGAATTTTCTTGGGGATGATCCAAG
Organism: Puccinia polysora; assembly: GCA_025617555.3. Classification (NCBI taxonomy): domain Eukaryota; kingdom Fungi; phylum Basidiomycota; class Pucciniomycetes; order Pucciniales; family Pucciniaceae; genus Puccinia; species Puccinia polysora. The sequence goes on along the minus strand of CM062626.1, from coordinate 37,234,163 downwards.
TCTTCTGACTCTGGATCTTGCTGAGACTTTCCTCTGCTATCCAATTCTGAGTCTGAAACTTTGGGCAACCCCAATCTGAACCTTGTGAAAGCAGGATCATTAGTGCGCTGTGCCTGTTGATCTTCCAAACTTTTGGGTTCAATGTTGCGGGAGTTGCATTCCATGTCATCCGACGCGATTGAAAGATTTGAGTTTTGAGGGTTAGAAATTTTTAAGAATTTGATGTGCTTCGTAGAAATAACAGAGTTAGATTTGGTTAGGATTTGATATGAATGGAAGAGCGGATTGAAGCCTACTAGGATTCCTTCCTCTCCCTTTTCCTTGAATTTATATCCTTTATCCCTTCTTGTGAGTAGGTAAATGCACAGACATCCTATGGGTTTCAGATATGAAGCCAGCAAGGAATGCCCATGCACTTGGAACCAGGGGGATTCGGAGTTTTCCTCTCTGGGAATTTGATTAAGCATAAAAGCGCTCGATTTGATGACCTCATGCCATTGATTAGCTGAGATTTGACTATCCTTCAGAAGGGTTCTAGCGGACTCTGTGACAGTTCTATTAGCTTGTTTTGCTTTTCCATTATGTTTGGGGTGATATGGCTCAGATAATATCTGCCAAATGTGGTTTTCCTCGTAGAACGTCTGTAGTTTGTGATTCACGAATTCGGAGCCTCCGTCCGAACACACCTCAAACGGATAATATCCACATTTTCAATTCTCCTTTTTGATTAGGTCTATGATTACTTTGGGAGTTTCCTCCTTTGATCCTCGAGGGAATGCTCCAATATATCCCGTAGCGCTATTGACCAGAGTGAGAATTTACCAATGTCCTCCTTTTGATTGAGGCTTGAGCGGTCCCATGAGGTCCAAGTGAATTTTCTCAAACACCTTTTTTGCCTTGCTTGAGATTTCCTTGAACAACGATTTAGTAATTTTGCTTTTGACGCAGAATATGCATTCAAACTTTCTCTTCACATTGGGCAAGATGTGTTTTGTGAATTGTTCAAGTCTTGAAAGGGAGGTGAGCCCATAGTTTTGGTGAATATCCATGAGTTTGTCTTCCTGAGTAAAAGCCAGGTTTGCTGAGTGAGAATGAATTAGACTTTGTTCAAAGTTCAGCATTTCTAGTGAGTAGAGATTGTTCACAATTGTCCCGCCAAAAATTTTAACACCATTCTTGGATACCTCAAATCCATTCCTGCTGGCTTTTAGAGAGCATCCGGCTTGGTTTAGAGCACCGGCGCTTATTAGGTTGATAGTCAAGCTTGGAACGTAGAACACATTTGAGAGCTTGAGCATGAAATTCCCCCAGACCATTATGGCCGTACCTTTACCTTTTATCTCAAGTTCAGCTCCTTTCTTTCCAGTTTTGATGGTTTGATCATTGCAGGGGGATAATTCCATGAAGTATCGACTGTCATTGATCATATGTATTGATGCGCCGCTATCTAGGATGAATTTGGTGCTGGAGCTTCCGTGATCAATCCACATTGATACAAGAGCAAGGTAGTGGGCCACTGGGTTATTTTTAGCTTGTGTCTTGCGAGATTTCCATTTTTCTTGATCTTCCTTCCACCAATAGGGCGCAACTTCTGGATGGGATTCCAGCAACTGTCGGCCAAATGATGCTTGTCTTGTTTGGGATTGTGGAATCCCTTGGTGCATCTCTTTCTTTTGCTGTGTCTCTTGGAGTGGTTCGTCCCAGTAGGTTTGAAGTTGGTAAGAGCCACTTCCATTTTAGACATTGGAACGTTTTGAGAGGTTTGTGCTTGAGATTCATTGCTTAATTGAGTAAGATGATTTAGTACGTATTCCACCATGAGTTCCTTGTCCGTGTGAATAATTTGGCGTTTGAAGTCTTTCATAGCGTTGGGAAATTTAAAGAGAAGATGATATGCCAGAATATTTTTAGGAAGGATAATTCCAACTTCCAAAAATTTCTTCAGGCTCACTTTTTCCTTAGTGATAAAATCCTCTATCTTGTCCGGCGTGAATCGCAAGTACAAGAAATCATTGAAGACTCTAGCCCTGTTGGAAGCCTGCAACAATGCGTATTTGTTGATAATAGCCTTCCAGAGAAGCTTTGCCAAATTCATATTGGTAGGTGTGACAATGTTGTCACGAGTTACCGCCTCAAGCCTGGAGATTATAAGTAATTTGATTTTGTCGTTGACATCGCTTTCTATAGTTGAAAAGTCATTGTTAATAGATCTGGAGCATCCACAAATGTCCAGGATGGCTAACATCTTGTCCTTCCAAACGCCATAATTATTGTTGCTCAGTCTAGGGATAGTATCAAGAGCCGACTTCAGCATGGCTTGCCTGAAACCTTCTTACATGGCTGACATTTTCCAGTTCTATTGTAGAGGTTTGAATTTGAGTTGAGTCAAGACCATTTGGCTTTTAACCGTGTTAAAACTGATGAATGGATTGAACGTAAAACTGGAAACTGGATGAATGAAAAACAATCAATAAAAGATCACAACTGAAAAGAACAACCGCAAATTGAGAACCACAAACATTCAGCGCAGTAAGGTGAGGATGACAATGTTGGACAGGCGCTGAGTGTTTGAAGACAAGGACCAAAAGATGAGATTAATGCTAATGACAAGACAGAGGGAAGAAATTTGAGAGATAATGGAAAGGTCAGATCAATGAGTTGAGAAATAAGAAATGTTAAGCAGATGGATATGGTATCTCACCGGGCACATGGACAGGGCGTAAGATAGTGAGAAAGGATTGAGTCAAGAAAAAGAAATGAAGGAAAGGTGAAAGATGAGAAGAAATAAAGAAACTGGTCAATGGGGATGAAGGTCTTATGAAAATCAAGAATCAAGTGGTTGAGGTGAAGTTGAGATGAGAGGTTGGTATCCAATGATGCATCTCCGTCCCCCCTCATTATGATAGAAAATAGACTGAACCGGGTACACTTCAATGTTAGGATTGAAGTTCCTTCACCCATGAAGCAACCTTGAGCCCGGTGTGGAAACTTAAGAAGAGTTACCTTTGCAAGTTGTCCTGAGTTCCGGAAATTATTGGTCTAGCGTCTGTAAGATGATTGGGCGCGATGAGTTTTTAAGAAGAGAGAGTGATGATATGATGAATCGTCCTTCTCATGGCGCGGCCCTCCACCGCGCCCTACTTGGAGCCCCCCGTGTTTCCGTCCGCGCCGTCTGCGAATCCCGCGATCCGCGGGTCGGCCCACGCTTATGCCCGCTGTGGAAACTTTAGAGGTTAACCTCACGAAGTTGTCCCTAGTTACGGGATCGATGGTTCTAGCGTCTGTAAGACCGAGAATGCTTCCTTGCTTTTACTCCGAGAGAGAGAGAGAGAGAGAATGAGATGTCGAGATGGATGGGAGAAATGATAGAATCGATGGATGATGGATCCCCTACAACCCGGAGTCGAGGGGAAGGGTGTTTGAACCCTCCCCCTCAACCCTAACCTAAGCACAAGCACAAAGACAGACTGACAACCATGAAGAAGGAAACCTAGACCCAGAACCCTAACCCATCCTTTAACCCATACCCATACCCTACCCCGCCAGCTCGCCTGTCATTACGCGCATCCGGTTCGTCTTTTCGTGGCGCGGCCCTCCGCCGCGCGATACCCAAGATCCACCGCGCTTGCGCGCATCCACCCGACGCGCGGTCGCGAATTTCCCGTCCCGTGGCCGGCCCGCGCTTGCGCGCGGCTGCCACGCATATAGCCCCGCTGTCGCCCCGCTTCTTCCTTCCCCGACTAGCCGCTCCGAGAACCCGATCGGCCCGGCTCCATCCATGAGTCGGACATCCAAGCGGGTCGCGGCCCGCCTCCCTTAGTCAGGCCCGGCCCGCAGTCGCGTGCTCGATCCCGCCGCGCCTACTGCTGAGCCCGCAGCGGCTGCTGCTGAACCCGCAGCGGCTACTGCTGAGTACCGGCGCACCCCAACTGCTGAGCCTGACCTACCAGATGCTGAGCGCGCAGGCCGCGACGCAGTCCCCGACCCGAGGCTATATAATGACACCACATCCCCCCCCAACTTGAGTTCTGTCCCCAGAGGTCCCTTCCCATCGCCACCTCGACTACCCGCACCCCGCTCCTCCCTACCCACTCCTCTTTCCACACTCCACCACACTCCACCAACTCCCCTTCCACACTCATCGCCGTCATGCTCCCTTGCGAATTCTGCGCCCGGACCGGGCAGGCGTGCTCGATCGCTCCTGGTCGACGCGCCTGTGTCGCTTGCCGTCGCGGCCATCGTCGTTGCTCACTTAGCGATCGAATGCCCCGAGCTCCACCCAACTTCGGCTCCCGCCCCAGGCCGCGCAAAAGGGCTCGTCCGGACCCGTTCGTGGTTTCGGATGACGACACCATCTCGGAGGACTCGTGGACTCCGCCTGGCTCCCCGTCCCGCCACCCTCCGCCGAGCGAGGATCGCGACTCAGCTTCCCCCTTTCGCCGCGCGGGACCGCCGCGGAAGGAGGATTTCACGTCCGTTGACGACTATCGGAGGGCCGTTTGATTCTGGTCGGACCGCGTTCGGATGAGGGAAGGCGCGAGGGACCCGCGACTCGATGAAATTCTCCGACGTCGCGCTGCCGCAGCCCCGGTTCCCCCTCCGGCCCCTACACCAGCTCCTTCCGCCCCGGCTCCGCAAGGTAATCCACCGCCGCCCGCGTCACCAGTGGTCTCGGACGGGAGGCCTACTACTCCCGAGGTCCCACCTCCGCCGTCCCCGATCGTTGTTCCGTCGTCGCCCCCAGATGGACCGAGCCCTCCGCGCGATGCCCCAGGGACCCCCTCATCACCTCCTCGTCCGCTCGGATCAAGCCCCGTCCCAGCACCGGCACCGCCTTCCTCCAACTCCCCCGAGATCCCGGAGATCCCGGTCGTGATGGCACTCCCGGCGGCTGGCTTTGAGGCCTTCGCGGAACGGTCGACCGCGATGCTCCGCAACTTCCTGGCGACCCCCGGAGCCCAATCCTCCGAATCCCGGCGCGAATTCTTGGCGGCTTACCGGGCCCTTCTGGCATCATCAAGGGCGGACATGGAGGAGATGATGCGAATGGCTTAGACGCCCTCACCCCCTTCCTTTTCTCCTTTCCCGTGTACTTCCTAGTCCCATTGTTGTACCGCGATCCTTGGAGAAATACATCTTGCTGCGCGAGGAAAAGAAAGGGCCGCGTCCGCGCGTCCGGGTGGAAAGTGAGTGTGAGTGCCGAGATTCGCGTCCGCGTGAGAAGTGAGTGTGAGAGAGGTTGAGGTTGAGATCCGCGTCCGCGCGCTCCCTCTGTGAGAGACCGTAAGTGACCAGTTATCCCGACAAAAGAGGTACCTGGACCGCCCCAGACGGACTGCCACACAGTTCCCCGTACCCGTTCTACAAAACAAAACAAACACCGCGCCGACAGCGCGCGCTCACAACCGGGAGTATGAGGGAGAGGCGATGGGAACGAACATTCTGGGGTGTCTAGTCGTTCCGGCTGTGAACCGGCTAGAGCACCCCCTTACCAAGCTAAGCTTAAATCCGCGTCCATACCGTCCCCGACCGTCGCGCCCGTCCGATGAAGAGAGAAACAGGAGAGAAACAGACAAAAAAAAGGAAAGAAAACAGCCCGAATCCAAAGAAGAGAAAGAGATCGTCCTATATTTATTATTCCATTCATTCCATTTTTTTTTTTTTTTTTTTTTTTTTTTTTTTTTTTTTTTTTTTGCAGTTAGTTAGCTCTTTGTCCCGCCATCCGTGAGCGGGGCTCGTCCTCGCGTTTGCGGGCCCGACACCACGCCGCGCCCGCGTTCCTGCAATAAATAACCCATAGCCAGTACCAATCCAAAGCCAAGCCCAAACCAAAACATAAGGAAACGAACATTCTGGGGTGTCTAGTTGTCCCGGCTGTGAACCGGCTAGAACACCCCCTTACCAAGCCATTCTTTAACCACCTAGCGCCCCCCCCCAGCTTGACAGCTGTCCCCAGCCGTCTGCAACCTCCTACTTCTCCGGGGTCGCGCGTCGCGCGCCGCTACTTCGCTGTCCGAACGATCCGCGCCGTCGTCCGACTCCGAGACCGCCTCATCCCCGGGCCCCGAATCATCGCTCGCCGTTTCGTCGAAGGAAGTGGAACCGCGCGCGAAGAAGCGTTTTACGTGCGAAGCCGCGGCCTTCCGCTTAAGCGGCGTCCCGTCCAATTCCTCAAGCCCGTAGCTGCCGCCCAAAAACTTAGAGGCCACGCGGTACGGCCCGTTCCACCGGTTGGCGAAAAGCCGGCCCCACTGGGATTCCAGACTCCGATTATACAACAGGACCAGGTCCCCCTTCCGCAGCGGATCCCGGAGCCGATGGGAACAACGCTCGTCCCAATAGCGGACTGACGCCGTCCGGGTTTTCTTCAACCGCTCCGCGGCTTTTTCCAAGGTCTCCTCACGCCTAAGGAGCTGTTCCGCGCGCGCCTCGATCAGATCCGCGGACGTCTTAACCTTCCACCAATCCACGCCCAAAAACCAGTTCAGCTCGATGTCCACGGGAAGCACGGGCCGCTGCCCGTAGAGTAACTTGTAAGGCGAATACCCCATCGAGCGCTTCACGGAGATCCGATCGGCGAAAAGGACCGCGGGAAGTGCCATCTGCCACCTTTTGCCGTCCTCGCCGCACATTTTCACCAGGGCATCCTTGATTGGTTGATGTCCCCGCTCGATCATCCCCGCGCCCTCCGGGTAGTATTCCGTCACGCGGCCGAACTTCGCTCCACAATTCTGCACCAGCGTCATCAAGCGTCCCCGAAACTCCGCCCCTCCGTCGACGGTGACCAAGCGAAGCGACCCGTAGCGCGCGAACCAGTCCTCTTCCAGAAACTGAGCCACCTTTTCCGCTGATAGTTTCGCCAGGGGCCTCGCTTCCACCCACCCAGACAGATCGTCGCGCGCAACCAGCAAATACGCAAACTTACCCGCCTTGATGTGGACCACGTCCAGCAAAACGCGCCCGAACAGCGCGTCCTCGCCCGTGGGGTGGCCGACCTCCTTGGGCAGCCTCGAGCTTCGCCGTTGGCAGGCCTCGCACGACTTTACCCAGTCGCGCACCGCGCGAACGACCCCCGGCCACCAAAACCTCGCTTTCACCCTCCTCCGCCTCTCGACCTCACCCCGATGACCAAGGTCATCGTGCAGACTTCCTAGAATCACCTCCTGGTCGGCCCTAGAAGTCGCGACAACAAGAGGCACGGAGCCGCTCCGCCGCCATAGCTGACCGTCCTGTAAGAAGAAGTTCGGAACGTTTCGCCTCACCCATCGGGTGACCGTTTCCGTCGTGCCCTCGGGGAACCTGAGATCCTGCAAATAAGAGCACAAGACCGCGTAACGTCCCGACTGGCGCAACGGAAGACAAACCGACGCCTCCGTCTTTGCTACCCGAACGACCGGAGCTTCCACGTCCAGAGGTTCCGCCCCCTCGTATGGGTCGTCCCGCGGGTAACGCGACAGCGCGTCCGGCATCGTGAACGCCTTTCCCGGGATGTGCACCACGTCAAAGGAGAATAACTGGAGGAACGCTACCCACCTGGTCATGGGCGCGTTCGGCAGCGTCGGTGAGTTGATCATTCGCGCCAAGGCCTCCGCGTCAACCAAGAGCTCGAAGTGCACGCCCCACAAAAGGTGCTGCAACCGCCGTACGATCTTGGTGACACCGCACAGTTCCAGCTTCGGCTGCGAATACCGACTCTCTGTCGCGGTAAACGTAACCGATTCGTAGAGCACCGGCCTATCTTTTCCATCCTCCTCCTGTGTCAAGACCCCCCCCGCGCCGAGCTTGCTAGAGTCGACCGCCAGGCGTATCCCTCCGGCGTCGTAATCGAGGTTCCGAAGGACGATGTCGCGCCCCACGATTTCCTTGAGCTTCGCGAAAGCGGCATCGCATCCCTCGGTCCACTTCCACTCCGCCCCCTTACGCGTCAATGCCCGCATTGGGCTCGCTACTTCCGCGAACCGCTCGATGAACATGCGGACGTAGCTGCACAACCCCAGAAACTGCAGGACGTGCGACACTGTCCGAGGGGTCGGCCATTCAAGAACCTTATTCCGCTTCTTCTCCGCTATTCGCCTCCCGTCGTAGGCCACGACATGCCCCAGTACTTCGAGCGCCGGAACGCAGACCGCCAACTTTTTCCCGGACACGGTAAGGCCTGCCTCCTCAATTCGGAAGAGGACTCGTTCCAGAGTTTCCGCGTATTCCCAGATGAATTGCCGGATCGCGGGTGCATCCTCTAAGACCGCGCCCTCGTAGTCCGTTCTGGGGCCTTTAATGCCAGCGTCGTCGATGAAGATCTGCACGCCTTCCGGAAGGTCGTCGCGTAGTATCCAGGTCATTTGGGCTTGGTATACCGCCACTGAGTTGGTCGCACCTTGCGGTAGCCGCGTCAGCTGCATCCTTCCTAGCCCGGTTTCAAACGCCGTCAGTGGCCGCGAGTCAGGGTGGAGTTCTCGCTGGTCGTATCCCCCCATCACGTCCACCAGCCCGTAGCAAGCGCGCCCGGCCATCGATTCCAGAAATTCTTCAACACGCGGGGGAAGCCCCGCGTCGCGAATAGTGAACGAATTTAGCCTCTGAAGGTCGTGAACAATCCTTAGCGACTTCCCGTCCTGTTTAACGACCGCGAAGATAGGACTCGAGTAGCTTGACGTGGATTGCTCGTAAAGCCCCGTCCTCACGCGCTCCCGTACCAGCTCCAGAAAGGGCTCCCGAACGGTACGGGGGATCGGAATCGGCTTGATTTGCCACGGTTCGTGAGGGACAGTGGGAATAACGTAAGGGTCCCCGATCTCACTTCTCAACAACCCGCGCTCGTCCGGTCCAAAAGCAAGTGCCTTCTCCCTTATTACCAATACCGACACCAGCAGATCCATCTCCTCCGCACTCAGCCATCCCGTCGGTCCGAAGTTAAGGGCGTCCACCCGCTCGTCCGTGATTCGCGCCGACCGCGTTACCCATCCATTCTTCCTAAGGGGCGTCTCCCACAGGTCGCGGGACCACGCAATCGGTCGTAAGGGTCCGTTGAGCCCCTGAGGCATTGGCTCGTTCCGCGGCCGGACTTTTCGCGCTACCGGTTTGTACTTGCCCGCATTGCACCGCGCCATCCAGACCCGACCGTCGCCGTCGTAAGTCCTAGTAATAACCAGACCGGGGCTTTCGCCTTTGCTCACGACTGTGGCACGATGATAGGGTTTTCGAAGCGTAGAGCCTTCCGGCGATGCATACTGAGGAATGGGACTTACTTCCGGCACCTGCGCCACACGCGCGTCCTCCCCCGCCTGCTCCTCATCTGTCGGCCGCCCGTGCAGAGCCGGAGCTTGCTCCGCACGGTTCCCGCGGCCGACTAGGAAAAATCCTCCGCAGGGTAACCCTTACGGTCAACCCCCGCGCCGGACTCTCCGTTGCCGCCAGACATCAAGTCCTGTACCCATTTCCCTCTCCCGTGATCGCAGATCGTCGTCTCGAACCGTGCTCCGAGCGAGTCTTCGACGGTCAGCGCCTCCGTTCCTTCCTCTGCGTTGAAGGCCATTTGGGCTCGGAACCCAAACATGAATGGCCGTCCTAGAATCACGTCTCCGCATTCCACTGAGAGAAATGACAGAGGCTTACAGACCTTGGCGACTTCCACCTCCTCCGCCTCTACTACCCCGTCCACGCGACATTCCCCGCCATTTAACGCCCGAAGACCCATCGCACACTTCCTCCGCACCAGACTGAGCTCGTCCACTAACCTTGATGGGAGCAGGTTGACCATCAACCCGCTATCCACCATCGCCCACACCTTCCGCCCGGCGATGGTCATCGCGACATAAGCGAGCGGGACGGATACCGACTTCGACCGGCACGGCTCGGGATCCATCTCCTCCTCCGCCACGTTAACCCGCTGAACCGTCGTCGGCACCCGACCCTGACCGCAATCTTTCAAGGCCTGGACCATCTCGTCGACGACCGCGGGGGACACCGCCGCTAGCTCTCGTAGGGTCAGGGGTATTGGTGAGTCGTTCCCCATTACCCTCCGGACGATGTCCGCGGCCTTCTTCTTTCCCACGGGGTTAGAGGACGGCCCGTCCGAAATCGGCACTCGCGCGACTGGCTTCGACGCCGTTGATCGCTCGTCGACATCCATCGCAATGCGCTCATTCGCCGCCAACGCCCTGACTTCGGCCTCCACTCTCGGAGCTACCCATGTTCCGGGCGCGGTGACAATCCCGAGCGAGACCCGAGCAGTCTTGGTCTTAGCCTTCGCTCTTTCCCGCACTTGCACCATTGGTGGCGGCTTGTCCTTAGTCAGATCCACCGATTCACCCGTCGGAAATATGTACGTTATCCCGGATGCGCGAACAAGTCCTTCGTCCATGTCCCGAGTGAGATCCTCACAAACTGACTTCCAGTGCCCTCTCACCCCGCAGTATGAACATCGCGGCGACCCGTACGATCCGGATGATCCGCTAGGAGGCTGGAACCCTTCCGTCATGTGAGGCGGCACCGCGCGTGGTTGAGAAGGAGCCGCCGGAATCGGTGCGGCTGCCGGAGCTGTAGGAGCCGGTGTCCGGTTGAGGAAAACCCTTATATCCCGCAGAATCTCCGTTATCTCCCCGACAGATGGTCCCGGAGGCTGCTGGGGGAGTCCGACATGAGAGGGCGTCGGCGGCCGCGCGGCCGAAGTTTGGTCGGGGGCCGGCGCCGAGATCGTGACCGATTTCTTGGAGGAAGACGGGTACGTTCGTGCCGTATCCGCGATGAGCTCGTCCAAATCGATTTCGCTTTCCGCGGCTTGACGGATAACCGAAAGATCGGGGAGAATCGCGACGCTCCCATCCAACGACCTCTTAACCAGGCCGTGGTCGTACAGGTATCGTTGCACCCTGGAACGAAGCTGGGGCGCGAGACCCCCCAGGAAAGCCCGCTTCATGGCACCCGTCTGACCCGCGACAACCTCGTTCTTTGCAAGGTACCCGTAGATTCGCTCGAACCTTGACATGTATTCCACTAATCCTTCGCGCGATCGCACCCCGCCCTTCTCGATCGCCTCCTCCGCAGCTCGATCGAAGTCGCTTTCCCGAAACCGAGGTTCACGCCTTCCCCACCTCGCCAACATCTCGCTTTTCAACTTCCCCCAGTCCTGCCTCTCGTATCCAACCATTTCTTCCACGTCCCGCAGCTTCTCCTCTTCAGTAATGAACAGCACAATAGTCCGAACCTTATCTGCGCCCGACGCGCCCTCCGAGTCCGCGATCCCTTCGAACCTAGAAAGGAACCGCTCGACATCCGAAGTACTGAACCGAAGATGGGGGAAATCCCTCGGCCTCAACCAAACGCGGCGAGGGGCCTCTACCGCCATCTCCGACGACCCTTCCGAGGGAGGAGCGAACCCGCTGACTCTAGGAGCATGAGCGGACGGTGGCGGAGGGGGTTGAACAGCAGAGACGGGAGTCGGGCGTGGAGGGTAGGGAAGGGGAGCATTGGATCCCGGAGTGGTTGTCGGTAGCATTCTGCGTAATCTTCAAGAGACTGAGAACGGATCGAGAGTTTCCCGGCCAGACCCCCAGATGTGGAAACTTTAGAGGTTAACCTCACGAAGTTGTCCCTAGTTACGGGATCGATGGTTCTAGCGTCTGTAAGACCGAGAATGCTTCCTTGCTTTTACTCCGAGAGAGAGAGAGAGAGAGAATGAGATGTCGAGATGGATGGGAGAAATGATAGAATCGATGGATGATGGATCCCCTACAACCCGGAGTCGAGGGGAAGGGTGTTTGAACCCTCCCCCTCAACCCTAACCTAAGCACAAGCATAAAGACAGACTGACAACCATGAAGAAGGAAACCTAGACCCAGAACCCTAACCCATCCTTTAACCCATACCCATACCCTACCCCGCCAGCTCGCCTGTCATTACGCGCATCCGGTTCGTCTTTTCGTGGCGCGGCCCTCCGCCGCGCGATACCCAAGATCCACCGCGCTTGCGCGCATCCACCCGACGCGCGGTCGCGAATTTCCCGTCCCGTGGCCGGCCCGCGCTTGCGCGCGGCTGCCACGCATATAGCCCCGCTGTCGCCCCGCTTCTTCCTTCCCCGACTAGCCGCTCCGAGAACCCGATCGGCCCGGCTCCATCCATGAGTCGGACATCCAAGCGGGTCGCGGCCCGCCTCCCTTAGTCAGGCCCGGCCCGCAGTCGCGTGCTCGATCCCGCCGCGCCTACTGCTGAGCCCGCAGCGGCTGCTGCTGAACCCGCAGCGGCTGCTGCTGAACCCGCAGCGGCTACTGCTGAGTACCGGCGCACCCCAACTGCTGAGCCTGACCTACCAGATGCTGAGCGCGCAGGCCGCGACGCAGTCCCCGACCCGAGGCTATATAATGACACCACACCGCGCGGGCCTCCCCAGCGCGTATAGCCCATGATTGCCCCGCCCTCGCCTTCCGGACTAGCCACCCGCGAGCTTGGTCGGGCCGGCTCCATCACTTGGTCCGCTTCTTCCGGGCGGGTCGCGGTCCGGCGCCGCCTGAGGTAGGCCTGACCCATACCTGGTGCTGAGCCCCGCAGCCCCTACTGCTGAGCCCGCCGCGACTGCTGCTGAGACCGCGCGGACGCCAGATGCTGAGACCAACCTACCCAACTGCTGAGCGCGCAGCCCGCGACGCAGCTCTCAATCCGGGGTTATAAATACAACACCACATCCCCCCCCAAGTTGAGTTCTGTCCCCAGAGGTCCTTCCATCACCACCTCGCCCCTGCCGCACCTACCAAACCACTTCCACCCCCTCCCCCAGTCCACCCCTACCCTAGCCGTCTTAGCCGCACTTGTCCTCCGCTCCCCGCCATCGCCATGATCCCCTGCAATTACTGTGCCCGGAACGGGCTAGTCTGCACGATCGTCCCTGGTCGACGTGCCTGCGGTTCCTGCCGTCGCGGTCACCGCCGCTGCTCGTTGGGGGAGGGTATGCCACGCCCTCCACCCGCATCCGGCTCTTGTCCCCGGCCGCGCAAGAGGGCCCGTCTGGACTCGTTTGTGGTTTTGGAAGATGACTCGGTCTTGGAGCACTCGTGGACCCCTCCTGGATCGCCCCCTGGCCGTCCCTCCCCAAACCCGAACCGCGACTCCACCTCTCCCTACCGTCGCGCTGGACCTCCCGGCAAAGAGGATTACCCAAACTTTGCGGTGTTCCAAGCGGCCATGTGATTCTGGGCGGACCAGGTTCGAGTGACGCAAGGCGCGAGGGACCCGCGCCTTGACAAGATTCTCCGGCGTCGTGCCCCTGGCCCTCCTCCGGCTCCCGCTCCTACTCCAGCTCCGGCTCCTCCAGCTCCGGCTCCCCCAGCCCCGGCCCCAAGCCCGACCCCTCCTCCGGCCTCCTATCACTTGTCAGACTTGGACAAGAGGCCCCCGACCCCGCGAGGCACCCCTCAAAAGCCCGTGTCACCCATTGTTATCCCCTTGTCGCCTCCTGTCAGTCCGAGCGGTCCAGATGGTCCCCCGGAGGCTGCCTTCTCCCCGGTCCCGCCTCCCCCCAACCCGCCCATGATTCCGGACATTCCTGTCCTCCCGGCTCTCCCGCTTGCGAGGTTTGATGCGATGGCGGACGATGCGGATGGGCTACTCCGGCGATTCCTGGCGGTCCCTTGAGCCCACACCACTGATGACCGTCGGGAACTCTTGGCGGCCTTCCAAACCCTGGTCGCGGCGGCTCGCGCGGACGCGGAGGATATGATGAGGGTCCGCTTGACTTAGACGGATCGCCCCCCCCTCTCCTACTATTATTATTATTATTATAATTTTTTTTTTTTTTTTTTTTTTATAGTTCCTATTCCGCGCCCTTTTTTTGCAAAGAAAGACTTTTGCCGCGCCATTTTGTGAGAGCCTTGAGAGAATTCCGCGTACACGCGTTATGAGTGAGAGTGAGATTGAGACGAAATTGAGATCCGCGCCCCGCCCGTGCACTGAGCCAACGAAGTTTTCCGGAAGGTACCTGGTCCGCCCCAGCCGAACTTCCACACAGTTCCCTGTACCCACCCTGCAATAAACAAAACAACCCTACACCAGCGCGCGCACACAGTTATCCAAGAGAGAGGAAGAGGACATAAGGGAAACGAACACTCTGGCGTGTCTAGCTGTTCCGGCTGTGAACCGGCTAGAACACCCCCTTACCAAATCAGACTTGTCCCGCGCATGTTCCACCCATAATCCGCACCCATTACTCCATACACAAGACGACAGGTTGAGAGAAAAACAGAGAAAAAGATCCAAACCCTTAAGAAAAAGATTACTATATATATATATATATATTTTTTTTTTTTTTTTTATACCTGGGGCCTCCGCTCCTCCTCCCGCGTGCCCATCCGCGGGGCTTGTCCTCGCGTTCACGGGCCTGGCTTGCGCCGCGCCCGTGTCCCTAAAAAAACCAAACATAGCCGACACCAGTACCAATTCGCAAAACCAGTTTACACAAGAAATAGGAAAACAGACATTCTGGGGTGTCTAGTCATCCTGGCTGTGAACCGGCTAGAACACCCCCTCACCAAATCAGGTTTTTGCCCTACTCGCGCCCCCCTTCGACTTGACGACTGTCCCCAGCAACTCGTAGCCTTTCACTCCTCCGGGGCGGCGCGTCAAGCGCGGGCTCCTCCTCAACCGACGAACCCAACCCGCCCATTGACTCTGGACCCTCAGGTTCGTCCCGCGCGTCCGCGCCATCGCCAGCCGTCTTGTCGAAGGAGGTGAAGCCGCGTGCAAAGAAGCGCTTCACGTGCGAAGCCGCTGCCTTCCGTTTGAGTGGCGCCCCATCCAATTCCTCAAGTTGATAACTCCCGCCTTCGAACTTGGATGCCACGCAGAAGGGGCCGTTCCATCGGTTGGTGAAAAGCTTACCCCACTGAGACTCCAAACTACGGTTGTACAGCAACACTAATTCCCCCTTCTGCAACAGATCCCGGAGACAATTGGAACAGCACTTGTCCCAGTAACGGACCGACGCCGTCCTGGTCTTTCGCAACCTATCTGTGGCCTTCGCCAGGGTCTCGTCCCGCTGGAGAAGCTGTTCGGCGCGCGCCTCCACGAGCTCTGCGGAGGTCTTCACCTTCCACCAATTGATGCCCAAGAAAGTCTCCAGCTCAATTTCCACCGGAAGGACCGGGCGCTGTCCGTAGAGGAGTTCATAAGGTGAGTAGCCCGTCGAGCGCTTGACCAATATCCTGTCCGCGAAGAGGACCACCGGAAGGGTCTCCTGCCACCGCTTCCCGTCTTTGCCACACATCTTCACCAGCGCGTCCTTGATTGGCTGGTGGCCGCGTTCAATCATCCCGGCACCCTTGGGGTAGTACTCGGTGACCCGCCCGAACTTAGCCCCGCAGCTCTGAACTAACCCCATCAAGCGGCCTCAGAACTCCGCGCCCCCGTCAACGGTGACCAGTCGGAGCGAACCATACCGCGCGAACCAATCTTCCTCCAAAAACTGGGCAACCCTTTCCGCCGACAGCTTGACCAGCGGACACGCCTTGACCCAACCCGACAAGTTGTCCCGCGCGACCAGCAGGTACGCAAACTTCCCCGCCTTGATGTGAACCACGTCAAGGGAGACCCGTCCAAACAAGGCGTCCTCCCCCGTAGGGTGACCCACCTCCCTCGGGAGCCTAGAACTCCGCCTCTGACAAGCCTTGCATGACTTCACCCACTCACGCACCGCGTGTACCACCCCCGGCCACCAGAACCTTGCTTTCACCCGCCGCCGTGTTTTGATCTCGCCTCGATGCCCAAGGTTGTCGTGAAGACACCGCAGAATCACCTCCTGGTCCCTCCTTGATGTTGCAACCACCAGGGGCACGGGGGTGCACCTCCGCCACAGTTGCCCCTCCTGCAAATAGAAGTTGGTCGTCCGCCGTTTTGCCCACCAAATTACCGTTTCCGACGTACCTTCTGAAAATTGGAGACCCCGAAGAAAGAAGCACAACGTCACGTAACGCCCGGACTGCTGCAGCGGAAGAGCAACCTCCGTCTCCATCATGCCCACCCGGATAACCGGAGATTCCACGTCCAAGTGTTCCGCCCCTTCAAATGGATCCTTGCGCGGGTACCGCGACAGCGCGTCAGGCATTGTGAATGCCTTCCCTGGGACATGAACCACACTAAAGGCAAAGAGTTGAAGGAACGCAACCCACCTAGTCATTGGGGCGTTTGGCAGCGTTGGCAAATTGATCATCTGCGCCAGAGCCTCCGCGTCCACCAAGAGTTCGAAATTCACCCCCCAAAGCAAATGCTGCAGCCTTCGCACAATCTTGGTGACCCCGCACAGTTCCAACTTTGGTTGCAAATACCAACTCTCCGTTGCGGTGAAGGTTACGGATTCATAAAGAACCGGCCTATCCTTACCATCCTCCTCCCGCGCCAAGTTTGCTAGAGTCAACGGCCAGGCGGATCCCTCCCAATTCATAGTCGAGGTCCCGGAGGACAATGGCGCGCCCCACAATCTCCTTGAGCTTCGCGAAGGCAGCGTCACACCCCGCCGCACCCTTACGCGTAAGTGCCCGCAGCGGACTCGCCACCTCCGCGAACCGCTCAATGAACATGCGGACGTAGCTGCACCGCCCCAAAAACTGGAGGATATGCAAAGGCGTCCGTGGAGTCGGCCATTCAAGGACTTTATTCCGTTTATTCTCCGCAATCCTCCGGCCGTCGGCGCCCACCACGTGTCCCAGTACCTCCAGCGCCGGAACGCAAACCGCCAACTTACTCCCTGACACCGTAAGCCCCGCCTCCTCAATTTGGAACAAGATCCGCTCCAACGTTCTCGCGCATTCCCGGACAAAGCGGCGAATCCTTGGGGCTTCCTCCAACACCGCGCCCCCGTAGTCCGTCTTCGGCCCCTTCATCCCCGCATTGTCAATGAAGATCAGAGCCCCCTCCGGGATGTTGTCCCGTAGTATCCACGTCATCTGAGCCTGGTAAACTGCCACCGAGTTTGTTGCGCCCTGCGGCAGCTGCGTCAGCTGCATTTGTCCCAGCCCTGTTTTGAACGCGGTCAACGGCCGCAATTTGGGGTGGAGCTCCCGCTGATTGTACCCCCCCATCACATTGACCAGTCCGTAACACGCGCGCCCCGCCATCGATTCCAAGAATTTGTCCACCCGCGGCGGCAATCCCGCGTCCCGGATGGTGAATGAATTCAGCCGCTGCAGGTCATGGACGATCCTCAGCGACTTCCCGTCCTGCTTAACCACCGCGAAGATTGGGCTAGAGTAGCTCGATGTGGACTGCTCGTACAAACCCGTTCTAACGCGCTCCCAAACCAGCTCCAGAAAGGGCTCCCGTACGGACCGGGGAATCGGAATTGGCTTGATTTGCCAGGGCTCGTGCGGCACCGTGGGGATTACGTAGGGGTCGCCGATTCCTCTTTTCAAAAATCCGCGCTTGTCCGGCCCGAAGGCAAGGGCCTTCTCGCAAAGCACCAACACCGATGCCAGCAAATCCTTTTCCTCCGCACTCAACCACCCCGCCGGCCCAAAGTTAAGCGCCTCTATCCTTTCATCCGTGATCCGCGCTGACCGGGTTACCCACCCCGACGTCTTTAATGGACTTACCCAGGGATCCCAAGACCAGATGATTGGTCTCAGGGGCCCGTTCAGCCCCTGCAGCATTGGTTCGTTCCAAGGCCGGACCTTTCGCGCCACAGGCTTATACCGCCCTGGGTTACACCTAACCATCCGCACGCGTCCGTCGTCGTTGTCATGGATCCTGGCCACAATCAACCCGCGGCTTTTGCCTTTGCTCACGAGCGTGGCACTATGGTAGGGTTTTTGAAATGCAGTACCTCCCGGTGACGCATACCAAGGAAAAGAACTTACTTCTGCCGCCCGCGCCCTCCGCGCGCTTCCCTCCACCCCCTGCTCCTCCCTAGTCGGCCACCCGCGCAAGACCGGAGCCTGTCCCACGCGGTTGCCGCGGTTGACTAGGCAAAATCCCCCGTGAGGCGGCCCTCGCAGCCGTTCCCCTTGTTGGATTCCGTCTCCTCGCCAGCCGCCGCCGACCGCACCCACTTCCCTTTCCCGTGGTCGGAGATCGTTGTCTCCCCGGACACGTCCTCTACCGTCAGCGCCTCCGTCCCTTCCTCCTTGTTGAACGCCATCCGGGCCCAGAACCCAAACATAAACGGTCAACCCAAAATCACGTTGCCGCACTCCACCAAAAGGAATGACAGCGGCTTACGGACCTTTGCAACCTCCACCTCTTCAACTTCCACCACCCCGTCCACCCGACACTCTCCACCGTTGAGCGCCTGCAATCCCATGGCGCACTTCCTCCGGACCAACCCCAACTCGTGTACCAATTTCGATGGGAGCAAGTTAACCATTGACCTGCTGTCCACCATTGCCCACACCTTCCAATCCGCAATCTTCATCAAGACGTAGGCAAGCGGGACCAACATGGCCTTGGGTGGGCACGGCTCGCGTTCCCCCCCCTCCTCCGCCGCATTCACATGCTGCACCGTTGCCAGAACCCTGCCCCGCCCGTACTCCCTTAGCGCCTGCACCATCTCTTTGACGACCACCGGAGAGACCGCGGCCAGCTCCCGTAGCGTGAGAGGAACTGGCATCTCTCTCCCCATCACCCGCCGCACCACTTCCGCGGCCTTCCTTCTTCCTCTGGAGCCGGCTGACGGCGTGTTGCCCGACGCTCCTTGCGCACTAGTCTTCGGGGCTTGAGTTGTCAGCCGCTCCTTCACGTCTACCTCCATCTTCTCTGATAAGATTCGCTCGTCCGCCGCCAACGCCCTAACCTCCGCCTCCACTCGCGGAGCTTGCCACGTGCAGGGCCCGGTGACGATTCCAAGCGACACCCGAGCGGCCCCTGCAGACTGCGCTCTTGTCCTGACCTGGTCCAATGGGGACGGGTGGTCGGGCCCAAGACTTACCGGCTCACCCGTTGGAAATATGAAAGTCGATCCGGACGCGCGGACCAATCCCTCGTCCATATCCCTGGTCAACTCCGCGCAACCTGACCTCCAATGTCTCCTGTCGCCACAATATGTACAGATTTGGGCCGAGAACCCTCCCAAGGGTCCGCTACCAGGCCAAGGACCCCCCCCACGTGGGGCGGCTCATCACGCCAAGGGGGCGGGGGCGGAGCCATTGACTGGATTATTGGCTGGGCCGCGGGCTGTGCCGCGGGCTGCGCCGTTACCCAATTGAGGAGTATCCGCAGATCCTTCAGCATGTCCGTCATTTCATTCACCGGTACCTCCATTGTACCCGGCCGACTCGTCGTGGATGGGCCTGCGTGTAGTTCCTGCGCTGGAGGCGGGGCTGAGGAAGCCGCTGGTCACTTTGAGGCTGACGGGAACACCCTACCCGTGTCCTCAATCAGTTCCTCCAGATTGATCTTGCTCTCTACCGCCCCGTTGATCGCCCTCAGGTCCGGGAGAAGGATAACACTCTGGTCCACCAACCGCGATACCATCCCGTGCTCGAAGAGGTGCCGCTGAACCCGCACGCGAAGTTGTGGCGCGAGCCCGCCCAAGAACGCCCGTTTCATTGCTCCTGTCTGACCCGCCACCACCTGGTTCTTCGCTAAATAACTATAGATACGGTCAAACAGAGATTTGTACTCGGACAAATCGTTCCGCGTCCGGACCCCACCTCGCAAGATCGCATCCGCCGCCGCCCGCTCAAAATCCGTTTCCCGAAAGAGGGGTTCTCGCTTCCCCCACCTTGCCATCATCTCGCCCCGGAGCCTAATCCAGTCCCAAGCCTCATAACCTGCCATATCCTCCACATCCCGCAGCTTACTTTTGTCCGTGATGAGAGAACGACGGTGCGGACCTTGTCCTTGCTCTTCGCGTTTTCGGAGTCCGCAATATCCTCCAACCTTGCAAGAAAACGCCCGATATCGGCAGTGTCAAACCGAAGATGGGGGAGTTTCTGCGGCCTAAGCCATACCCGCCGTGGGACCTCGGCCGCCTCCGAAGGCTCCGACCGAGGGGGGGCGAAGCCGCCGGTCCAAGTGGTTGGAGGTGGGGAAGGTGTCGGTCCGCCGACTCCCGCCCGGGGGGGAAATGGGGGCGGATTGGTCGATCCTGGAGTAGTTTTTGGCAACATTGCGTACGCTATCTTCGAGAGACTGAGACAAAAGGTGATTTCCCGGCCAGACCCCCAGATGTGGAAACTTAAGAAGAGTTACCTTTGCAAGTTGTCCTGAGTTCCGGAAATTATTGGTCTAGCGTCTGTAAGATGATTGGGCGCGATGAGTTTTTAAGAAGAGAGAGTGATGATATGATGAAATTCCTTCCTTCCCCAATCCGTAAGATGATGATCCTCCCCAACCCGGAGTTGAGGGTGAGGTCTTAAGTCCCCCCCCTCAACCCTAGCCTAAGTACAACCACAAACAACAAGAACGAGTGATGAAATACAACCCTAAGCCGCAGAACCCTAGCCCAACCCTATCCCTCCATCCCTGGCCATCACCCGCGCCCTTTGGTATTAACGTAGCCCGGTTTGTCCTTCTCATGGCGCGGCCCTCCGCCGCGCCCTACTTGGAGCCCCCCGTGTTTCCGTCCGCGCCATCTGTGAATCCCGCGATCCGCGGGTCGGCCCACGCTTATGCCCGCGCGGGCCTCCCCAGCACGTATAGCCCATGATTTCCCCGCCCTCGCCTTCCGGACTAGCCACCCGCGAGCTTGGTCGGGCCAGCTCCATCACTTGGTCCGCTTCTTCCGGGCGGGTTGCGGTCCGGCGCCGCCTGAGGTAGGCCCAACCCATACCTGGTGCTGAGCCCCGCAGCCCCTACTGCTGAGCCCGCCGCGACTGCTGCTGAGCCCGCAGCAGGCACTGCTGAGACCGCGCACACGCCAGATGCTGAGCCCAACCTACCCAACTGCTGAGCGCGCAGCCCGCGACGCAGCTCTCGATCTGGGGTTATAAATACAACACCACACCGGCTGTATGGACAACTTAGGACAGAATAATTAGACTACAAAACTTAACACTTAACAGTTTTGCGCAGACAGAACCCGCCCTCATTTATCTCAATATCTCAATAAGAAGCTTGCATAGCCAGTACACTCTTCCACCTGTTGTTTTGTCTTTATGGGCTCTGTGCAGTGCTTTCCACATGCCATAGGCATGTCTGCCGTTTTCTTGGATGTATTGAAGGCTTGGGGCATTGATAGCCTTAGTGATGAGGGCACATGCAATTTTATTGTCATTTATCCAGCTGTTAGAAGGTATATCCGGCCTGGTATTTTGATGAAATACTCTAAACCAGCTGCTTCAAAGTATGAGGTAACCACAAACTCCCAGTCAAGATAGTTGGGGTCCGGGCCTGGTGGTTTAAGGATGGGGAGCTTGGCATTTGGTATCTTTTGAGATCCGGATGAAAAAGGTTCTGAGCCAACATTCATCATAGTGGACAGAGGCTTCTGGATTGGGGAAGGAGGTGATGACATTCAAGTCTGGACTGCTTTGTTGATAAGCATACGGATCCTGATGTTAGTTAGGTGAAGTTCAGTGGAGCTCTGGGATCATAACCTGATGAGACAGACTGGGCCAGCAGAGACCTGATGTGGAAGGACAATTCATTGTGTGAACAAGAGAATTGGAGTGAACATCAGAATAATGAGAATGAGGAAAGAGAACAAACGGAATGAGAAAACATACCTGGGCCAGGGGAGACGTGATATGGAAGGATGAGGAAAAGGAGCTCCTTCCACTTACTGTAGCTGGCCCAGGTATACTACAAAACATGTGAAATGAGAGTGACATGTTTGCAGCATAAATCTGGAAAGGATTGATCTTGTCAATTTGACATGAAGAGCAATGAATCAATTTTTTTTTCAGATGAGGTTGGAGGTAGAATTTTTTGGAGGTTGGAGGTGGAAAACTAGGGGTGTATGAAGTGGACAGGCGGTGGATTATTTTTATTATTATTTTTTTTTTATTTGCAATTGAGGGGGGGGCAAGCAATTGAGGGGGGGCAGAGCAAACAAGGGGGGGGGACGGAGCAAACAAGGAGGGTGGCAGGGCTGGAAAACCAAACAAAGGGGGGGCAGCAATTGAAGTGGGGGCAAGCAAGCAGAGGGGCCGGCAAGTGAGCGAGCAGGGGGGGTGTGGTGAGGGAGCAAGAAAGAGGGAGAGGAGTTCAAAAAAGATGGAGGGAAGAGGAGGATGAGGAGGAGGAGGGGAACTTACCTGAGGAAAGAAGAAGTAAGGAGGTGGGGGGGCCTAAGGTGGATGGATAAAAGGATCAGTATCCATTGATGGGGATGGATGAGGAGGAGCATGAGGAGGAGGGGGGGAGCTTACCAGGCCTGCCAACCAAAGGAGGAGGGGAGGTGGTGGGTGAGGTGGAGGTGGTGGGTGAGGTGGAGGTGGTGGGTGAGGTGGAGGTGGTGGGTGAGGTGGAGGTGGTGGGTGAGGTGGAGGGGTGAGGTGTAGGTGGTGTGAGGTGGAGGTGGTTGGTGAGGAGGAGGAAGGAGTGGACCGGCCGGTGGTTTGTTGGGGTGAGGTGAGTGCGTTTGAATTTTTGAGTCTATTTTGTCTAATTCCACCCCACCAAAAGAGAAAAAAAATAACAGATGCAGCCTAGGAATCTTGGATGAACAGCCAAAACCAAAAAAATACAGTGAAGGGATTTTTTACCTAATTCAAAATCAAAAATTACTCATCAAAGCAAGCAAGGGTGAGAGGAAGAATCTGTTCTCTCATAGAGGAAGATGAGGGAGAAGATGAGACAGGGATGACGTGAGCCCAATCCAGAATATCATCTTCAAATATTTTGTCCCATTCATCTTTGATTTTGGCCAAAAGATTGTGAAGGATTACACAAGTGATAATCCAGTTGATGAGGAAATTCATGTCTTTGGTGTTTTGAAGCTGTTTTTGCATTTCCCCTAAGCTGGCCCATCTTCCTTTTAGGAATCCTATGACATGCTCAATCCAAACTTGTGATTGGGAAAGATGATAGTTGAAATTGCTTTTTCCTTGATTGTTGCACAAACTATTGTGGTATCCTGGAACCAAATATTTCCCACTAAGATAAGGTTAATTGGCCAGAAGGTATTGATCTTGGTCAAAGTAGTTTTCTGGTTGTTGGGCAATCTGCATCCAATTAAAAACATATGAATCATTAAAAGAACCCAGAATGCCAGCGTGGAGGGATATGAACTTCTTGTTGTTATCACAAACAAGTTGTAGGGCCATGTAGAATCTAAATAAACAGATGCTATGTATTTGGTCAGTGTGTGATCATAAGTTTTATCAAAGTCATTGGAAAAGAATTAATTAATTGCCCCTTTTTCCAATCAAAATAGTGGTTGACATCTAGCGTGGTTTTTGACTCAAGGGCATAGTGGTTCCATCAACAAAACCAATGCAACCGGGAAAGCCTTCAGTCTCCATTACTTGAGATATCTTCTTTCTTTCTTCTATTGTTTTCCAAGAAAGGACTGAGCAACAGAAAGATAGGATGGAAATCATGACTCTTCTGTTGTATTAGTCAATTGTTCCATAACCAAATTAGGATAGATTCTCTAATCAACAAATTGCTGCTGCATTTCCATTTGATCCCAATCTTCAAAGAGCAATGGCCATTGGAATAGCTGGATTGTGTTGAGTATTCCAATAATTTTTCTGCAAGATGTGGTGGTCTTCAATCATCTCCAAAAGTTTTATGAATGAAGGTATTAGAGTTTCAAACAGTTGCTGGAAGCTTAAGTTGGGGAGGAGATGAAGCTTTTGCCTTTGATAAATAGGGTTTTGGTTAGTTTGTCTTCTTGGAACCATGTATTTCTTTTTTGATAGAAAATTCAAAGCCAACCAAGTTGATTCCAAATTGGAGTGTGAATTGGATTCTGAATGGAAGTCAAATACTAACAAAAGTTCATTCATCTTTTTTGCATTTTCAACTTTCTGTGGGGAAGTTTGATGGGACATGTTGAGAAAGATGTTGATTTGATGGGGGGTGATGAGATTATGATGGTATTTGTGTGAATATGGAGATTTGAAGTGATAGAGATGTGAAGAAATAGAGATGTGAAGCAATGGAGATGTGATGTCACAGAGATGAGATGTGTGTGATGCAATGCCAATTGGATGGGTATGGATTTACTGAGGTGGAGGTGTGGATGGTTGTTTTGGATGTGATGGATGGTGGATGGATGATGATGCATAAATGGCGGGTTAAATGTTTTTTTTTGATCTTTGAGATCCATCATTTTCATGAAACCCCCCATTTTGAAGTAAACCAGTTACGGGGTATGTGTATTTCAGAAATCCGCCATTAAAAATGGCGGGTTTGGTCATAAAAATGGGGGATTTCTAATGGTGGTTTGCTAACTCTGATACACCCTAATAAAAAAATAAAAATAAAAATAAAAAAGAAGAAAGAAATAAAAATACAGCATTATTTTTCTCGCGCATCCAACACTTTATTTCACACATTTTGATGCTGCCACGCAGTTGCACCCCTTTGGTATTTCATTCATAAGTACTTTATTTCATCCAACTTTCAAGAATTCATTTTTTTTTAAAATTCTGACTGCGCAGCCCCATAGAAGGGTTTCTTAAGCCCCTAATCAAAGTATTTTGTAATTTTGGAGCCATTAGAACCCCTTCAAAAATGCAATCAACAAATGAAAAGATTCTGTAAAAACAAATTTTTCCATGGGTTTTTGGATCATGTTTTTGCATATTTTGATTATTTTTTTTGGTTACTTCAGCTTCCATAAATGTAAAAAACCATTCAAACAGTCTTACAACATTTTTTTCATATTTTTTGGGTGTATCCTTTCACCTTAAAAAATTTCTTCAAAAAACACAAAAAATCAAAAAAATCAAATTTCTCTTTGGAAATTTTAATCCCTTTATTTTCCTTTTTATTTAATTTTTTTCGTAATTAAAGCAATCAAAAATTAAAAAAAACATTCAAAGAGAGTTAAAATATCTTTTTTAAGATTTCATGGATGTATTATTTTACCTTAATAAATTACTTCAAAAAAGAAAAAAATTCAAAAACTTCAATTTTCTCATTTGACTTTTGGATCCTTATGTTTGCCATTTTGAATTATTTTTTTTGGTGTTTCAAGCTTTTCAAATTGTAAAACATCTATTGAAGAGCTTCTGAAAATCTTTTTCAGTATTTTTGGATGTCATTTTTGAACTTTAAAAATTCCATCCAAAAACAAAAAGATTTGAAAAATTCACTTTTCTTACTGGATTTTTGAATCCTTTTGTTTGCCTATATAATTGTTTTTTTTGGGTGATTCAAGTTTTCAGAATTTAAATTTGTTTTTTAAAAAAAAAGTTAATTAATACTTTTTGAAAATCATCTGAATTCTTTCATACACCTTACAAGCTTCATTCAAAAAATTAAACATAAAGAACACATATGGATACAAATATGAAAATTTATTCAACTATGATTGGGTTTATTTTTCTACTTGATTTTTGTGGAGGGAACAAAACCTCATTACCAAGATCCAAATTTCTCTGAACATTGGTTTTCCAAGATTTGGAATCCTTTGTCACAAAGCTTTTCCAAATTGGATCTAGCCTGGGAGCTGGCCAATGATCAGAATTGAACTTGAATGAGACTATATGTTTTGATTCTTCTAAAAAAATGAAGCAAATAGGAGAATTTTTGGAATTTGGAGTGAGAGGAGAATTCAGAAGAAGATAAGTGCAATTCATTAAAGAAGAAAACAGAAACACTGGTCACTTATACGTTTTATCCAGAAGGAAACCATGGCATGGAAATTTCATCCACATATTTATCAGAGCTGGGCCATAAAGATGGTTCAGCTGCATTCTTGTTTCTTGAAAATTTTAACCCCAGATATCACACATTAACCTTGTGTTCTTCAAGGTTGGTTTTGAATCAAGCTCTTTCACCATTTCTTTCCTGACTTCAATCCAGTCTTCTGAGATACTCCCAAAGCAGATGGCTACTTCTCTAAAGCCACAGTTCCCATCCCCTATGACATCTTGAATATGGGATATATGTGGAATGGCTGTTTTGGGGGAAATTAAATCTTTCTATTGGAACTAAAGCCAAAAATCAGAATTTTTTATAACAGAAAATATGGACTAAAGATAGTACTCAATTCTTCAATTGATACTTGATAAAATATTCTAGAATAAGAATATTCCCCTTCATCCAAATCTGGAACCTCTTCATCTTTGGAATATTCCTCTTCATCTTCTGAATATTCGTCTTCAGTCAGAAATTCACTCTATGTTAAAAAAAGTAGAAGGAATTATCAAAAAACATCTCATTGCAGAAAAAATAACATAGTTATAAAATTACCTCTTCCTCTGATTCCTTCTTCTTTTTTACCTTCCATTTCCCTTGGATGGCCTTGCACATTCTTGAAGCCTGAAAACCTAAGAGAAAAAATTAATTATGAATTTTGATGTATTTTTTGTCCAAAAAATTGGTGAATGACCTTCAAAGTTGCTTTGAATTTCTTCTTTTTCCTTCCTCTCCTCTTGGGTTCTTCTAAATATTAAAAACCAGATGGATCTCTTTTGCTTGAGGACTGAGATCTTCTTGAAATTATTAGCTTCTCCTTTGGGTCTTCCTCTAAATTTGGTTCTTTGAGTGGAATTTGACTCTTCAATCAGGGTTAGTTGATATCTTCCACGGCACAGCTTCATGCTTTCCCCCAGATAATATAGCTGTTCTCCAGGTGTCAACTTGATGAATTCTTCAAACATTTTGGTGAAATATAGGTTTTCATTACTGTCTTTGGTTGGAACTTAAAGTTTTGCTGAATCTTCAGTTGATTCAGGGTTCACAGTTAACTGGAGAAATTAAAATAAAAATCAATCAGGACATTATTCATTTTAGCTTGAATCCCAAAAAACAAAATAAAAAAACTATACAAGATGGGAGCTTTGAAATTCAATTGAGGATGATAATTATCTAGTTGGAAGAGTTCACCCTTTCTGATGGCAAATTTTACTTTTTTAACAAATGGTATACCCATGTAAGAAGAGTAATCACAGTTGTTTCAATTGGTGGAAGAATCAGGAACTTGATGAGATGAATGAATGATTTTGAGGTCAAAGTGGCTGATCTTTCCAGAAAGATGGTCCACACAGTGAGGAAAACCAATGAGATGCTTGAATCCTTGCTGAGAGGCTTAAATGGATCTCTTGCGGGTTTTGATGGTGATGGAACTGTAAATTTTTTGAACTAACTTATAGAAAGAGCCAATAGAAGAATTAATGAATCTTTTAATGTAGGAGTGAGAACCTTCTATTCTTGATTTACTTGTGTTTCCAAAGTGAGAATATTTGTTTCCCAAATAGGAGACAAATTTTCTTTTTAGAGGAATCCAGTTTTGAAGAAGGTAGTCAGAAGTGGGAGGATTACAGACCAGAGAAATTTTTGTAAATTTTTGGTGATAGCTTCATTCAGATTTTAAATAGACTAAATGATGCCATTTTTTCTGGAATAGCTTCCATTCATCTTTGGTTTTCAAGTTCTTCCTGCAATAAGTTTGAATATTCTTGAAAATGTTCCAGACAAAGAGAAGATTATGAGAGGAAGGTAAGACTTATTCAATCAATCTAAGAAGTGCTTGTTCCTTGTATGTCACAATCACACTATGTTCTTTATCTTCAAATATTTCCTGAATTTGAGTCAGGGCCCAGTCATAGTTTTGTTTTTTCTCTTGAGATAAGAAACAGAATGAAACTGAGAAGCTTCTAGCATAATTTTTTATCCCAAGAATATGAAGAAGGGGAATTCCAAATTTTTTGGTTTGATATGTACAGTCCATCATAATGAGATTAGGGAAAAGGTTGAGAAGTTTCATGGAATCAGGGTGTGGAATAAATAATGAATTAATTTGACCATCCACATTGTTCATTTTGTAGTAAAAAGAAGAATTCCTGAGTTCCAGTATGAGTGCTTCCACAGGAGTTTTGCCATCAAGGAAATTTTTTTGTATTTGGGATCTTTTAATGTAAATTTTAGGGAGATTTGTATGGATAGG
>CM062626.1:37161181-37201181 GCA_025617555.3 Puccinia polysora | reverse complement strand
TTTTTTCATATTTTTTGGACCTTGCTTTTCCCCTGACATGTCTAACCTCAAAATACCATGTTTAAACCCCTTTTTGGTGTAGGTCCACATTTTTGGGCTCTTCTATATGAATAATCTGATATTAAATATGATTTTGAAGGATTTCCTGACTCCTCCTCACCTCTTGGGAGGTCCAATCCTCTCCTAAACCACAACACCACCTGTCAAAATCCACAGTCTACTCCGCACCACACCAATCATCACCACCATCACCAATAATTACAACTCAACACCAATCAACCAATCATACATCACTAATCAACACAACTCAACAAATCCAATTCAAAACTCCACCCCCACTGAATTAACCCCCCTTAATCCAAAAACTCAATAAAAAATCAAAAAAAAAGTATTCATAAAAAAACCATCTCAAAATCAAAATTGCAAACAAAAAATGTCTGAACAACACATCAACCCAATTTTACTTTCTGCCTCTGCTGCTTCTTCTTCTGCTCCACTATCTGCCTCTGCTGATTCTCTCTCTACTGCTTCAACTGATTTATATCTCACCCTGATTCCATCCCTTTGGCTCCTCCACCTGAATTACCATATCCTTCAAAGGGGGACCTTGTGGATGCTGTTCAAGAGTAGGCTAAACCCCATGGATATGCCATTTCCACCAGAGTCTCCAATACTAAGGAGCAAAGATATATTTACCAATGTCACATATCTGGGAAATATAATCCCAATTTGGATAACAAAAGACTTTCATCAACTAGAAAAACAAACTGTCCCTTCAAATTCTCTGCAAGCTTTTACAAGAGTTCTGGTCTTTGGGAAATAAGAATCCAATTCCCTGATCACAATCATCCCCAATCAACTGATCCATCCACCTTTCCACTTCATAGAATGATTCAGGGTGATCAAGATTTCAGCTTGCTACTATTGCAGAGCAAGCTGCAAGAGTAACAAAAATAACATAAAATAAAAATATTAAATTTAACTTAAGAAGGAGTGGGAAATCCATACATATTAATGCAAAAATGAATTCTCCACCCAAAATTAGGTAGGGTCACTCACAGACCCCACCCTTGAAATCCAACTCCTTATATTTTTAATAATTAAAAATTGAACAGACCAAAATACCACGGGACTTTTTGGCCAATTAAATATTTCACACATATTGTCACATATAGGTTTCACACCTAAAATTCAGTCAGAATTGAGGTGTTGTGTATATTTTAGGAGTTACACACGGAAATGTGTTGTGTCACCATTCCTGCACACAGCCGCGGCGACCAATACACCCGGGCGCGGCTGAGAAGCAGCAATGCCACCCTTTCAGCATACCCTGACAAGCGGTGTACCCAGCTTCAGGCGTCCAACAAGTATGCAGCCACAGGACTACAGGCTGACAGAGTGACAGGCGGCCTGAGAAGCTCAGGTACCACATAAATGTGCTAAAACCTAGACAGGGACATTCCACATATGAAATAAATGTCCCTGTGGATAGTAGATAGTCTAAAAATACATAAAAGTATATAAAAATAATTAAATAACCTTTATATGTATTTTTCATAAAATATAATTAAAAATACCAAAAATTTCGAAAATAAGATAACTATTATTTGTAAAAATATATTAAAATACTTTAATATACAATTGTGAGAGCTTCTAGACATCGGTATTTTGGTGACATACTAAGGGAATTGATTAAATAAAAATATTACATAAATTTTCATAAACTATATTTTCAATTAATTTTTTCAAGTAAATCAACTGGATTTCAAAAATAAGGAGTAAAATCAATATCATGATTTTCCTCCAATCAGTTGATAAATAATTAGAACTAACTTGACATCAGATTACCCGTAGAAATTTGTATTAAAAGAATTATTAACATCCTGGTAATGTTGACTAAAGATAATTACTTAAATAATAGATAATATGGATAAATTAGTGTTATTCACACGTCCAAATATCAATTAAAAGGTAGAATAATTCCAATAAACTGTGGAATTAGATGCTAACCGTGCTACAGCACCAAGAACACGTGACAGGCTACCACTGGCTACCCTTCTTGCATTAGCATCCGTCCCTTTGAGTCCCTTTATTCCTCAGAAGGAAAATATTGGGACCCAAAAAGCTATAAATAAGGACCTCTTTTGAGGATATTGATACCCAGAGACCCAGTCATATTTACATCCAGACACTGTGCCAAGGTAATCAAATACTTATAAGAGTTAGTAAGTGATTTATGGCTTTAGTCTGATTAATAATATCCGTCCCCAACCCTTTTTTATCAATTTGAACTGCTGAACAACCTTATAACCCCAGTAAACAGGTTTAACCCATCAGTGCACGTCCCAAACAGGTACCTGAAGGATTTAATAATATACCATTGAGTCTTATTATCCTTTTGCTCTCGTGGAAGCTTGGCTACAAGGCCCTGTCACACCACAATATATTTCATATATATATTATCTTTGGGCAACATACCCTGTAAGAATATAAATTAAAGGTTCCAAAGTAACCAGGTTTACATGTTTTCAAAGTGAATTCCCTGAAGAGAGGTGCTAAAAATCCCCAATATTATGGTGTCCCCTCTATTAATTTATTCAATAATCAATTTATTAATATTTCTTTATAATATTAAACCATAATCAAAACAATCAACCTTGCAATAGCTTTATCAAAATATTTTATGGATTTTTGCTGCATTTATTGAATAATATATTTATTATTTTTTCTATCACCTCTGGTAGCTAGAGGACAGCAAGGGTCTTGGCATCCAGGAGGCTTAACAAAGGGGACATGGTTGATTCTTTAACCAAAGCTGGGGTTCCTCCCCTGAAAATTCTTAATTCCTTAATGCAGTCTTTCAATTCTCCTGTTCACACAACCCTTAGTAAAATCTATAACAAAAGATCAAAAATTCAAAAAGAAAAACAGGAATTTAAATCACCCATAGAAGCTTTCATAATAGAATTTAGAAACTCTTCTTTCACATATGAAATCAATAATGAAAACGGTCATATTAGTTCTTTATTCATTTCTCACGCAGATTTTATCAAATTAATCAAACTCTCTCCATTGGTATTAATGATGGAATCTACCTATAAAAAAACACATTTTCCATGCCTCTTCTTCACATTTTTGGGTTCAAAAATTTTTCTAGAACATTCTCTTTTGGTTTCTGTTTCCTCTCCCATGAAAGAAAGGAAGACTATAAATGGGCTTTCCATCAACTTCATAAATTATTATAACATGAAGAACCCAAAGTCATTGTGACCCAACAAAGAGCAAGGCCTGATTCATTCAATTGAAACTTTATTTCCCAACTCTCATCATTTACTCTGTCTCTGGCATATCTTCAACAAAATTCAAACCCATTGTAGAAAACACATTAAATTTGAAGAAGAATGGATGATATTCAGAAAACACTGGAATATGCTGGTCAAATCCGATCTGAAAATTATTCTCAAGATAATTTTACCAAACTGACTGTAGTCTGCAACCCCTCTACTTCTGACTACCTTCTTGAAAACTGGCTTCCTCTAAAAATAAAATTTTTTTCATGTGCTTCAAACAGGCACCTGCATTTTTGAAATACCAGCACATGTAGGATAGATGGGCTCCACTCTTATGTCAAACTATTTATCACAACTTCTTCTGGTTCCTTTTCTGATTTATTTCACCAAATATATCATTCAGTTTCAATTAAAATCCATGAAACTACCATTGAACCTTCTCAGAAAGACTTCAAGAAATTGATTGGTCCCCCATATTGTTTTGAACATCTCTCAGGAACAATAAGCCACTATGCTCTCAAGACTGTGCATTCCTTTCACATTCCAGCAGAAAAATCAACCACCTGTACTGATTTTGATCATTCTTCTTTCAACGGAATTCCTTGTGTACACCAAGTGAAGAAGGCCAATCTCAAGAAGCAACAATTTTTGCTTGATGATTTTCATTCCCATTGGCATTTCAAACCTCCTATGGCAGTATGTTTTCTTTTCTTGGAGAATAAAATAATTCTAACATTAATTTCTGAAGTTTTTTTCTTTTATTTTAGATAATTAATAGCTTGCTGAGAAGGATTCATGCCAACCTGCTCAATCATCTCATGAATCACCTTCCCAATCAACCAACATACACCAAACATACAACAGCTTCAGAATGAACTCTTGGAAGAATTCCTTGAATTGCGCCAATGAGAACACCATTTTTATCTTGGAGAAATGATTAAACTGTTAAAAGGGAAGTATCAACTGACTCCCATTCAAGAGCCCCTATCAAAAGAAGAAATGAAAATTGGTGCAAGACCCAAAGGAGCCCCCAAAAAAATCCAAAGATTTTCCCAGCATTCATCTAGGAGGCATCCATCTGGGTTTGAATATGTTGAAGTAACCAAGAGAAGAGGAAGACCAAGGAAGCACAAAGTGGTTAATTCAATGGTTATTTTTTTGTGGTTTTTTTATCCCTTTCTGTTGAATTGATCTTAACAGCATATGGTTGGAAATTGTTTTTCTCTAATTTCAGACTCTGAGGAAAGGAAAGGAAAGGAATACCATGAAAATGCCACGGGAAAAAAGAAATAGGAATCAGAGGAAGAGGTGATTTTTTTTTGTAATTAGGCTAACATTGCATTGTGAACAGGATGAGTTTATAACAAAAGAGGAATTGAGTGGAGAAGAACTCAAAGACCTCAAAGAATTGGATATAATAAAGAAAGTTAGTAATTTTCTTTTTGGTTGGGTGGGATCAGGATTTTTTCTATTTTCCATGGCCAATGTTAAATTGGCAACCCATTCTGGGGCAAACCACGCCATGCGACCCATTTTTGGTAGTCAATTGCAAAAAAAAAAATTAATTTAATCATTTATTTCATTTTATTTATATCTATATTTTATTTATATTTTTATTTTTAATTTAATTTTATTAATTGATTTATTTTATATTTTTTATATCTATTTTTTTAATTGAATTTGTTAATTGATTTTTTATTTATTTATTTCATTTTATTTTTTGTACATTTTCTTTTATATTCATATTTTGAATTTAATGGATTAATTTATTTTGCATTTATTTTTTTATTAAAATAAAACTAAGAAATAAGATAACAAAAAGTAAAAAAAATGTTTAAAAAAAATATATATATCCATTTGCACCTCAGATGGGTCCCAAACAGCATTATGCGCCCCGTTTTCAACCCCAGGGTCTCAAATTTGACATTGGCCAGTTTTCATTGATTTTCATATTTTCATTTGTCACTCAGAGGGCAGGAACTATCATCAATAAGAAGTTTGTTTCACAGAATTTGAGTCCTGGTACTTTGAAGAGGATCAAGAGAAGAAAACAACAAGATGAAGATGAAGATTCTTATAGGCCTCCAGGAAATCCAATCTTTGCTCCCACAGCTACAGCCTCTGAAACAGGAAATTTGAATAAATCTCTGAATTAATCTTTCTTTATGGTTCATTTATTAACCCCTTTTTTTGGGGATGAAGGTCAAAACATTGTCTTTTTCATCTTCTGATAATTTTGAAGTGGTGGCTATTGATAAAGTCAGCATGAATTGTTTTTTTTCCTTAGTATCAATAAAAAAATTTCATTTTCCCAAAGACAGCCATACTAAAATTTTCACATGTTCAAGATGTGATGGTTGATGGGAACTGTGGGTTCAGATTATTAGCAGTTAATTTGGGCTGTAAATCTGAAGATTGGAGCTCAATACATCAGGAAATGATCAAGGAAATGGAATCAAACTCTATTTTCAAGGATGAAAACTTTGTGGATCAAGTCTGGGATGAAAATTTTTTCAAAGCAAGAAAACATCTCAACCACAATTCTGGACCTGCCCCTCAAGGTTGCTGGATTTAATTCCCTTTCCAGGTTTTCCTGCTTGCAGATACATACAATAGGTCAGTGGTACGTTTATCTAAGTTGATGCCATAAACTTATTTGCCCCTCAATTCACCTCCAACTTCCAATTCTCAAACATCTCCCATATGTTTAATTATTTTGGAAGATGTTCAGCACATAGTTTCTTTCCACTATAACTCTAAACTGTGACCAGCTCCACAATTAGATCCCCTTGGGAAGGCTTTTGATAGCAAGGAATCACAAAAATGTGAAGATTTGATTCATAATAACTTGGAAATTGGTTTGAAGATTTTGTTTCCTGGTAGTACAAATAATAAAGTAGTAAAAATTGATCTTGATTGAATCATTTTTCTGTTTTTTTTTTTATCAATTTTTCATATTTTTTTTTACTCATTAGGGCATATCAAAGTTAAGCAAACCCGCCATTTTTTGATGGCGTGTTTTAACCCAAATTGGCTATTTCAAACCTGCCATTGAAAATCAAAAAAACCCACTTATTTCAGAGCACACATTTCCAAGTTAACATGAAATGAGTGGTTTTTTCAATTAAAGTATATAAAGGCCTTCAAAAGCTCAAACCCGCCTCATTCCACATCATCACCCCTGGATTCAACCTCCCACCTCATTGGAAAAAATTCTACCTCCAACCTCATCCATAAATTTGATTCATCACTCTCATGTCTTCCACTTCATCACTCTCATCCCCTCATCACTTGATCACTCTCACCTTGCTTTATTGCTGTCATCACTTTATATCTTTCATCACATCCGTCCTCTCATTTCTTCATTGCTTCATCACTTCATTCCCCCTTTCATCACATCCTAAATCTCATTGCTTGATTGCTTCATCACTTCATCCCTCTTACTCTTTTTAAATGACACCTCAGCAACACTCCCCCTGCAAGTCCACTCAACCAAAGCAAACATCCCCCAGGAACTCAACATCCAACAATCCTCCCCCATCAGCTTCCAAAGGCTTAAGTCAGCTCAAGGGAGCTGATCACATCATCCTGGTAAAATGGCTCAAAATTCTGTCCAACTACAATCATTGCTTTGGATCTGACAATGAAACACAAGTTGGCCAACCTCCATTCTCAAAGGCTCATGGTTATCTCCTGATGGCCAATGAACTGAAGAATAAAACCAAAGGTAGGCTGGATCTTTCATCCCAACAGATGCGGGAGCAATTCAAGAACTATTGAACCAAGTACAAAAAATCCCACCTCATTTCAATATCCACTGGCTTTGGAATTGCCAACTGTGATAAAGCCAAAGTAATCATCTTGGTCCTGGGTAAGTTGGACTCCATTTTTCCTTTTTATTTTAATATGGATGAAATATTTGGAAGGAAGGCCAACATCACCCCGTTAGCTGCTTTTGATGCCCAACAACCTGAATATGTTAAAGCTGAGGACTTGGCTGTGGATCCTCAGCCTAGCAATGATGATCCAGACAAAACCTATGAGTGGTCCCAATTCAATGTGGAAGAGGATATTCCAACACAAACCACTCCAATCATGTCTACATGGGCATTTACCAACCCTTCCTTGGAACCCTCACTTCCTTCTTTTGATTGCTCTCTTCCTGGGGTGGAAGAAATTCATGAATTGGCCGATAAGGAGCAATTTATTCCTGTATCGCCTCTACCATCAACATCTCCTCAAGTAAGCACCCAAGTTCTTTTCTCTTATGTCTGGTTAATCCCAACTGATTTATATTGTAAAAAAACTGCCTCATCTGTTCCTGATTGGCTGAAAACTCAAGCCAATTGGGCCCCCCAAATTGCCTTCAAATGAGAGTTACAAAATTCCCACACAAACCTCCTCTGCAAAGGGAAAGCAAAAGGCATCAAATTCCATCAACCTCAACCCTAATAGCTGTCAAAAGCGGAGAAACACTTCAAATTTTTCTGGCTTTGAGGATATCATGGAGAAGCAATATTCAAGTACGTTCATTGATTTATTTTGATTGCTTTCAAAATCAAGCTCATTCCTATTCCCCTCCAAAAAACAGTGAAATCACAAATTGAATCTGAAAAACTTTGATTTGAAAAGATGAAGTGGGATTTTCAACTGGCTATGGATTGTAAAAAATTGAAAGATGATAGTTTGGATCATGAAAACAAGTTGGATGCTGAGTGGAGAATCAAAAAGGCGGAGCTGGAGTTTCAAAAAGACAAAAAGGAGAAGGATTGAGAGCAAGACAAACTCAAAAAGGAGAGGGAAAGGCTAGCCACTGAAAAAAAGATAGTTTATTGGTAGCCATGGCATTTATTGGTAGCAGTAGAACTGTGGATGAAATAAAGTAAATTACTCAATTGCTTGGATTGTCAATATATTTAATTTGATAAAAATTTTAAAAATAAAAACAAAAAATTATTTTTGATTTCAGCAATGTTTGAGAGTATTTTTAACACCATCAATGAGCAAATATTTTTTATTTTTATTTATATTATTTCCTAAGCTATATTTTTCCACTGGCCAAGTCCTTGCTAGTTTTTTGTGTTGTTTTGTTAATTTGCATGGACATGGCCATCCTAGTATGGGTGGCAGTATCCACTGCAGGAAAAGTACAGTTCTTGTACTTGTTTGCTTCCCAAACCATTTTGAAGATGCCATTTTGTTTGAAATCAATCCCAAAACTCAATTCCAGGAACAGATATTGGCCATTGCATACTTGATATTCATCCCAGTTTTTTATAATTTGTCCATTCAATTTTTTGGTTGGGACCACCAGTAAAAAGGAATAGGAGGAGACATCAACTTTGTCAATATGAGGTTAGTTGTAAAAAGAGTCTGAGGTGAAGGTGATTTGAGGGGAGCAGTGAAAAGCAGTAAGGCCAGATCCAAATTACAATGAGGAGAAGGAAGGGATATTTTTGTCCATCATAGCTTCACAGTTGGAATCAAACGCAATTTTAGCTAATTTTTGAAATATTTTGCCCAATATTTGAGATATCTTGTCAGACCTAAGGTTCAAAAAATAATACTCTTTAGGGGAAGATTTGACAGCATCTTTCTTCAAATATCCTCCAAATATTTCAGAAGTTTCCATCAATTTTTTCCATCCAATTGCCCAAATTTTCCCACCCAAAGATCTTGAGGGACCAACAGTGTTGAAAATTTTTTTTGATTGGTGAAGTAATTTTGTTACTGAGTTGATTTCCTTCTTCTCTTGCTCAGAGAGTTCATTCAAAGGGACAAATTTGATGATTGCAACCATAGCCTCATGATCCAATTGATCTTGAACATATACTTTTCTAGATCTGAAGAAATGGAATGGTTTGATCTTCTGTTTGGCCTGTCCCAACTCTTCAGGGGTGGGTTTTTGACTTTTCTCAACAATGGACGGATACAGGTTCAAGGGATGTAGTTTGTGTGAAGACCAAAAAAACTTTGCTTTAATTGTTTCCTCAGTCACTTTCACTGCAATTATAGAATCCTGCATTTGAGCCCTCCTTCTCTCGCAAGCCCTTTTCTTCCCAACTCCCTGTACTTTTTTTAGCTTTCTGCTATTGCATAGAAAGTTGCAAAAGTAACAGAAATAACATAAAAATAATAATATAATTAACCTAAGAAGGAGTAGGAAAAACATAAAAATTATTGCGAAAATGGATTCTCCACCCAAAAGTAGGTAGGGTCACTCACTGACCCCACCCTTGAAATTCAACTCCTTATATTTTTAAATAATTAAGGAAAGAAAGACCAAAATACCACGGCACCACTATTGAACTTTTTTGCCAATTAAATATTTCACATGTATTTTTAAGTATAGGTTTTACACCTAAAATTCATTCAGAATTGAGGTGTTGTGTATATTTTAGGATTTACAGACAGAAATTTGTTCTGTCACAATTCCCTCACGCAGCCGCGGCAGCCAATGAACCCGCGCGCGGCTGAGCTACAGCTCTCTCACTCTGTCAAAGCCGTTTACGCAGCCCCGGGCCTCTGACAAGTACGCAGCCGAGGGACTACTGGTTGAAAAAGTGACAGGCGGCCTGAGAAACCTAGGTACCGTGTAAACATGCTACAACCTACACTGGAACATTCTGCATATGTAATAAATGTTCCTGTGGATAGTAGCTAGTTAAAAAATACATAAAATTATATAAAAATACTTAAATAAACTTTATACGTATTTTTTATTAAATATAATTCAAAGTACCAAAAATTTCGAAAATAAGATAATGACTACTTCTAAAAATATATTAAAATACTTTAATACACTATTATGGAAATTTCTAGACATCGCAATTTTTGTGACATACTAAGAAAACTTATTATGTAAAAATATTACATGAATACCCATGACTTACATTTTTAAGTAATTATTTTAGTAAATCAACTGAATTTCGAAAATAAGGAGTAAAATCAATATCATGACTTTATTCCAATTATTTAATACATAATGAGAACTCACCTGAAATCAGAATATCCGTAAGAATGTCTATCAAAAGAATTATTAACTTACTGGGAACATTTACTAAGGACAATTAATTAAATAATGAAAAAAGGGACAGATTAGTGTTATTCACACGTCCAAACATCAATTATAAAGTAGAATAATTCCCATACCCTGTGGAATTAGATGCTACCCGTGCTAAAGCACCAAGAACACGTAACGAACTACCACTTGTTACCCTGCTAGCCTCAGTGTCCGTCCCTTTGAGCCCCTGTACCCCTCAAAAGGACAATATTAGGACTCCAAAAGCTGTTAATAAAGAGCTCTTTTGAGGATATTGATACCCAGAGACCCAGTTATATTTATATTCAGACACCATGCCAAAATAATCAAATACTTATAAAAGATAAGTAAGTGATTTATGGCCTAGTCTGATTAATAATATCCATCCTCAACCCTCTTTTTATCAATTTAAACTGCTGAACAACCTTATAACCCCAGTATACAGGTTTACCCCATCAGTGCACGTCCCAAACAGATAACCAAAGGATTTCATAATATAAAAGTGAGTCTTACTATCCTTCCTCTGTCTTTTCAGTTTGGTTACAAAGCCCTGCCACTCCACCGTGTATTTTATATACATATTATCTTTGGGCAAAATATCCTTTAAACTAAAGGGCCCAAATCAACCAGGCCTAAGTGTTTTCATACTGAATTCCCTGAAGAGAGGTTTTAAATATCCCCAATATAATTTTGGCCCCTCTATAAAATTATTTAATGATCAATTTATCTATATTGATTTATAACAATAAACCGTATCCAAACCAATTAACCTTGCAATAAGCTTTGTCCAAATATTTTACAGATTTTTGCTGCATTTATTGAATAATATATTTATTATTCATTTTATCACCTCTGGTAGCTAAAGGATAGCAAAGATCTTGGCATCCAGGAGGCTGACAACTTTTTTCAAACTATCTCCTTGCATCTTTTTCCTTCCCAACTGTATACTTTGGTCAAGGTGAGGATCAAGATGTAAATCCATTATTTGTAACATTTTGAGTTTGGTGGGAGAAGAATGGGCTGTCTAGAAAGGGTGGTCAAAGCTGTGGGATGTCCAATTTCATTGCATTAAATCAAAAAAAAAGCAAAAAAAAATATTCATTAGTCTGGTATAAACCACTTAGATGATCAATAAACATAGAAAATAACAAAAAAAATACCTGCAATTTTGCTACCAAAAAAAAAAACAAACAAAAAAACACTGGATAAGTCAGCTTTTAATGATCAGGGACAAGGAGGAAGATG
This sequence comes from Puccinia polysora, assembly GCA_025617555.3. Lineage (NCBI taxonomy): Eukaryota > Fungi > Basidiomycota > Pucciniomycetes > Pucciniales > Pucciniaceae > Puccinia > Puccinia polysora. The sequence goes on along the minus strand of CM062626.1, from coordinate 37,189,604 downwards.
AGGGGCAGGGGGAAGTTGGCCAATTGATTGCTTGCCAATCAATTGGGAGGAGGATTATGGCAGGGGGAGGTTGGCCAATTGATCAATTGGCAAGCAAAAAATTGATCAGGAGGAGGTGGCAGGGGAGCCAGGGGTTGTCTACCAATCAATGAATTGTTCTCTTTCCAGCCAATTAATTGGTTGGCCATCAAGCAATTGATTGTTTGCTTTCCGGTCAAGCAAACAATCAAGTGCTTGCAGTTTTGGTGACCAATCCGGGACATCTCAGGAAAAAGGCATTTTTTTAAAAAAAAAAATTATATACATGTTCTTTCATCCAGCTTCAAGAAAAAAAAATGTGTTACTATGGGAGCTCTTAATCTTTCCCTATCCCAACTTTTCCCTATCCTAGTTTTCTAGGAAGGAATCTCCAGGGCTTTCAAATTCTCACATCCTCCGTTAAACCCTTCCTTGTTATGCTTGCAGCCCAAATGTTTTGGCCAAGCATGTGCGCAACTGATCACTCCCTCCCTCATTGTTGCAATTTTCATCCTCATTGGTGAAGAAAACAAAGGCCACCAATTTTCCTCATCATCCGGTTGGCCATTGCCATTGCCCATGGCCATCAATCATGATATTCATCGATCTCCCGCCAACTGTTCCTCTTGATCCCCATCAATTCATCAATCCTCCTTCACCGTTGTTGTTGGGGCTGTAACTCACTGCCTCTATCCTCCCACCCCGCCATCTGTCTAAAGGCTCATCCAAGCCATATTTGATCTTTTCACCAACACCATTGATCCCACTTTCATTGTCCCAAAACCCCTTTCTTGCTCATCTGACGTATTCCAAGCTGTCACTTGTGATGGTTGGTGCCATTGCCAGCAAATTTGAGGACGCCCATAGGCAACCCTCCACTCAATCCTTGCTCCTTGCTCCTTGCAACTGAAATTTCCAACAGAAGCATCATCTTCCCTCATTAGGCCATCTGCCAACTTTCTGACACCCATCACCGCTTGCACAATGCTCACCATTCCCAATCAATGTAACGGATGTGCATCCGCTGCCCACTGTCATCCTTGAAGTGTGCTGTTTTCCTTTTTTTCTCATCTCTCATTTTTTTTTAAATTTCATGATCTTGTCAAATAATTCTTGTCACTCAGCTCTGCCTACCCGACTCCACTCCTGTCACATACAACCAGTACCTCTCTTGGAGCGCCACAACTTCCAGCACTCTTCTTCAATAATCAACACAAATCCCATACTCAACACAAATCCCACACTCAACACAAATCTTGGCTCTCATCTCTTTCCTCACATCTTGCTTCCCTTCCAATTCATCTTCTCTTTTATTTGTTCTGTTTTTATTCTTTACTCCGCTCTTTTCTCTTCCTCCAATTTGCAATCTCAACTCAACCAAACCCACCAACACTCAGTTGCGCTCTCTGTCTGGTAAGACTCATTGCTAACTCAAACTCTATCAACTCTCCTGAATCTAATACAAATTCTCTTGTTTCTAAATCAACTATCAACTCTTTCTCAACAAGTTGACCGTCAATCCTTGAACTACCCCTGGAAAACTCAATTCTTTTCAACTCAGTATTCAAACCTATTCTAGAAAAGTTTCTCATTCCATTGCCTGATCCCTTCAAATTCATTTTTATTTCTCAACTCTCTGGCATAAATCCAATAGATCTTCCTGCCGCCATCATTTTTTTTTTGATTGTCATGACTACTATCTCATTATAAAAAAAAAAATCCACTCTCATTGGTAGTTATCCCTTGTAAGTAGTCTACAGGGACTCTTGCCCATAAAAGGAGGTGCTCTCCCCTGCCTTTTTCCCGATTCATGATATATCATCATCACTATAATCAATCAATGATTGCATGTGGCCCTTCCCCTTTATCCAAGCATCTTTATACTTGGTATATCTATGATTGCCCCTTGATCCTTGATCCTTGAGCCTCCATACTCAAATAATGATCAGTCCCTCTGTGGGCCTTTTTTGTTATCACCAACCAATATCCTGGCTGGTTGAAGAATAATTCATTTGATTGAATTCTTGAGTGTGTTATACTGCTCTGAGCCCTTTCTCAAACATACTGTTCTCATCATTCTTTTGATAATCCTTCCAGAACCAGCCATGTTTGACTATGAGGTTTCTTTAAGCTTGAAACCTGGAGTGTTAGACCTCCCTTTAGTTCTTTAAAGTGGAATTCTGCCATGCTATTCCTGAGTCCCTTGAGAAGTGTTGGGTTATTTTTTTTCAAACTTGTTACTGTGTTGCTTTTAGAGCTTCATACACAAATTGCTTTGTTTTTTACAGCCACCCACAGGTATCTGGTACCCTTCAAGTGCTTGATTGCGGAGAGTTGTGCAGGTTCATTGAGAAACTGGATATTTGTTGAGATTGAGTTTATCTTTCCTAATCTTCTTCTGACAACCAGAGTTATTAGCTTGTGGGTGTTGGAATCTTGGATTCCTGATAATGCTGAGAATGAGCTGTCTACTAATCTTCTGTTGATCTTCAATGCCATGTGCTGTGTGTTGTTGTTTTCAGATCCTTTTTAATTCTTATTCTATGAGCTCTTTTTCCTTTCTACTATGTTAACTCAGTCTCCAAAGCTGCGCCTACTGGCTACTCAATCTCACCCTTGACTCAGCAGCACTTGCACAACTGGACTAGCTGCTCGAGTGTGGATACTCCAACTTCAAGACCAGTGACCAGCTCAAACTTATCTACCTCACTGATCCTGGATCCTGGGTGTCTCTTCTCCTTGTGCAACCAAGAGATCGCACCACCAACACCCAGGGTACTAGGATCAGCCAAACCTCAAGTCCAGTCACTCCATCTTTTACTCCTCATCAACCATCCACCACAATTCTGTCAGCCCTGCGTTGGACCTCAACATAGACCTGCACCTCTCATCAGCTACAGCTCATACTACTCTTTGTCTGACCTCACTCGTAACCTGGCTTTATCAGGTTCATAGTTGTTTTCTTCTTTATCATTTCCTTCTCTGTTCTTCCATTTTCTCATTTCTCCTTTGCTTATTGATGATTGAAATCTACTGGCTTTATTAGCCAAATATTGTCCAAATTCAGTGGGCGTTTTTACTTGCACCTGCCTTAAACTCTGAAAAAAACTTTAACTTGTTTTTTCAAGTCTTTTCCCGCACAATTTTGCCTCAGATAGTGTTGTTTCCTTTCTACCAATTACCATCAAAATTATCCCTTCTGTTGACTTTCACGCATTGCTCACTCAGCCTTGACTCACCTGGGACTCCCCGTCAAGATCTCAGAACCCCATTGGGGCCAGACTATCTGACAGTAACCCTAATTGGAGGACCTCTTCATTGATCCTGGCTTTCATTATCTTCTAAACACTCATTGCTTTCTGACTTCCTGCTTGATTCTTTCATTATTCAACTCTTTCTTATTTCTTTCATTAGTTCTCATTTTCATTCATCAATTCTCACTTGTGTTCACTCACCCATTCAACTCAGATCCTCACTGACAAAGATCAACTTCAACACATCAACCTATCACACCAGGGCCAAAATGGGGTCTCTGGCTGGCTAGTGACTTCATTTCACCATCCAGTCCCATTTTCTGGCCAATTGAATCCCTTTATGGGAAACTTCTCTTCACCAATGAGTATTCTTGAGTTCACCTCAGTTTACATCAAAAAGAAAATAAGATTCACATTGTATTCACCATGGTGGAAAATGAATGTCACTTTTAATTCCCCAAGGAAAAAACCTGAATTCACCTGAATGTTCACATTGATTCAACCGGGACTCACTTGAAATTTCTTATGGAATAAAAATTTCCAATTAAATATTGTATATTTTGATATCCCAGCTACAATTTCAGTGATCAATATTTTCCACAATGCAATGACAGCTTCATTCTGATTAATTCCAGTATTCATAAAAAAAAATTATTTTACAGTTTATTTCATATCACTTTTATGTAAAACTACCACTTCTATAGTACAAATTTCATTGGTGTTTTTCCAGTCTTTCAGCTGTGTTTCACATCTGGTTGCATTACTGAAAAATCACCTCCAAATCAATTTTAGTTTATCCTTCCCAATTGGACCCTACTCCCCCAGCCGGGTAAAACCATCAACGTTCCACTGTCCAAGAAAAAAAAAGAAAGAAAAGTCAAACCAAGGAGGGCAATCTGCAAAGATAAACAATAGAAGGTGTATCCTAAACCCAGAATCAAGGTTGAATTGTATCAGCAATAGGAGTGTCATCCTTGTTGTCGAGTCACTCAGCTTTGTTTTTTTTTTCATTTTTTCCCCTGAGCATCTCGCCATGGCCCATTGGTCTTGTCCAGCAAGTATTGATCCTAATTCAAATTGATGGGATGAAGAAGAGGATTGCCTCAAGGTTGATGCTGAAGGTGAGTTAGGGTGTCAAGGTGAAGCTGGAGAGAGAGTTAGACGCCTTGAGTGATCTTCACAATCTTGATGACATGTGGTTGCTTGCTTTGACCTCAAGAGAGTCACCCAATCCGGCTCCTACTGGATTTTCTTCCACTCTTTGATTGTTTCCCCTTCATCCATGACTCCCATCCTCCCGCTTGCTCAAAAACTGGGAGGATTCTTCAATCATCAGTCAAATTAGGATCAGGCTTGTGACCAATTTGGGGTCTTAGCCTCCCGGGTTTTGAAACCTATCTCAATTGTCTTTCTCTCTTGTGCATCAATGATCTATTTAGATCTTCCAAAACTCATTACAGGATACTTTCTACTGCTATCTACATGGTTTTGAAGGGAACTGCCCAAGGTTAGAATGGGATGTTCAGGACTGCCTCTGTACAAAGTTGTGAAATTCTTGCATGCTCTCACTTTCCACATTACCACAAACTTGGTGTTTTTTTTTGTTTTTTTTTTTATCTCAATGTCTGACTACTCAATTGATTCAAAAAAAAAAAAATTAAACAATTAAACAAACATGGTAAGTGATTATTATTATTATTGATTTATGGGCTCTCATTTTTGATATATATAGTCTTCTTTTGAGAAATCTATTGATTCAGAAGATCAAGGGTGATGGTAAAACCACATCAGAGGAGGAGGGTCAAAAGTGCAAGGATCAGAATTGATTTTAGAATGATGTCAATGGACCTGAACTCCAATTCAACCTCAGAATACAAACATATCAGATGCTTAAAGCTTCAATCAATCAATGTGTGTGTTTTTTTTTTGTAGCAGTTTCCACAACTCCCAACCTATCACTTTCAAAATTCTCATCACAATCTTCTTACCAAGCCACCATCAACATCAACATCAAACCAATGGTTTTGAATCCCGTTTTTTTTTTAAAAAAAAAAAGAATCTCTTCAAGAGACTTCATCTTTCTTTTCTTCAACATCATTTCCCTTTGCAATCCTCACTCTCTTCCTCACACCCTCATCAACAAGAACAAAAAAATATTGATGGTACTGGATTTTTCAATTTTTTCAATTTTTTTCAATTTTTTTTTTCCTCCAGCGTATTTTTTTTGGAGTTTTATGCTTGATTTGATATTTTTTCCAAAAATTTCAATCGTGTTGTTAAGTAGATAGTACGTACAGACGTTCAAACAATCTAAATCCCAAGAACAGAAAATGAATAATACATGCCTTTTATTATTTATTTTTTTTTGAATGATTGAATTTAGCCTTGAAACAGAAGCCCAAGAATAAATGGACCATTTTAAAGTCAATTGGTCCCATTATTCTTATCTAGCCACCGTACGTACGTACATACACTTAGAAATCCCTTCCTTCAACCCTTGAGTTTCTTCACCTCACTACCAGTGGAGTTGTTGATCGTCTTCATTCGGATTTGATTTTGATCAACAAAAATTTTTGTCTTTGACCACTTCTACCTTGATCCTCACGGCTGCTCGGACGCTTACCAACCTGTTTCAATCCGCAATTGAAGGCAAGAACATCCGTCAAATCAGTTCATTCCTCAGCCGGTTTAGAGGATTCATCTTTGCACACCTTGTCACTATTACTATTGTGATTATGGTGATTATGATCATCATCATCATCAGATATGATGAAGTGACCACAAGCTTGGGCTAAGGCAATCTTGGTGGTTGTTTTGCCCTGTTGAACACTTTAGGTTTTCTTTTGTTTCTTGGGTTCTTTGACATTAGTCTTCAAGTTTGAATTGGACACTTGCTTGCTTTTTGGAGCAGATACCAAAGGAATAATGATTTTGACGTGGTTTGAAATCTGATTTTTGGAGGACCAAGGCTTGTACACGGTCATTATAGTGTCACAGTACCGTTCCAAGTCGCAAGACTTGGTTCCAAGCTTGATATAGCTGTTGACCGTGTAAGCAGCTTTGGTTGAGCGGGAGTGGTAGACACAATTTCTCAATCTTCAGACAACTCTTGCCAAAATCAAGGAAAAACAAGGCTTGATTTGACGTACTAGCAACAAACTGTTCCGCCAGGTAACCTTGCAAAATTAGGTGAAGGATTAAGTTTTCCAATTGCTTTGGATGAAAACAAGGGCAATTGAAATAATGAAGAAAAAAACAATGATGTATTGGGCAGTTAAGCGTTCTCATTCTTCATTTTGAGCATTCTGTCTTTAAGAAGATCAGCCAACCTCTTTAGTGAGTGCAATCTTATTGCGATTCAGTTTGTCTAGTCCCACTACCTTGGGAGCTAGATGGGTTGGCGAATAATCGAAATCTTGGTCAACTTGGCGGGTTTGAATGATTTGAATGATTGAAGGCCCAACTTCACGCATAAAATCCCCTAGTTGGATCATTGTTATTTGGCCGTTCATTCTAGTTATGTAACCAACAACGTGGCAGATGTGACAAGCTTGTATTGTCAAGTCATTGTATAGGATTTGAGAAGGATCTTGTTTGCAATTTTCACAATTTTTACAGGGCTCAGGAGAGAAAGGTAGAGGATTGCCAGAGTCGCAAGTTGAGCAGGAGGTGTTGAAATAGTCGGCAAAGAGGGTACTACAACAGCGTTCCACTTTGACAGCATATTGGGCCATAGAGTCAACTGCAGGGGGTGGCAAGACACCATGTCAAAAAACTGGGTTGTGACCAAGATGTCAAAGAATATGAAGGCCTATACGTTTCATGATCCCATCAGTCTCGAAGGCAACAATTCCAGAGAGTGGGATAAGATCACTTGTTTTCCCAAAGAGCAAACATTCCAAAACATGCCCATCACGTCCAGCACAACCTGATTCTTGATAATAACCTTCAGTACTTTTTGGAAGCGTATGATGGATCACAAAGCAAACATGAGGAGCGTCAATACCTAAACTAAGAGAGACAATAAGCGGGCCTCAACACCTATCTGATGTTGAGCTGATGAGAATAGAAATGCTCACAATGATCACTGAGGATATGCAGAGGAGAAGGCAGAAAGAAGGATGATTGATTTCAGACACAGTAATTGAAATAAAAGAAAAGAAAGATGAGATGAGAAATAAAGAAATTAAGAACAGACTTACCTGAGGATATGCAGAGGAGAAGGCAGAAAGAAGGATCAGAGAAAAACCTTCAATCTGACTCCGCCTCTTTCCTCAGGTAGTGATGAGCAGGTGAGTGTCACATATTGTGACATGTTACTTGAGAGCGGATTATGCGCGCAACAGTCAATGAGATGTGAAATGAAATGAGAACAGGAACAAAGAAATATGACATGATGAGAAGGAGATGAGACATAACAAAAAGGAAAAAAGGAAAAGACAAGAAAAGGAAAAGACAGGAAAGAATAAGACAGAAAGGAAAAGGAAAAGAACAGAAGTGTGACAAAGAACAGAAGTGTGACATGGATTTATTCCAACATCTGAATCAAAGGAAGACGGTTTGGATGACTTGAACTCGTCTTACCCATCCCAAGTGGATTCTATGTATTTGCTTATGTGGGACTGATGGAAGGACTCAGACGCAAAGGATCAGCGTGAGCAGTGGTCAGACCTCCAAGTTGCACCAAAATCCTCCTGTTTGGATGCATGCATCCAAACACTAACATTTTCATGCAACTTCCATGCTTTAATCCAAGTTGCACCAAAATCCTCCTGTTTGGATGCATGCATCCAAACACTAACATTTTCATTCAACTTCCATGCTTTAATCCAAGTTGCACCAAAATCCTCCTGTTTGGATTCATGCATCCAAACACTAACATTTTCATGCAACTTCCATGCTTTAATCCAGGTTTCACCAAAATCCTCCTGTTTGGATGCATGCATCCAAACACTAACATTTTCATGCAACTTCCATGCTTTAATCCAAGTTGCACCAAAATCCTCCTGTTTGGATTCATGCATCCAAACACTAACATTTTCATGAAACTTCCATGCTTTAATCCAAGTTGCACCAAAATCCTCCTGTTTGGATTCATGCTTCCAAACACTAACATTTTCATGCAACTTCCATGCTTTAATCCAAGTTGCACCAAAATCCTCCTGTTTGGATGCATGCATCCAAACACCAACATTTTTGTGCAACTTCCATGCTTTAATCCAGGTTGCACCAAAATCCTCCTGTTTGGATGCATGCATTGTAGCATGGTGAGACGTGTTGAAATACACTTTGGTGAGAATGTAGTACAGTGAGGAGTGTTGAAATCCACTTCAGTGGGAGTGGAGAAGGGTGAGGTGTGTTCAAAATTAGGTCAGGAGTGTTGATATCCACTTTGATGAGAGTTTAGCAGGGTGAGGCGTGTTGAAAATTGGGTAACAATTCTTCAAATTCACTTTTGTCAGGGTTGGAATGGTGAGTAGTGTTAGAAATTGGGTAACAATTGTTCAAATTCACTTTGGTGAGGGTGTGCAGGGTGAGGAGTGTTGAAGTCCACTTGGGTGAGGGTGTAGCAGGTTGAGGTGTGTTCCAAATCAAGTGAGAAATGTTCAAAAGTTGGTGAGGTGTGTTCAAAATTGAGTGTGTTTTTCAAAGCATTGAGTGAAGTGTGGTTTAATCATTTGCATATACCGGTGTTGTGTAATTTAACCTTGGTGGTGGGGCTCAAGTCACCTGTACCACACTTGGGTTCTGTCAGTCCAAATTTTCATGCCTGGCCTACTATATGGGAGTGCACATCACTGCACTGGCAACGGTGAAGCTACAACCAAATAAGAGTGTAGTCCCTCCTTTGCCCACCCTCTCATGTGGATGAAATACACACTATGATGAGTCTGTAAAGTAACTTCACTCTTTTTATAAGAAACAAGTTTCTTGTATCAAATAAATGTTGCTTTGTAAGTCTAAGATATTGTCAAACAAAAATTGTTGGGGAGTTGCTCTGGTCAATATTAATTGGCCTTTGCATGCTGGAGACATTGGTTCACATGCGCGAATGAGTCCATTAAGGAAACCGTGAAATGTGTGGGCTTTTGTTGTTGATAGTGATTGTTTCTTTGGGCTGTGGCCGCGCCATGCTCAATGGGCATTCCTTCCTACATCTTATTTGAAGTCAAATAGGCTTGAATCAAAAATTAATGCAGGCAGGAAATGGCATAAATATGTTACAGGGGGGCATTTTGAATTTGTACAAATGATTGTTTAAGGCTTTGACTGAAAATCCAAGCTTTTAGCCTTTGAACATAGGTTCAAATTGGATTGGTTGTAGTGACAGAAATAGAAGGGTTTTTTTTTCAGATTATGAGTAAAGAGAATCTTCTGAAAAAAGATATCCCCACCAGGATGATACATATTTTAGTGCAGAAATCCAACTATATAAAACATGTGGATCAAACAATGAATGAAAAATAAAGGCAACTAAGGCAGCTCCTCAGGTGAGTATTGAGAAAGCATACAATAAACCCTGAAAAGAGAAAGCTATTTAAAATCAATGATTGTTGTGGTTTAAACACATTAGCACCTTTTATGCAGAAAATTGATTGATATGAAGTAAATGGAACACAATAACCCCATCTAGGATGTGAGAATGAGGAAGAATAAGATTTATCTTAGAAAGGAAGATTTACCACCACATGCCTTGACAGTTGTTGAGGAGTTTGTTGAAATGAGTCGGTGCTCTAAACTGAATTGGAGATTTGCCTTGCTTTTCTTCTGGAAGTCTCTGCCTGGCTGTCTTGTTTTATCCCAGTATTATTCTTCTTCCCATTACTGTTTAAAAGTGCCACCTTGGGTTTGTTTCAACCCTCCATGTGAGACATTTAGGGAGATATCTATTTAAATTCTGCATTTCCTGGCAGATATATCCATGTTTTTTAAATGGAATAAATATTTGAAGAATGAAACAAAAGGCTTTCCTGTAAAACCCTATCCATAAAAGCTTTTAAAATATTTGAGTGAACTGTGAGTTTATTTGAGGTGTTTCCCTTGTGAAATTATATGAGGGAGATCTGTGCATTGAAAAATACTCCTGGTTCATTCAAAATCCCTTGAGTTCTATGGCATTCATGTGCTAAATTAAGGGTTTTTTACCAGGTACAACGCCCATGTTGCCAGCTCTGAGATGGGTTAGCTAACTCCAAGAATTAGCTTGAAGATGGGATCCTTGGACAATGTGTGATTGCACTTTTTTACCCACAAGTAAAGTGGGGCCTGTGCCCCAGGTGCACCAGCAAAAAGAAAGTGAACTGTGAGCTGATTTGAAGTGATTCCCTTGTGAATTCATAGTGACACTGGCGGACACTTTTTGTTACATTTATTTTTAGTGAAATGCTGGGAAGAGTGTAACACTCATCTCTGAACAGAAAATTCCTTTGGATTTTGCTATAACTTGCTTTATTTTTTTCTCTGTTCATTTATATATTTTTTTGTTGGGATAAATTCAGCACCAATTTCATTTGGCATGGGGAGGGCATTTATGTTTTCATGTATGGATACTCACATCTGTTACATAGACTCTTGATGGCCTGCAATCTTGGCCTTGGAAAAAATGCCAACTGTTTGTAGGAGATGCGGAGCTTTGTGAAATTATAATTTTCAAGCTGTGAAAATTGAGAATTGCAAAAACTTAAAACGGTTTATAACTATTTTGATTTTTCCAACAAACAAACTTCCTTTACAAATCAATTTCCCTGTAAAAAAATCAAAATGTTTCACAAAATTGATTTTTTCCAGAAATAGTTCTTGTTTTATCTTGGTGGAAATGGCAGAATTAAAAGTTCATGATTTGGGAAATACAGATGAATTCCGATTTCCAAAAAGGTGAAATCAAGGTGATTCTCATTTTCATCAGCAGTGAAATCTTCTGGACTTTTGTTTTCCATAAAGGTGAAACCCACAAGAAATATTGTGTACAGCATTGTGAAAAATTGAATCAATCATTGTGAATTCATGGGGAACGTTTTGATACTTATGGGGGACAAAAGTGGCCACAAAAGCAACTTCATGTCACTGGTCAGCCAGAGACCCCAATTGGGCCCTGGTGTCACCGTTTGGGTACTCTGTTCCACTCAGTTGTGTAACTGGTAAGATTCAGTCTCTTCATATTCCTAGGAACCCAAATCCTGACATCCAGACTCAATAAATTTCCACCAGCTCTGTCCATCCAACTCTTGTTGACTCAATCCATGCTGAATATCAAACCCCAAATATCTTTGTAAAGACTGCCTCTTAGAACTGTTGGTTTCCTTTTAGCATCCTGCTTGTGATCTCTTGATCTTTTCTAATTCCAGTCTACTTTGTTCTCTTACTTGTAAGCCCGCTGGTTTTTTTTTAAACTCAATCTAAATTAACCATTACGGTTAAAAGCCAAAGGCTCCACTGACTGAAGAAACCAGTGGGAGCCATGGCGTTGACCTCTCAAATAAGGCACAAGAATGATGGATTCTGGAAGGTCATGCTCAAGACGGCACTGGAGACCATTCCTCTTCCCTCCGAGGACAACTGCAGCATATGGAAGGACAAAATGAACTCATTACTCAAGCTCCAGGGAGTCCTTCACGCCATGGAATCAGAATCAATGACGCTTTCTACGCAAGAAAACAACAAAATTCAACTACTCCTCATCTTGAAAGTAGACTCAGTCACTCATAACAACATCATCAGCGCAGCAAACGTGAACTCTGCTAAATCAATATGGGCTGAAATCAAGGAGAGATACTCCTCATCCAAGGCATCCAATAGAGCACAAATCTTCAATGACTTCCTCCACATCACCTTCCAGGAAGACAATATTGCGGGTTTTATCACCAAGGTCAGAACTTCCACCAAAAAGATGATCAACATAGGAATAGACCTACCACAATAAATCCTGGCCTACCTGATCCTCTTCAAGTTTCCCGCTTTTCTCCAAGACCTCAATAGGCAGTTGATGCACTCAGACAAGACCATCCACGTTGACTTTGTGTGTAACCACCTCACTCAGTTCAACAACAAAATCAAAGCCAAGAATGCCAACAAATCTGTCACTCTCACAGATTCCGCGCTTGTCACAAGTAAAACAAAATTTAAGAGTCAACAGTCAATTTTTTGCATAGAAGGATACCACAATCCCAAACAAGACAGGAACCACTCAGAGAAAGAATGCTTCCATCTTCACCCGGATAAGGCCCAAGATTGGTGGAAAGAAAATCAAGCCAGATGGGAGGAAAACCAGAAGCCCAAAAATGAGATGGCTCACTACCACGCCTTTGCTAAAAAATGGATTGAATACAAGGCGCTTTCCAGTCAAACAATCCTCATTGACAGTGGCGCCTCAGCTCACATCTTCAATGACAAGAAGTTCTTCATCACCCTCAATGAGACGGTTGGCAGAAGCATTTCCACCGGTAAGAACAGGGCCAATCTCCCCACTGAAGGGACCGGCACAGTCAAACTCACCTGTAAAAATCAAATGGTTATCCTCAACCAATGTCTTTACTTCCCAGAGATAGTATTCAACCTCATTAGCCCGGGAAGTCTCATCAGAAAAGGATGTTGCTTGGTTTCTGGGAAAGGCAAGTTCCAGATTTTCAATGGAGATTCCGTCATTGTCCAAGGATTGGTCTTAGACAACCTGTTAGTAGCTCAAAACCCACCCCGGATAGGTCAAAATTACTGCTTCCTGTCTGTGAATTGCCACACCAATGGAAACCTGAGAGACTTGCACCTTGCGCTTGGCCATGCTTCAACAAGCCAACTACGCAAGATCAAGAAAATTAAAATTAACAAGGACAAAATCAACTCCTTCTACTGCAAAGAATGCGTCCTTGGTAAGATCACCAAAACTCCATTCAAACTTCAGTCAACCTCCTCCTCCAAGCCCTTTAAACAAATACATTTAGACCTGGTTGATCCACTCAAACCCCCATCTCTCAGACAAGAAATGTTCATTTTCACTGTGGTGGAAAACTTCACCGGCTACCTGAGGGGAATACCCCTGCAAGGAAAAAATCAAACTGTCAAAGTCCTCATTGCGGTTATGGAACAACAAAAGTCAAAACTTGGTTACTTCCCATGCGAGTTGTGTTCCGATGGAGGGAATGAATTCACAAACAACAGGTTAGGTTGATTCTGCAGAGAGAACTCAATCATACAACTGATCTCTGAACCGCATCACCCCAAACACAACGGCAGGGCAGAAAGGGCCAACTGGACCATGGTCAAAAGTGTGTGATGCACCCTCAGCTTGTCCAAACTCCCCATTCAACACTGACCCATAATCCTGAAAGCCTGCTGCATCTGCCTCAACCAAATACAAAGGAAGGGGAACAAAAGCTTGCCTTGGGAACTGATGCACAAGAGCACCATTCCTCTGTCCTACTTCAAACCACTTGGAACCTCAGTCGTCTACCTCAACCACCACAGGATCAAGGGGAGGAAATTTCATTAAAAGGGCCTTGAAGGCAAGTTGATAGGGTATAATCCTGATTTCAGATCCAACAGAAGCATCACATCCTCAAAGCATGTAAGCTTTGACCTCAGGTCAATTGAAAACTTAGAAGGAGACAATTCCCCAAACAGCAACTTTGCTTTTGAAGGCGTGAATGACAACCAGTCCAATCCTGAAGTTCCAAGACCAGCCAACCATAACCCCAACAAAATCAAGAACACAGAACGCTACGGCGACCGTTCACCGGATTCACTTGCGTTGATTGACTTTTTCTTGGAAAATGAGGCCAAGGACCTCTCAGAGATAGATCAACTGCAGATGGAGACTGTCAATGCATCAAACCCCTCAGAAAATCAACCCACAACAGTGCAAAAGCCACCCAGAACAAAAGCAACTCACCCGCCTGGTCTGCCTAGTCGAACCCTGAGGAACAGATCACACTTGAGACCACCAAAACAGTATGGCTTTCACCATTACTACAAGCCAAAAATATACCTGAAGGCAATTTCCTGCTAGGAGGCGGAAAATTGGAGGGAAGCCATCAGGAAGGAGCTGAAGCAATGCAAGGACCTGGCAGTTTGGGAGGAATAAGAAGGACCTGACACAGCCAACCCTCTGGAGACCATGTGGGTCTTCAAAATCAAAGATAATTTCCACAACAACACTCTTGTTCACAAGGCCAGGATCTGTGTTTTTGGGTTCAATCAAATCTAAGGCCTTGATTACAAGGAAACCTTTGCCCCGACCAGAAAAATTGCCTCTCTACGTGACATACTTCAACTTGCTCTCAAAAACAATCTCCCCATCAGCAAAGAAGTGTTCATCAAGACTCTGGAAGGATGTGACAGGTCTTCAAAATATCTCAAACTCAAGAAAAGCCTCTATGGACTGAAGCAATTCCCAAAAAACTAGTACAACACCCTTGCCAACCAGATCAATTCTGTGGAATTTGTTGAATATGACAGCAACCCCTGTCTCTACAAATCAAAAGATGGGGTCTCCTTCATCTTTTTCCAGGTGGACAATCTAATCCTTGTTGGAGATGGAAATGGATTTGAAGAAAAGTTCAACCTAAGATTCCAAGACTCCCAATGCCACAATCCAGACACAATCTTAGGCATGAAGTTTGAGAGGTCAGGGGATGCAATCCTACTCAGTCAGCCCAAGAACATCAATCATGGCATTGAAGAACTTGGAATGCAAGAATGCAGACCAGCATATACTCCACTCACCCCTAATCTCCAACTCAGTGCTTCCACGGAAAACAATTTTAAGGCTTTCAAACAACTCAACATCAATTACCAGTTGGGAATATGTCTATTCAACTACATTGCCTGCAGGACCAGACCTTACCTCAGTCTTGCCGTGTCCAGCTTGGCTTATTTCCAAAAAAAAACCAGCCTCACTCACTGGAGGGAGCTCAAACAAACCTGGAAGTACCTGAGAGCCACAAAGGATCTGAAACTGAACATCAATTACAACGTTAAGGCTGACCCAATGGTCTTCTACAGCAATGCATCCTGGGCCAAAGACCCAGAGACCCGCAAATCCCAATCTGGATACCTGAGGCTGGCCTTTGGATCACTGATCTCTTGGGAGATCTTAAAACAACAGAACATCATCTACTCCACCACTGAAGCCAAGCTCAACACCCTCCTGGATTTCTTCTTAGAAGGAAGATGGCTTTGAAGCCTAATTGGCAAAGTTTTCTTGGTTGAATTTTACAGCTCTACTCACCTCATTGACAACAAAGGACTCAAAGCCAAATTGAAAAGATCTGGGTCCAATGCAAAAACCCATCACATCAGCCTCAAAACCAAGGGACTCAGAGAAGAACTCAAGCTTGGTAACCTTTCTATCCGGCTCATATCATCCAACCAAATTCTGGCTGACCCGCTCACCAAGGCAGTTCCCAAAGCTATGCTGGCCAAACTCATCCATGCAATTCACTTGTCCTTCTCTCTCCCTGGCCAAACCAACTGACTCTTTCCAGTTATGGGGCGTGTTGACTTTCACGCGTCCCTCACTCAGCCTTGACTCACCGGGGACTCCCTGTCAAGATCTCAGAGCCCCATTGGGGCCAGACTATCTGAAAGTAACCCTAATGGGTGGAACTCTTTATCAATCCTGGCTTTCATTATCTTCTAAACACTCATTGCTTTCCAACTTCCTGCTTGTTTCTTTCATTATTCAACTCTTTCTTATTTCTTTCATTAGTTCTTGTTTCCTTTCTCATTTTCATTCATCAATTCCCACTTGTGTTCACTCACCCATTTGACTCAGATCCTCACTGACAAATATCAACTTTGACACATCAACCTATCACCGTTTGGGTACTCTGTTCCACTAAGTTGTGTAACTTGTAAGAGTCAGTCTCTTCATATTCCTAGGAACCCAAATCCTGACAACCAGACTCAATAAATTTCCACCAGCTCTGTCCATCCAACTCTTGTTGACTCAATCCATGCTGAATATCAAACCCCAAATATCTTTGTAAAGACTGCCTCTTAGGACTGTTGGTTTCCTTTTAGCATTGTGCTTGTGATCTCTTGATCTTGTCTCATTCCATTCTACTTTGTTCTCTTACTTGTCAGCCCGCTGGTTTGTTTTTAAACTCAATCTCAATTAACCATTACCTTCCAATTGATTCCTCATTCATAAGGCTCTGGATCCTGATTTGGGTTACATTTAAATATTTTTTTAACGCTCAGGAGGGCAGCCTAAAAATCACCTTTCCCCTCCTCAGAACTGCCTGCTGCTCAGCACCTTTTGGAGTCTTACATTTGGTCCCCCCGGCCATGATCAAACCAGCAACCTTGGGATTTACAGTTGCATTACGTTTGGAATCAAATTTCAAATCCAATCCTTTTCTTTTTTTTTCTGTTTCTCTTTTCTTAGATCTGATCCGTTAAGGCAACTTATCTCAGAAGTAAGTCCTCCCAATTGTTCACCACCTGGGAAAGATTCTTGTTGATTTTTGTGAAAACCTACTCTTGCCACACTTGTGAGCCACTTTGGAAATCTGCTCTTTGGATCCTCTAGCAGCTGTGTTATTCAAAATGGTGTCTACTGGCACTCCCACCACCTCTTCTGGACCTAGGATGGTCAAGATCAAACCTCAGAACAAGAACTTAGGGTTCAACGGGTTAAATGTTGAATATTTCTTGGACTCCTACAAAATGGCTGCTGAAGTGGATGGGGCAAGCAAATAATATATGGCCTATCAGCTACAATTCTTTATCTCTTCTGATGAAGTCATGGAAGTAATTGAGTTGTTCAATGGATTCAAATCCCTTAACTGGACGCTTCTAAGGGAAGCAATGTTGGCATATTGGGGGAAAATAGATGTAGCTTGGTTTACTTTGGAGGACCTGGACAATCTTGTCTCTCAGTGGATCTCCAATGGTGGTGTCTCTTCAGCCTCTGACTATCAGTCTTTTAGGAAGTCTTGGGACTCAATCCAAAACTATCTTATCCAAAAAAATCACATTAATACAGTGGAAAAAGTTCAAGTGCAATTTTTCCAATATTTTTTGCTAGAAGTGTAGGAAACAATTAGGGATGAATTGGTCAAGTCTGGATCAATGATGAACACCAGGAATAATTGATTCAAGCTACCTGTTTTCCTTGTCCTTAGGGGCACTGTGGATGAAGTTATGAAAGGTAAAACTGCTTTAACTTTCAAAAAGGCTGGAACCACTGAACCAGTCCATGATCCTTCTTTTGAAGAATCCAACAAAATTATGATTAATATGGAGGCAGATTGCAGGCCCAAATTGGATCCTCAGTCCAACCAGGAATCTCCTACTATAGATGAAATCACTAAAATACTCCAAGCTTTTGAGAGAAAAATTTATCAAAAGATTTATTCTCTTGCTACTCCTAAACCCTATACTTCTGTCCCTAAATCCACTCTGTTCTGTTACTACTGTCGTAGGGAAGGCCATGGAACCATACAATGTCTTGAACTTCAGAAGGATAAGGAGGAAACGTTGGTGGATCAAAAGGGGAACATTTTCTTTCTTCCTAATGGTTCCCTGATCCGTTTCAATTCATCTTGCCCTATTTTTCATGTGGTGGCCTCTTATCAGCCAACACCTCCTATGAAGGCATCTTTTGCTTCTTTCAATTTTTGATCTTCCTGTGGTACCCTTCAAACCTGTTATCCCCCAGCCATCTCCTCCTCCATTCTTGCTGGGGCTTATCAATCTGATCCAGCTATGAAACAACATCAGGAGCCAAAACCTCATAAAGATCCTTAATTGCCAACTTCAATTCTTCAAAAACTGGTTAAATGTTGATCCTCACCTGAGCCTCCTTCCTCTGATGTAGAAGAAATGGAGGTGGAAAAGGAACCACTCATGGAAAGGTTTCAAGATCACTCTGATCCTACTCCCTCATCTAAATCACCTCAACATTCTGATCCTGTTCCTGCTTCACCAGGACTTCCTCCCTCCATCCAACCCAAAGTTTGGTTTGAGAGGGGAATTTCAAAGGGCCACCCCAATGCTGTGGAAGGAGTATTGAAGGAAATTTAAGATCTTAAAATTCCTGATCTATCTATGGCCAAACTACTGTCAATCTCTCCATCTGTGGCTGAAGTAATGAAGAAATGGGTCTCTTGTCAATGTTTGGAGATGCGTCTTTACAAATTAAAGGTTGTTAATATCATGAAGCATATCCGCAACATTCTCTCTCCACGCAACACACTCACTCAAATTCTCCGCACAACCCTGACGGCGCGACCCCGACGGTCCCCCAACTTATCTCTCTTCCGCCTCTCCCTTTTCTTTCCTGTCCGGCGCTCAACTATCTTCCTGGACCACTCAACAAATTATCATCCATTGAATCATGAATCATCACTCAGCAAATCATCATCAGTCTAAACCAAGACCTCATTGAAGTTCTTCCAAGATTAAATCAACTCGACTCAACCATTCTTTTCCTTTTCTGTTTTCTTTATTTTTCTTACTTCTTTATTTCATTTTTTTGTTATCTCTCTTTCTTTATTCAAATTCTTTTCCGCCATTAACATTCGGTGCAAAGCTCAACTCAACCTCAGAACTTGACTGCTTCCAATCTCTGCCTGGTAAGATCTCAAACTCCTAAAAAGATCATCCGGGTAATCTAACCCTTAATTTCACAAACACCAGCTTTCGCCCGACCCAGACTAGACATCTCAAAGACGCTGCCCTACTCGAGCTACTTACTTCAACTCTTATGATCAATCAGAGCTGTAGGATCTCCTTCTTTTGCTCTTCTATTCTTTTTATTCTGTGTCATTTCATATTCTTACTTTTCCTACGTTGTTTTAGTCTGGCTGGTTCTTATTTCTATATAATTCAATCTCAAAGCCTAACACGGTTAAAAGCTGAAGCCAAAAACCTCAACCCAACAACCTAAAGATATGAAAAAACCAGAAGGAGCGTCCGATTATTTCCACCAAGTAGCTCTGAAAGCTTTGGTTGACGCCATACCTCTGCTCAATGAAGAAAACTACTCAATCTGGAGAGATAAGATGCTTATGCTCTTTTATCTCAAGGACATCAAAGACGCAATTACAAGGAATTCTGGACAGATGTCGACCAAGCAAGACCAAGAGATATGGGCAATCATCCTCTCAAAACTCAATAGTACTACACATTCAAATGTAGTGAACTCCACTAACATTACATCTTCAAAACTTCTATGGGCCAAAATCACATGGAGATTCACATCATTGGAGACGGCAAACCAAGCCAGGATTTTTAATCACTTCCTTCATTCAACATTCAGCAAACATGCCATTGACGGATTCATCACTGAGATGCAAAAAGCAATTACAAGGATGACGGACGTGGGAATAGAACTCCCGAAAGACATACTAGCTTATATACCCTCTTCAAATTTCCCCCCATCCTTGAGAACCTCAAGCAGCAGATCATGCACGTTGAGAAGAACCTAACCGTGTACTTTGTTTTCAATCACCTCACCCAGTTCAATAATGAAAGAATAGCGCAAATCAAAGTAACAAAACCTGTGGCCAATGTATCTCTTGTGACGACTAAAACAAAATACAACAAGGATGAATGCAAGGTTAAAATGCGCTGCAGAGAAGGCTACCACAACCCTAACGCTCCACATCCCAAATCATCATGTTTCCATCTACATCCCAAGACCGCCCCAGAGTGGTGGATTGAGCAACAAACAGAATGGAAGAACAAAAACAAAAGGAATCCAGAGATAAATTATCACGCCCTCCTTACTCTCTGGATAAACTCCGATAGCAATCCTAACCTCCTTCTAGATTCCGGAGCAAATGTCCATATCTTCAACAATCTCAAGTATTTTACCTTGATTGAGATGCATGAAAACCTCAAGGAAATCAAAACCGGTAAACTCAAAGCTAACCTCAAGATGCAAGGAACTGGCAAGGTCCTGTTAGAATGGAACAAATCTACAATCTCTCTCAAAGACTGCGTATACGTACCTGATATAGTAGTGAATCTAATCAGTCCCAGCCTTCTAGCTAAGAAAGGTTGCAACCTCACTCAACAACGCGACAACTTCTTCGTTACCAGAAACAATAAGACTGTCCTAAAAGGCCTTATCCGCAATCACCTCTTTGTCATTGAGAAACCTAGGACTGCTGGGAACAATCAGATCATAAATCTCTTTAATCAATATTCCTCCACACCTCCCTCATTACTCAAATTCCACTGAACCTATGGCCATGCCTCCATTTCTACTCTCAAACCTCTCCTAAAAGACCACTACCCCAACAAGGAACTCCTCAAGTTTCAATGTGAGAACTGCGTCAAAAGTAAAATCACAAAAGCCTCATTTCCTAATGTATCTACCTCCGCTAACAAAGCTCTGGAGCAAATTCACCTCGATCTGATTGGCCCAATCTCTCCCCAATACAAGTCAGGTGTGGAAAGAATAGAGGTTATCCCCCTATAATTTTCCCAAGGTTTGGAAGTTAACAGTTCCCTGGGTTTGAAAGGAGATGAGGATGTCCAAAGTTGTACTCAAATGAGAAATAGAAATAAAGAGATAAAGAGATAAAGAAAAGTAGAGATAGAGAGAGAAATCGCAAATCCTTCAATCCTAAGAACTTTCCACCTGGATGTGTATCCGGTATGAGTTCCTTTAATCTCCTGGTGAGATAAGTGATCCAATCCGATGATGTGATGTGATTCTTCCTCCTCTGCCTCTATGCATGCATCTCCTCTAACCCGGAGTTGGGAGTGAGGATAAGTCCTCCCCCTCAACCCTAACCTAAGTACACGCGCAAATGAAAGTATCACAAAGAAACAGAAAACAATCCCACAACAGAAACCCTAGCCTCCTCTCCCCACCTCCTCCGTACCAAACTCCCCCCGTTGTCCATACGCCGTTCTGTCCATCTGGTTTGTCCTTCTCATGACGCAGTCCTCGCACCAGGCCCTACTTGGAGCCCCCTGCGCCTGTCCGTATCCGTTTGTCCGCACCCGTCGTGGGTGTTTGGTAATATCCAGCATGATCCGCGCGCTTGCGCGCGCGCTCCATCCGTTCCTTCATAGCCCGCGGATTGCTCCGCCCCTACGTATCCAAACTGGCACGCCCGCGAACCTAGTCGAGCGCACTACCTTCCAAATCCAATCTCCGGGGCGGATTGCCGCCCACGCCGCATTCAATGCTGAGCCCAACCCGTCCACCAGGTGCTGAGCCAAACAGCGGCTGCTGCTGAGCACTCCGCATACCCTAATGCTGAGCCCGCTTGCCTCCAATGCTGAGCGCGCAGCCGCAACGCAGTCCCCAATCCGTGTCTGTAAATTGACTCCACACCGGCCACCATTATCTACTCACCCTTGTCGACAACTACACTGGCTATTTGGCAGCGTTCCCTCTCAAATCCAAGGACAAAACTCCCAACACCATCATTGGTATACTCAAAACCAAACAAAAGAGACTAAATTACTACCCCACCAAAATATTATTGGATAAAGGAACTGAATTCACCAACTCTACCCTCAAAGATTTTGCTAAGTCCAAGCACATCAAGCTGTTAACATCCAAACTGTACCACTCTCAACATAATGGCCATGCTGTAAGGGCCAATCGAACAATTGTAGAATCTGCTCGAGCTACGTTTTTGGCGTCAAGATTACCTAAGAACTACTGGCACATCGTGACCAGAAGCTGTTGCTTCATTCTCAACCAGGTTCCTTGGGAAGGTAAAACTCAATCTCCCTGGGAGTGTATGTTTGGTAAGAAACTACCAACTAATTACTTAAAACCCGTAGGTACATTTGTGATATATCTCGCAAGTCTTACGCAAAAGGGGCGCAAGTTTGATGAAAAAGGCCTTGAAGGAATCTTAATTGGCTTCAATCCAGCCTTCCACTCCTACCTCATCCTCAACTTGCTTGGAGCTGTTGTAGAGACAAAGCATGTCAAATTCCTCAAGACAAGCTTGAACGAGTTCCCGCTTCTTGAGTCACCCGGATTGGATATCTTCTCCCAATCTAGCTTGGATCAGAATGAATCAGAATTCTCCACATCCGACAAACAATACGCCATCCGCAAAACCAACAATGAATATCTCAAATCAGACTCCATCTCTGACAATGAAAGTAGCCCCTCAGATATCCCATTAGCAAACCATCCAATTTAAACCATTCACGCTCCCAATATACCATTGCAACCCAAACAAGAAACTTGAAAACCGCAAAGATATGGATTTCATCACTACTACAAACCACCTTCTTAGAAGGCCGCTCAAAAATTCCCGGAATGGCCAAAATGGGAGAAAGCCTCAAAAGAAGAACTACTCTTGATAAAATCTCAACATGTCTGGGAAGAATATTATGAAACCCCGGACAACATTCTCAACACCACTTGGGTATTCAAGGTGAAGGAAAATTGCCACAGAGAACCTGTTAAATATAAAGCCAGATTGTGCGTACAAGGTTTCAATCAGATTCAAGGTGTTGATTTCAACAAGACCTGGGCACCCACTGGAAAACTTGGGTCCCTTTGCCTAGCCCTCCTATACAGACTCAAAAATAAAATGAATTTTACTCAATTTGACGTGAAGGGAGCCTTCTTACATGCTCCCTTGAACACAACAGTCATAATCAAAACTCCTGAAAGATTGGATAGGAAATCTCCCTTTCTAAAATTGAATAACCATCTATATGGTCTCCAAAAATTGCCAAAGAACTGGTAAAAAACTCTGACCACCTGGATCAAGTCCCAAGGATTCCATGGATCTACCAGCGACCCCTGCCTATTCCTCAATTCAGACTCTGGCGAGGTCATCTATTTCCTTGTAGATGATCTAATCCTTGTCAGAAGAACTGACGACTTTGCGTAGAACTTTATAAAGGGATTTGCTAATTCTTCTTGCCACTCCCCCAATACAATCCTTGGAATGCTGATGGAATTTGAAGATGACAATATCATGATGAGCCAACCAAACCATATCAACCGTGGACTTGAAGAATTAGGCCTTACTGACTGTAAGGATTTCAATTCTCCCCTAACTCAAAATATACACCTTGAACCCGCTTTGGAAAAGGACCACGCATAATTTACTCAACTCAATATCAACTATTGATCCGCAATTGGTCTCCTGAACCACGTTTCTCAATACACCCAACCAGATATCTCCTTTGCCATGTTGAGCTTGGCAAGGTTCAATGCCAAGCCGGGTCTCACACACTGGAGAGAGGTCTGGAATGTTTGGAAATATCTCAAGGCCTCTAAACATCTCAAGCTCATCCTCCAATACAACCCCAATCACAAGATCATCTCCAGTCACAGCGACGCAACCTGGGGCCACAATCCTGTATTCCTCAAATCTCAAACAGGCTATATCATCTTTCATTACGGAAGTCCCGTCATCTGGAACTCGTCAAGACAGCAAAACATAACCTACTCTTCCACCAAATCCAAACTGAACGCTATGTTAGATTGCTACTTAGAATTAAAATGGATATGCCATCTGGTTGGCAAAATCTATCTCAACACCCCAATCAAACCCACTATCTATATCAATAATAAAGGACTCAAAGACAAAATAAAGATATTTGGATCCCATTTGAAATCTCAAGATATAGATATCAAGACTAAAGGCTTAAGAGAAGACTTTTTTCTTGAGAAGTATGAATTACGCCTCATTCCTTCAGATAAGATGATGGCTGACTCCTTGACCAAGGCAACCTCTGTCCAGGTGCTCAAATTTCTTCAAGAGAAGATATTCCGTGGGACCAAGAATCATCACCCTACAACTTCTCCTCTTACCAGCCATGAGGGGTGTTAAGATCATGAAGCATATCTGTGACATTCTCTCTCCACGCAACACACTCACTCAAATTCTCCGCGCAACCCCAACGGTCCCCCGACTTATTTCTCTTCCGCCTCTCCCTTTTCTTTCCTGTCCGGCGCTTGACTCTCTTCCTGGACCACTCAACAAAATAACCATCCATTGAATCATGAATCATCACTCAGCAAATCATCATCAGTCTAAACCAAGACCTCATTGAAGTTCTTCCAAGATTAAATCACCTTGACTCAACCATTCTTTTCCTTTTCTGTTTTCTTTCTTTTTCTTATTTCTTTATTTCATTTTTTCATTATCTCTCTTTCTTTATTCAAATTCTTTTCCGCCATTAACATTTGGTACAAAGCTCAACTCAACCTCAGAACTCGACTGCTTCCAATCTCTGCCTGGTAATATCTCAAACTCCTAAAAAGATCATCCGGGTAATCTAACCCTTAATTTCACAAACACCAGCTTTTGCCCGACCCAGACTACACATCTTGAAGACGCTGCCCTACTCGAGCTACTTACTTCAACTCTTATGATCGATCAGAGCTGTAGGATCTCCTTCTTTTGCTCTTCTATTCTTTTTATTCTGTTTCATTTCATATTCTTACTTGTCCTACGTTGTTTTAGTCTGGCTGGTTCTTAGTTCTATATAATTCAATCTCAAAGCCTAACAAAGGTCTCCTCTGGCACTTTGATGGAGGAATCTGGTGGAAAAAGTCCTTCCTCAGATTCAAAAATTTATTCCTGTCCTCTTGGTTTTCTCCCTTGTTATCTTGGTGATTCAGATAAAACTGTTTCTCCCCTTGTGGATTTTGGATCTCAGCTCAACTTCATTTTGGATGCTATGGCCTGAAAACTCAAGCTTAGTCCTAGGGTCAGCTTCAATTCTGCGGTTTATGGGATAGGGAATCAATCTTTTGAATTGGTTGGTATTGCTGAGGATGTCCCAGTTAAGATTGGTCAAAATACTGTTGGAACCTGTCACTTTTGCATCACTTGTTTGGAAGTCCCTATGATCTTGGGTCAACCCTTCTTAATGGATTTTGGTGCTACCCTGATGTTTTCTGATCAAGTTGGGGAGAGAATTCTCCTCCCTGATGCCGATGGTAGAAAGATTGAAGTTCCCCTCTGTTCTTTGGATTCTGTTTGTTGGGAAATAGATTTCCCTGGTCATCCTCCTAAATCTTCTTTGAAGGGGAAGCAGAAGGATAATTCCAATTCCTCTCATTTTTTATGGGAATCATTGATCCTACTGATATTTGTAGTTCTTCTCAGCCTCATACTTCAACCAAAGGATCAACTCTCATCCCTGAGGCTTATTTTTCTTTCTTCTCATCATTTTCATCTAAGCTGGAAAATGTTAAAAAGCAAAAACATGTCAAAATAGAAAATCCCAAAAATATTTCTTCTCTCTCTGGATCTGTTATGTCTTTTTTTCTTGTACTCTTAGGTCTGATCAATCCCCTCTCAGTTCCTGTTCAAATCTCTGAAATCAGTATAAACTAGATCCTGATCTTGATTCTATTCTTGGTGGCTTTGGTATGGAGTAATATGGGCTTCAGTGGAGGCAATTTGGGGTAGAATTAAGTCCTCCCAATTGTGCCCAGCTAGGGAAACCTTCTACTGTCATTTTCAAAACCCTACTTTGTGCCACACAGGTGAGCAACGTATTATCTCCTGGTTCTCCATTTATGGAAAAGGCTCCCTTTGAGGTAATTGTGGAACATAAAACGTGGAAGATGTTGGAACTTGGTCTCATTTTTCAAATTCAAGTCTCACTGGTCAACTCTTGGAGGAAACAAGAACTTCTCTCTCTTGCTACCAAGTACAAA
Source organism: Puccinia polysora (assembly GCA_025617555.3). Taxonomy (NCBI): domain Eukaryota; kingdom Fungi; phylum Basidiomycota; class Pucciniomycetes; order Pucciniales; family Pucciniaceae; genus Puccinia; species Puccinia polysora. Next base: position 37,163,720 of record CM062626.1, on the reverse strand, counting down.
TCAGTTGAAAAAAAGGTCCAACAAGTGAACCAGCCTATGCCTCTCAACCTCAATCCTCCTCTCATGGATCCTCCCTTATCTTGTGATCCTTACTGTGTTTTATCTCAATCTCTCACTGGTCCCTTTGTGCCCAATGGTCATGTCACTGAAGAACATCTCAAAGTGGTCAAATTTGGCCCAGATGGATGGCTTCTTCCTGATTAGTGAAATTTGATCAAAAATTTCCTATCTCTAAGGAAAAAATCTATTGCTTTCTGTGAAGAAGAGAGAGTTCTCTTGAAATAATCCTATGGTCTTCCCTATATCATCCCTGTATTTGAACAGCAAAAGAAAAACATCCCAATCCCTGCTGCTAAAGTTGACCAATTTCTCAAGTTGGTCCGCAAACAAGTTTGCACTGGTCTATATGACCAGTCAACTTCCAGTTATTCCAGCCCTGTCTTCAGTGTCCTCAAGAGTAATGTTAAACTTAGAATAGTTCATGATCTCCAACCTCTTAACAAAGTTAATATTAAAGACTCTGGTATCCCTCCTTCCACTGAAGAATTTGTTGAATCTTTCTCTGGGAGGGCTTTCTATGGTCTTGGGGGCATTATGGGTGGTTATGACAAACAATCCTTCCATCCTATCTCTTGACCTCTCACTACTTTTGATACTCCTCTTGGTCAATTCCAACTTACTTGATTGCCTCAAGGTGCCACCAACTTGGTTGCAGTCTATCAGGCTCAGATGATGTGGCTCCTCCAGGATGAAATCCCTGATCATGCTGGTATCTTTATTGAAAATGGAAGAATTAAAGGTCCATTTTCTGACTATGATAATGAGCTCTTACCTTGGCATTCAAGAATTTTTTGTTTGATCTGGGAATATTCTACTAATTTGGAAAGGCTCCTGTTTTGAATCAAGGAGTATGGACTTACTGTATATGGATCCGAATTGGCTGATTGCATCCCTGCTCTGGAAGTTGTTGGTCATGTGGTCTGCAAGGAAGGAAGAAGGATGGCACCAGCCAAATTCAACAAGACCGTCTCTTGGACCACTCCAATCAATCCTACAAAAGTTAGAGGCTTTCTAGGTGTTGTGACTTATGTTAGAATATTTATCCCATCTTTATCCAAAATCTGTTCACCCTTGAATTGCCTAACCAGGAAAGAAACTGAATGAATTTGGACCCAAGAGTGTGAAAATTCCTTTCAGTTACTCAAAATGATTGTTGGTAAAGACATAGTTTTGAAAAAGATCTCTTATGGACCTGGAGCTGGCAAGATCAAGCTGGCTGTTGATTCTATTTATCAATCTTTTGGGGCTGTTCTCACTAAGGAAGATGAAAATGGTTGGGACCATCCTGCTCTCTATGAATCTTTTCTATTTTCAGATGTAGAATCAAGATACTCTCAACCAAAACTGGAACTCTGTGGTGTGGCTAAAATGATGAAGAAGCTCCAAACTATTCTCTGGGGTCAACATCTCAAATTTCAATTTGATACTTGATCTGTCATTGAAATGATCAATGCTCCTAGTCTCCCAAATGCTCCTATGACTTTTTGGATGGCCTTTATCCAGCTTTTCTCTTTTGATATTGTTCACAGGCCTGGAAAATCTTTCACCATGCCTGATAATTTATCTCAACGTCCCCTTAGAGATGACAAATCTGATGTTGAAATCAATTTTGATGAAGAATAACCTTTGATCAATCCTGTCTTCTCCTTCTCCTCTCAAGATTATTCTGCCTTTCAACAAGGTTTCTGGCTTAAATTAGAGCAGTACCTTTCAACTCTTCAAAATCCTCCTGCTCTCTCTGCTAAATAATTTTGATCTCTTAAAAGAAAGTCCTCTAATCTCTTTGTACAGTGCTCTAGGCTTATGAAAAGAGGAAATACTTGTGCTCTTTTTGTTGTGACTATCTCTTCTAAACAATATTTGATCCTTGAAAGTCTCAATGAAGGTCTTGGTCATCATTGGGAAACTTAAACTTATCAATGATTATCTGAAAAATTCTCATGGCCATCTCTGAAGCAATCCATCACTCAATGGTGCAAGAGTTGTGAAGTTTGTCAAAAATGTGATCTTAAGCGTCCAGATGAAATTTTTTATCCTACTGGGGAGTCCACTTTCTTTGTGAGGATTGCTATGGATGTGATTCATATTAAGGCAGGTGGTGCTAAGTACCTCATTGTGGCTAGAGATCATTTTTCTGGATGGGTTGAAGCCAAATTTCTTAAGAAACTTAGCTCTGAATCAGTGGAAGCTTTTCTCTATGAGACTTGGAAAATGCATTATGGCTTGTCTTGACCCTACTCTACTGATGGTGGTTCTGAATTTGGTTGAAAACTTGCTGAAATGATCCAATCTCTTCCTGGACAACATATAGTTACTACTGCTTATTATCCTGAAGGCCAAGGAATGGTGTAACAAGGCCATGCTCCTTTAAAGGCTGAACTTGTTAAACTGGCTGGTGAAAGTGCAAATTCCTTCCTCTTTTTCTCTTCTCTGATTGAATCTCAACCAAACAAACCACTTCCTACTCACCTTATGAAAT
>CM062626.1:37081181-37153681 GCA_025617555.3 Puccinia polysora | reverse complement strand
ATTGTAGTGTGAGTTGATCCGGATAGTTTGGATATCAAGATTGAGGATAAAATTGTGTTGTCCCCAGGATCAAGAGGTAATTTTTCAGAGGAAATGATGTCCTTAAGCTTAGATAGATTGAGAAGTGTGTTCATCCTGGTTCTCCATATCTTGAAATTGTTGTTGGTGAGCAATGGTATGGCTTCAATATTGATCATCAAGATAGTGGGATTGACACTTTCCATCTTGAAGAGCTGCAACAACTGGTTTCAGGGAAGATCCTGGGTGTGGTTAGGTGTTGGCGGCGGGTGTTGTCAAGAAGAATGGAATTTCATTGATGAAAAGTGGCAAAGCTCAAAAAAAACAAGAACTTCCTCCTCAATGTGATCTCAGTTAAAAACATTATTACACATCAAGTCAATCCACTCCATCTGAGTTTCCTTTTTTTTCCTGAATATAACTTTGTTGCATTTAAAATGAGCAAAATGAACTTCATTTTGCAACATTCAACATCCAATATTAAAAATAAATTTAATAATGAGAGGGGTTTCATGACACTCAAACAGGTGTACCTCTTGGAATACCAAAAGGTGCAAGGTGCGTTCAAAGATTCAATGATTCACTGGATTCTGCAATTCACATTACTTATCACATTTCACTGTGTTCTTCATTGATGTGAGAGCCAAGAGATCCATTGTTAAAAGTTATGATAATTTATATATGATCATTCAAGTTTCATAGTGTATTATAATAAAAGTGTTGTGGGGGATAATGCAGATTTCAAGATTGAAAACTACTTATACCTGAAAACAATGAACAAATAAAGGACCCGATTTTTTGTTACTGGAAACAAAAACCAGCCTAGTTGCAAGTACAAATAGATGATAAGAATGAAAGATGGGGACAGGATATGAATAACAGAATAAAACAAGAAGTGAGAAATTTTTACTGTTGCAAGGGAATAGGGAGATCAACTAATGGATGAACACTAAGGATCTTAGGACAACAGATACCATACCAAAGAGAAAGGAAAGGCGGTCAATATGAGATGGTGATGTTTTTGAGGTTCAATTCTCACCAGATGAGAGCAAGAAGCAATGGAGGTCAAGGCCAAAGGCTGAAAGAGGATAGGAGATTGGTCCTGACACAATCTCAAGGCAGAGTGAGTAGTAGTAGTTGAATTTGATTGAGGAAAAGAGATCTTGAGGAGATCTTGAAGTTGAGGTGAGAGGGAGAGAGGATGTATGGAGAGAAAGAAGGATTGAGAGAAGAGAAAGAGATCTGGTGAAAGAAGGAAGTGGAAGGAGGAAGAGTAGCAGATCAGAAAGGAAAAGACAGGCAAGAGCTTGGACTTGTAGTCAAGAGATAATCTGTGATAGGTGTAGGACACATAGGAAACACCCCTAGGAAAGAGAGAGAGACACGGATGGAATGTTCTTGACAATAATTTCAACAGATGGTTTTCCTGATTAGAGTTAACTGAAAATATTTGCACGTATATACTGATTTACCAATATTGGAAGGTTTTTAAGCTAGCCAGAGGTATTAGGCGGAAGGCACCATTGATGTTGTGCTTCATTTGTGTCATGCTTATGGACTGAGGTAGATGGTACTAAGGAAAAGGATATGTCAAAATGAGGAAGACAAAAACCCTTAACCTTGGAGCATGACAGGAGGTCAACAATACATGACTTGAGAGGAAGATTCACTAAAATAAAAATAAAAAGAATACCCAAATTTCTTGAAGAACCAGCTTTTACCCTGTACAGAACTAGGAGTCAAAAAATTAATTGTTATATTTGAATTTGTAGCATAAAGTGGTAGATGTAGTGGGTAAATGTTTCACCATAATTTTGAAATATTTATGTGAAATATCAGCCTATTTTTGCTCTATCCCAAGAGCATCCACCCTTTTTTCAATAAAATCCTTGAAAAATTTGACAATTTGTCAAGGTGCACAAGGGTGGTTCACTGTCAAATCCTGATTTTTCACACTTTTTACAACAAAGTGGTACCACATAAAAGTTATCAAGTAGTTTTCAAGAAGTTCAAACCATCATCCCTTATGTGGATCCCTGCTTGATAAAGGTTTGGACTTCCCCCAAAAAATACACAAAAATATTTTTCATCATTTTGATTTCAAAAAAAAAAGTGACATAAATTGAGGACAATGTCAAATAAATGTGGGTTTGTTGATGTGTATGATGAAGTTCAAAGGGGGGGTATGGTAGGGTGGAGTTATGGAGGGGGAGGGTGGGGGGGGGGGCACAATGATTTGAGTGGGGGTGACAATATCTTGCTTGTCAATCCTTGACAAGGTTCCATAAATTTATGGAATTTTTTCAGGGATTTTTTCCATTGGAAAACTATTGAATGCTATCAAGTGAACAATGGTGTTCTGGTTGGGAAAATAATTTATAACAGCATCTCCAATTGTTGGAGAGCTCAGCTTGTTAGGTAGTAATTTTCTAGCTAAAAAAATTGCCAGCAAGTGTTTTACTGCATGTGTTTCACAATTTCCCAATAAAGAAGGCTGCATTAGCTAGCTAGCAACCTGAAACGCCCAATTGTGTGCCACATAGTTGGTTGTTGGCTAGGACCGCTGTGGAGACTCCTTAGGGATTGGTTAAAGTTTAGCAAATAGCTTGCTGGCAGTCACTTGAGGGGGAATTTAGTACTACAACTACTGATAAGATAGAAGAATACTAAGGGTGGTTTTGAATTTCCTGCCCCTCTAAGTACTATAGTAGTCTCACAAAAATAAAAGAAAAGAGATTGGTGGCTGATTTTCAAATAGAGGTGCTACTATAGTAGTCTCTATCAGACCTAGGATCAATATGTTCAAGCTTGATAAAGAAGAAATGGTGGAACAGATAGTGACTTGGAGGAATGAAGCTGATTAAGGGAAGAATCCTTTATCTAGTCTTATCTTTTATATATTTTATCTAGTTTTATATTGATTTTATTGGTTAATGATTGAAATTCCTTTGATTATACATTTGATGATTGATTAAGTTGAAATTTTTGAGCCTATACTTGATACTGATGATGGTTGATGATGATTATGATGATGATGATGGATAATGTTGATGATGGATCATGATGATGATGGATGAGGTAGGTGATGATGACTGTTGATGATGGTGATGGATGATGATGATGGTTGAGGTAGGTGATGATGATTGATGATGATGATGGATGATGATGATGATGATGATGGATGGTGATAATGATGGGTGGTGGTGATGATGGATGTTGATGATGAATGGTGTTGATGATGATGATGGTCAAGGTATGTGGTAATGGTTGGTGATGATGATTGATATAAGGTTTGGTCATTGTTTATGATAAGGGTTTAATATCTTTTTTAAGGGTTTGATATCTTTTATAAGGGTTTAATATTTTATATAAGGGCATAATATTTTATATAAGCCATTTAATACCCTTTATAAGGGTGGCTACCCCAGGCTAGGTGCCTGGGGGGATGTGATGGGACCTGGATGGGGGAGAGAGGCCCTCTATTTATAGAAAATCCTGCCCTCAGGGCTGCCTCCTGAGGGTCTCCCTGGTACAGTGAATACAGTTCATGAGGCATTTTGGCTGGTCAGAGGAGGAGGCTGTGCAGGGCCTACATGCATTTACACCCTTGCATGCATTTCTGTGTTGCATTGATACAGGTGCCCCCTGCATAAATTCCTTCTGTATGGTGGTGGTTGGTCATTTGTTTGGTCCTTCATGCAGTTTCTTGCATATATTTCTTCTGTATACAGCTGCAGTTTTGTTGCTGCATGCAGTTCCTTGCATATATTAATTATGTATGGTTTTTATGTATGTGGTATGTACTTGAAGGAATCCAGAGTATGTCCATATATGTCTTTCACTGAGCTGTGACACCTGATTGGGCAGTATCTTCTAATCCATGAGAGATAGAGGGGTACTTTGGCTGGGTGACTATAGGTTATTTTTGATGTAGAATGTATTTATGAGGTTATTTTGAGGATTAGAACAGTCCTTCTACCAGAAAAGTGAGTCTTATGGCTATAGGTCAGGTTTTGGTTCACCACATCCCCCCCAAATTAATGCTGTCCACAGCATTCCATACCTATAGACATCAGACTCCTTGACCTATTCTTCTTCTTCTTTCTTCTTGATCCAAAATAAAAAATTATTTTACCGATAAATCAATCAATAAACCAGAGGTCCAAAGAATCCTAGGTGATCCACTTGGCCCTGTTGACTCTCTTGATGATCTATCTTCAAATCTTTCCTTCTTCATTCATTCATGATCTATCCATGTAGCAATTCCAAGAATAATTTATTCCTTCCATTCTTCTAAATTTTTGATTTAAAGTCTGGTTCTCCTTGGAAAAAGACAGGTTCTGCATCCTTCTTCAAACTTCCTTTCCCTTCTCCATATCCATCTATGATATGGTACGTCCTGGACAAGGACAAATACCCCAATGAATTCTTTTCAAACTTGAACTTTCTTCCTAATCTTTAACAATTTTAAACCTTGATTCCCTGTTTTCATCTATTCTAAATTGATAGATTCCTTTTACTTGGTATACCCACTATAACATATTCATTCTGAATTTTATGCTTAAAGATGAATTAACCTTTTTACTTGTTACATTGACACATCTTGAAATCTTGAATTGGATCCAATGGGGAGTTAAGCCAATCTTGATGTCTTCAGTTCCTTCCTTCTTCCTATTATTCCACGTTTCCTTTTTTTTTAACTGAGATCTTCATTTAATATATATATATTCAAAGATAAATGGTTGATAGGCAATTCATGGGTCTTACCAGGACCAAGATGATTCTTTTTCCCAATTTTTACCCTTTGTTCTGTATTTTATATTTCTATTTCTATATTTATTTTTATCTTTTATATATTTTTTTCTTTATTGATATTACTATAATACTTACACTTCTTTTATCTTTTGTCTTTGAGTGTAGGCAGTTTAAGGTCTTACCAAGGACCTGGTGCTGATGGTTGAGAATAAGATGGAATACTGAACAGTTTAGGCTCCTGTCTTTGAGCTTCCTTGATGTGCTCCTTGAGTTGAGTTTCCAAGTCTAATTTATTGAGTAAACAACAGCTTAAGCTCATGTCTAGGAGCATCCTTGTTTCTGATAGTTGAAATGTGAAAGCTTGATGCAACTGTTTAACCTCTTGTCCGGGAGCCTGTTGGTGGTTGATCACTGATCTGGGAAAGGCCGATGCAACAGTTTAAGCTCTTGTTCAGGAGCCTTTTGGTGGTTGATCACAGATCTGGGAAAATTTGATGCAACAGTTTAAGCTCTTGTTCAGGAGCCTGTTGGTTGATAACTGAGCTGGGAAAAGGTTTATTGAAAAGTTTAAGCTCTTGTTCAGGAGCCTGTTGGATGTCACCTATTCCTTCACAATTCATACTTGGGGAGGGGCTTGTCTGTTCCATTTCTTTGTTCTCCCCTCCAAAGCTGGTGGAGGGCTGGATTGTTGTTGTGATTTTAAGTAGAGGGGTGCACAGATCAAAGAGGAATCCCAAGCAATGTTGGTTGGGGTGGTTGCAAGAAAAGCAATTGGAGTGCTTCAGTTCAAATCATTGGCAGTGTTTGCAAGCAGAGTGAAGCAGAGGGTCAAACAACAGTGACCAGCATGTTTGTGAGGGGGATAGAAGAATTGCTAATCGGTCAGCAATTGTGATTGCTTGCGCAACGATTGAGTTGATGGTTGCAAGCAAGGCAATGGGGGACTTTTGCATGCAACCAACTCGCGTGATTGCAAGATTGATCAATGACAATTTTTGTCACCAGGTCAATTGATGCATCGGTTGCAAGCAATTTGATTCAGACCAATTGTGATATAATCTTTCCGCTCTTTTTATTATTATTTTTAATACCATTTTATTTATTTATTTATTTTTTTGGATTGGGAGGGTTTGTGAGAGGAGGAGTAGGATTGCTAATCAATCAGCAGTTGTGATTGCTTGCGCAAAAATCAAGGTGATGGTTGCAAGCAAAGCAATTGGGGTGCTTTTCTCTTGAGTTTAGAGTTCCCCTTGATTTTTTTATTTGTTTCATTGAAGTTAATGAGGATGAAAATTGAATTGGTCAATAAAAATTTTGAATCAACCAATCAAAACTGTTGGCACAGGCTAATTGTGGCCGGGAAGCAGGAGGAAATTGGCTGAGGATCTGGGGGCAGTCTTCCGCGGTTGGTTGCAACCAATTGCGCAATTTTCAAAGGGTTAGCATTCATTGGGGCACAAGCAATGGGTCACTGAATTCAATCCTTTGGGGATTGGCAGTACCAGGGGTAGTCGTGTGATGCTGGCTTTGCTCACAATTGCCAAGGAGGTGATGAGGAGGCGTTGTTTCCTTATTCATTGCAAGCAATTGCGCAATCAAGCAATACTTGCTTGATTGCAGGATTGATTGGTGGTGATTAAGTCACAAGATCAGCTGATTTTTCAGTTGCAAGACTGAGCACTAGTTTTGATTCCAACCAATCACAATGGAATTTCCTTGTAAAAACAATTGACCCGCAACTGCTCCTGATGTAGGTTAGCTTGGCTTTACATGGATATTGGAAGATGGCATGAATCAATCCATCAATCATTGGGTTGCAAAGATAGCATGGACAGTGAGGCCATTAATGATCAATGTTGGATCAATTGATGGTCAACAGATTGATGGATTGGTTAAGGGTGGAGTTGGGAGTCTGATGTGGATTGTTGGGATGATTGGGGGATGGAGACCATCAATGGGATGGTGGTAGGATGGATTGGATTGATTGGATTGAAGCCAAGTGATGGAGGTGGATCAAATCATTAAATCTGGATGGGATTCATTGTGAACATTGAGACTGTTGAGTAGTTTTAGCAACACTTGGGAATTCCTTCTTGCAATCACGCTTGGGGTGAAGGATGGATGAGAAGAGAGGATTCTGTTGACATAGACAAGATAGGCAATGGTGGCAGGGATCCAAATTGAAACAAGAGAGTTCTTGAGTTTGAGGGAGGATTTTCATGATGTGATGGAACTGGGGAGTTTAATTGGATGAGATTGGGTGAGGTTGAGGAGGTTGAGGAGGGGGTATGTATGTTACCAGTCCTCCATTTTTTTTTGAGTTGATGGACCTCAAACAATCAAGGAGCTCCCAATCCAATGATCAATTTGTGGCCTTGACCTCTCCGGTTTGATTGTGAAAAAGAATGGTTGTGGTCTCAGACAATGAGCAATTGTTTTGGGATGAATGCTAGAGGGGAGGTCAGGCTAGTCAAGATTTGAAGTTCAGGACGCCCTTTCTGAAGCCAAGTTGCCAATGGACAGGCTATGATTTACTCCCAATCAGGTTGAGATTGATTGAGTTTGGATGATGACCATTTGAGCCTAATTTCAAAGCTTGAGTAGGATGATAGCTTGTCAGTCTTGGTTTTGGCTTCTAACAAGATCAGTTTGTCCGGAAGGTCATCCTTGTCATCATCCTTGGGCTTGTAGCAGCATTTTTTGAGAGATTCTTGGAGGGGTTGAGTAGTAGATGATGATTCCAAGTTGGTGGGACTGGTTATTGAGAATGAGAGCTGAGGCTGAGGACCGGATGAGTGGGAGATAAGAAATGGCAGGGTGGGACTGAGGCTGCGCCTGATTCTTGTCAAATGAGTACCGGGGACGGCCGGTTGGGATTGAGAGTTATAGCTGGGGAACGGATGATGATGGTTATAGGATTGAGGACAGATGATGAATTGCGGAAATGGAGTGAGGTGATGAGAGGCTTTGATAAGATATCCCAGTTGAGGCTGGGGTTGAGAGGGTATTTGATGAGAGTTGAGGGGCTTGAGTGACTTGAATAGTGGAGGGGTTCAATTAATGGTCAGAGGGAGTATGGAGTTGAGGGAATTGATTGATGGAAGGGGTGTAAGCTGATAACAATTTTGATGAAGAAGATATGTTGTTGGGATGCTGGGCTCAGGTTCAATCACTCCTAGCCAACAGGTTGGAGAAGACCAATTGAGAGTGTCTTGAGCTGATGGCTTTTACCAGGCCTATGATTCATGAGGAGTTATGACCTTCCCGCAGTGTTAGGTTGAGAGTTTCAGTTGGGTGTATGTTGTGGTTGTGAGTTGTGGGTTATGGCCATGGCTGTTGTTGATATGAGGAAGGATTATGGGTATGGATATGGATATAGATATGGGTTATGGGTTATTGGTTATGCTTATCGTCATGTTTGTTTTTGATATTCCTTTATCCATACTTATATTGATGAACTTTGTTGATTCTGATGCCATGGTTGATTGATCCAAAGTAAGAAACTCCTTCAATTTACTGACTAGACTCTTGATCCTTTCCCTAGCAGGTGCTTCAAATCCTTAGTCTTGAGTGGTTCCTAGTATTTTCTTGCTTGTTAATGCTTTAGGTTTTTTATCCAAAAATGAAGATTATTGGCCACTGCTGGGACACCAGATGTGGAGACTAATTAGGGATTGGGTAAAGTTTAGAAAATAGCTTGCTGGAAGTCACTTGAGGGGGGATTTAGTACTACAACCACTGATAAGATAGAAGAATACTAAGGGTGGTTTTGAATTTCCTGACCCTCTAAGTAATATAGTAGTCCCCCAACAATAAAAGAAAAGAGATTGGTGGCTGATTTTCAAATAGAGTTGCTACTATAGTAGTCTCTATCAGACCTAGGATTAATATGTTCAAGTTTGATAAAGAAGAAATGGTGAAACAGACAGTGACTTGGAGGAATGAAGCTGATTAAGGGAAGAATCCTTTATCTAGTCTTATCCTTTAAATATTTTATCTTGTTTTATATTGATTTTATTGGTTACTGATTGATACTCCTTTGATGATACATGTGATGATTGATAAAGTTGAAATTGTTGAGCCTATACTTGATACTGATGATGGTTGATGATGATTAAGATGATGATGATGGATGATGCTGATGATGGATCATGATGATGATGGATGAGGTAGGTGATGATGACTGTTGATGATGGTGATGGATGATGATGATGGTTGAGGTAGGTGATGATGATTGATGACAATGATGATGGATGATTATGATGATGATGGATGATGATAATGATGGGTGGTGGTGATGATGGATGTTGATGATGAATGGTGTTGATGATGATGATGGTCAAGGTATGTGGTAATGGTTGGTGATGATGATTGATATAAGGGTTGGTCATTGTTTATGATAAGGCTTTAATATCTTTTATAAGGGTTTGATATCTTTTATAAGGGTTTCATATTTTATATAAGGGGATAATATTTTATATAAGCCATTTAATACCCTTCATAAGGTTGGCCACCCCAGGCTGGGTGCCTGGGGGGATGTGATGGGACCTGGATGGGGGAGAGAGACCCTCTATTTATAGAAAATCCTACCCTCAGGGCTGCCTCCTGAGGGTCTCCCTGGTACAGTGAATACAGTTCATGAGGCATTTTGGCTGGTCAGAGGAGGAAGCTTTGCAGGATCTACATGCATGTACACCCTTGCATGCATTGCTGTGCTGCATTGATACAGGTGCCCCCTGCATAAATTACTTCTGTATAGTGGTGGTTGGTCATTTCTTTGGTCCTTCATGCAGTGTCTTGCATATATTTCTTCTGTATACAGCTGCAGTTTTGTTGCTGCATGCAGTTCCTTGCATATATTAATTATGTATGGTTTTGCTGTATGTGGTATGTACCTGAAGGAATCCAGAGTATGTCCATATATGTCTTTCACTGAGCTGTGACACCTGACTGGGCAGTATCTTCTAATCCATGAGAGATAGAGGGGTACTTTGACTGGGTGACTATAGATTATTTTAGGTGTAGAATATATTTCTGAGGTTATTTTTAGGATTAGAGCAGTCCTTCTACCCAAACAGTGAGTCTGATGGCTATAGGTTAGGTTTTGGTTTACCACACCGCTTTGCCATTTTATTTTTTTAACTCTTGGCACAAATCTGTGGGCTGGGGTGAGGAGGGGAGAAGATATTGGATCTGGGATGATGGTGGGAGGTGGTATTGGAGGGTATTGAAAGGATGTGTGGCAGTTCAATGGGATAGAGTATATTGTTAAGTTTTGGACCTCATCTTCATGTCTGGTCACCTCCCTCTCTCAGGGCACTTTAACCTTTTATTATTAAATTTTATGTTTGGAATAAATATAGCCTATTCTGACCAATATATATATATATCTTTTTATTGTTGAGATACTTATAGAACGTATTTAACAACAGCATCATAATTATTGTATGTATTTGACACTTTTAGCTGTCTCATCCACCTTTAAATGTCCTGATACTTGTAGTTATCAAGTCCACATTATTACTTTATGACTGGTACTTTTAGTCTTCCAGCCCCTATATCTCACCCATGTCACAGGCTCTTGATAACAAATGTCATCAACCATAGCTTAAGTGATACTATTGTTACATTCCTATCCTCTACCATTTCCATCTTCCTTATTTTATTGAATATTCTTACTTCTCAAAGGCCAAACTTGTGATTCTCTAGTTGTTTATAAATACTTGTTCAGGGTTTGCTCTCTTGAATGAAAAATAATCAGATTCTCCCCCTTCTCACCAGGTCCCACTTACTGAAGCCCTTCTGAATCTGGTGCCTTCTGCACCCCTAACTCAGATGTTAATCCCTTCTTTCATCTGCCTCTACTTTACTTCCCCTCCTTGATAATCCCTTCAATCCTCTATTTCAACAGATATGGGGACTTTAGTCAAGGATGGAGCTAGCAATATCTCTAAATTCCCACAACTTTATGGAAATTTTACTGGATTTATGGAGCTTGCTTGCTAGCAAGCTCCTGCCTTTCCATTATTGTGAAAATTTATTGGTAGAATTATCTAAAAAGTGGGTTCACCAAGAAAATTGAAGATGCTCTTAGCAAACTTGCTAGCTCCATCCTTGAGTAAAGCCTCTATTTTCTCTACCCCATTGAACTGCCAAAGATCCTTTCAATACCCTTCAATACCACCTCACATCACCATCCCAGCTCTGATATCATCTCCCTTCCTCACCCCAGCCCACACCTTTGTGCTAAGAATCAAAAAAAATATGAAATGGCAGATTTTTCCTAGCTAGCAACCCACTATGTGGCACACAATTGTGTTTTTCAGGTTGCTAGCTAGCTGCTGGAGCCTTATGGATTGGGAAATTGTGAAACACATGCAGTAAAACACATGCTGGCTATTTTTTTAGTTAGCAAGTTACTTCCTAACAATCTGAGCTCTCCAAAAATTGGAGATGCTGTAACTCCTTCAAATTTATGGAACGTGGACCAGACTTATGGACAAGCAAGCTCCTATTTTTAGACAGTTGTAAAAATTTCTTGGTCAAATTAGCTAACAAGTGGGTTTACCAAGATGATTGGAGATGCTCCTAGTCCCCTTATTGAGCAGATACTTATTGAGATGGTGGCACATTCTCCAACAATAGCATATGGTATGTCAAGCCTGTCTGGGCACCATGTGTAGCTATTCAGATTTTTTGTAAAGTTCACACGGAACTTTGTAAAGTTGACTTGGCACCCGGCCAAGTTGTTTGGGCACCTTTTCAGGCACCCATTGGGGCACAGCCAAATTATTCTGGTCCCTTGTTAAGTTTCACTTGGCACCAATCAAACCTGGTTGCAATGACCCACTCAGCACCCATTATTTAGAGTTTTTATCTGAAAAAATGATGAAAAAAACTGTTATTTCTCATAAAACATGTATTTAACAATAACATACATATATATTTTATTTGAAGCAATGAAAAAAAAAAGAAGAAGAAGAAAAAAAACATTGAATTTTGTTTTGAATAAATAATTTTAAATAAATAACAATATGTTAAAAAATAAGTAAAAATAGATGAGATAAAAAAACTAAGGATCTACCCAGAGAGGGCCTGTAATAGGCTGCATCTTAAGACAATGTCAATAAAAATTCTTTACATGAAAAACATTTCTTTTGCTTTTCTCTTGGGTTATGGCCTCATTAATTCCTACTTTGATTTTCTGAACAAGCTCCAGTCAATTTTTTGGAGCCTTTCCTCAAACATAGGCCTTGATTGAGTGGAAAGAATATTTGATTAGTTTGAGGAAAGGGGAGTAGGGAGGGAAGAATTCTATGGATATTGACCTTGACTTGCTGCAATCAAATCAAATCTTGAGGGATTCTTGAAGCAAGAGATGAAAGGAAGAGGCAGCAATTGTCACTACCTACTCCCTTGGCCTTGTTTATATCTTCATTGAGGAGTTCATGGTAAACAAAACCCTCCTCTGACAGGGCACCCATTAAGGTAACCTGCTTGAATTTGGGCAGTAGGCTTAAGACAGCAGGTATACCTGATAATAATAATAATAAAAGAAGTTAGATCAAAATAAAAGACAATTTAGATATAAAAAAGAAAAAACACACCTGAGGGGGCATAGCCATTGGGCCTGCTTGAATGCAAGTCAAAACCTGCCTGATCAATGTAAACAATCTTGTGGTTGATATCAATTCCTTGACATCCCACAAAGTTGGCCCCCTGCTCCAGAAAGTTGGGCTGATTCCATGAGGCAGGGATGTTGGTTACCTGTTTCTAGGTGATATCAATGTCCTTGAGGACGTTTCTGGTGGCCTGAGTGGTGACTTGTATATTGTGCTTGCTCTTGAGGTATTCAACCATTTCCTTGAGGTTTGTGGTTGATTGCTAATTGATAAACATCAGTAGGTTGGTTATCAATTCTTCAGTAAGCTTGGATGGTTGTCTTTTATTGATCTTGATGTGAGTCAGATCTTCCTTGATGATCTGTTGTACCTGGAAATGCATTACATCAAAAGTTTACACTGCTTCTTTCTGTTTCATACCTTTGTCCACAACATTTGTTTGGATGAGGTTGCGGACTTCTGGCTTGATGATGGTGCTTGGTTTACAATCCTTGAGGGTCAGTTGTTCATTGCAGATTGTTTTTTTTGGTTGATTTTCTGATGTGCCTTGAGGATCTGCTTGTTTTGGAAGTTTTGGAAATTGAGTTCCTCCAGTTGGCGGGCAAGATCTCAAGCTTGAGCTTTGCTTCGTTCAAGGTCAAGCACCACAGGATCAATTGGTGTTTTGTTGGCCATCTGCAAAAAAAAAAAGTTAGATTGAGAAAGATAAAGATCAATAGATTGATCCTAAATTAAAAAAAGAATAATGAAAAAATTAGATTAAAAAAAACCTAACTTTTATTAATAACGAAGATAGTTGATCGATGGTCGGTGAAGAGTGGAGGAGAGGGAAGCTGGTCGGTCGCACTCGGTCGACCAGCTTCTCGATCGGCGTCCATACGAGCTTGACAAGATTGGCCCCCCGCGAGCCCGACCCGATCGAGCGTTCTGGGCGCGCGATCAAGCGCTCTGGGCGCCTATCCAAGCCCCGCTTGTCGTGCGCCAAGTGGACTTGGCCTGGCGCCCGAACGCGCTTGATACACCATATGGGTATGCATGTACTCATGATTGCTACATTGAATATTCCAAGTGCCGAGTAGGTTGAACCCACATCCCGAGGGGTCGCTCGATCTGCGCCGCGGTCGGGTGCATCCCAAGTTGTAGGGGTCATTGCTTGGTTGCTTCTTCCTCAAGTAGTGTGAGTCGAAATTTGTAATGATCTCTCTTCTGGCCAAACCACTTGCCAATTATCATCGAAGGAGAGATCACCTTGTCCGTGATCGATCGATCCATGGATGCTTGAAATACGACTCCCAACACAGTCACCCTCAGATCTTGAATCCCACCCATCGAGCTGGTCTTCTACTTCTCGTCGCTCTTGATTTATGAACTGTCTCCGGTCTCTCGCTCTCCTCTAATCTAACCCGGCCTTCTTCCCGCTCGCCCCCATCTCATTCCCATGGATCCAGCTCACCCGCTCCTCACCAACATCTCATCCGTCTCATTCTCTCCTCTTTCGTCCTCCGACGTTCGCTCGATCTCCGTCCTCCAGATCACCAACCAATCCCTTCTCGATAAGAATAATGCTCCCACCATTGGCGGCCTCTACGATCCTCGACTCGGGCCGATCGAATGGAAAGACATCTGTCGAACCTGTCACCTCCTCAGCACTGAATGTCCTGGCCACTTTGGTCATATCGAACTCAACGCACCCGTCTTCCACCCGCTCTTCATGAATCATGCCTACCACCTCTTGAGAGCCACGTGTTTCTATTGCCATCATTTCCTATGCTCTGAGTCCATCGTAAGTTCATCATGATGATCACCCCATCCTCCCGGTTCGATAGCCCCCACATCTCTCTCCAGCCCTCTCTTTTGCTCTTCCTCGAAATAAAGTTGCTGATCGTCATCAATCAACAAACGATTGCTTCTCAACCCTCTCAGATCGTTCGATTTATCGCCAAACTCAAACTTTTAGAGCATGGAATGCTGCTTGAATCAGATTCGATAGATGACTTTCCGACCACCCAACCTGTTACCACAGGCAAAAGATTATCCGAAGAAGATCCCGACCTACCCAACAACGAAGAACTCGGAAGAGACGACGTTGTAACCGATATCAATTTTTACAAAACCTTCCTCAAGAATTTCGTGGAAGAATGTCTAGAACGCAAGAAATCTGTTATGAGGATGAGGTCTTCCGGTGATGACTACAAAATCGGGATGTGTTTTGATAGACGAAGACAAGTCATTTCAGAGCTGTTCAAACTATTACCCAAGAAGAAATGTCAACGTTGTGGTGCCTATTCATCTCGTATGAGGAAAGATGGCCACACGAAAATTATGGAATATTCTCTCGTCGGCAAACAAGCTCGATATCACGAGCTGAGCGGTAAAATCCGGCCTGATGTCCTCAAACCCTCTGCTAGGTACCAATCTTCTCAACGTTCGTCATCCTCCAGACCAGCTTCACAGTCTGTTAAACGACAACGAATGAACCCTTCATTTCAAAAGGGCGAACCCGGCAGTGAATCTGATGATAGTAGCGATCAAGCTTCCGCATGGGCTGCCAAGTCTACCATCTCCCCATCAAGATTTGGCGATTCTCATTCTGACATCACCAACGATGATAATCAGGCGAGCCAATCGCAAGGAGGTTCTTATAGTAGCAGTCATACTGGCGAAAGCTCTGGTGATGAGGCAACGTTAAAGCGCTTAAAAGGCATCCAAAATTCCAAGCAGACCGAACGGATGATGCTGGCTCAAGAGGCTCGAGCTCATCTCCGCCGACTTTTCATCAATGAGCGCGAACTCTGTGGACTCCTTTACGGCCCTCGCTATCCAGCCTTACGCCTACCCCGCAAACAGGCACCAGCCCCTGCTGATATGTTCTTTCTCGATGTTATAGCGGTACCGCCCTCAAGGTTTCGCCCAGCTTCTATCATGAATGGTATGACTCTGGAATCACCTCAAAATCAACTTTTGACCCAAATTCTCACCCAGACAATCAAACTTCGTGATCTTAACGACCAACTCGCGGCTGTTGGCCAGAAAATTAAGTATGAAAAACCTATCGATGAATCAGAAGTTCAGACACTCCAATCCGATCGCGCAAAGCTTTATCGTCAAGTCCTAGAAGCTTGCGTTGGGATGCAAGTCGCCGTCAATTCTTTAATGGACAGTTCTAAGAACCCGACTTACATCGGTCGCGGTAAGTTGCCTCCCCAAGGCATCAAGCAATTGCTGGAGAAAAAAGAAGGATTGTTTCGTATGAATATGATGGTTTGTCGTGATCTGATTCGTCTTCCTCTGCTGCTGTTCGCTCATTTGTCATCTATGATTCCAATGTCTTTACTTTTGTAGGGTAAACGTGTTAATTACGCTGCAAGATCGGTCATTTCACCTGATATTAACATTGAGACCAATGAGATTGGAGTCCCCCCGGTATTCGCCAAAAAACTAACATTTCCAGAGTTTGTCACAGCGCATAATTATGATCACCTGCATCAATTAGTCTGCAATGGTCCTCACAAACATCCGGGCGCTGTCTACGTGCAAGATGAGGATGGGAAAATGATATCTCTAGATAACATGGACGAAGAGAGTAGGCGTGCATTAGCCAATACATTACTCCACTCTTCTGGTGATACCGAGCGATCCAACAAGTTGATGAGGCCAGATGTCGGGTTACCAGCGACTCGGACTCGAATGCGCAGCAAGCGAGTCCATCGACATTTGGATGACGGTGATATCCTAATCTTAAACCGGCAGCCAACGCTTCACAAGCCCAGTATGATGTGCCATCGAGCCAGGATTTTGAAAGGCGAGAAGACGATTCGAATGCATTATGCCAACTGCAACTCGTACAATGCCGATTTTGATGGAGATGGTCCGTTAAAAAGACACTAGAAAATGTAGTGAATTGTTATCAACCCGCTTACTTATGTTAATCGCCCTGCTCCTTTCCCCCGACCGCTTGACCATTAGAGATGAACATGCATTTTCCTCAAAGTCTAGTGGCTCAGAGCGAGGCACGAATGATCGCCAATAATGATAATCAGTACTTGGTCCCTACTTCTGGAAACCCATTGCGTGGTTTGATACAAGATCATGTCGTGGCGGGCGTCTGGATGACGAATAAGGATACATTTATCAATCGAGAAAACTATTATCAAATCATTTATGGAGCTCTAAGACCAGAAGGAAACTACTCGGGTCATGGTAGGGTCCTGACCGTGCCACCGGCGATTTGGAAACCTTGCCCGATGTGGACAGGCAAACAGCTCATCTCAACGATTCTCAAGAATATCACGCCTGCCGATGCCACTGGACTAAGTTTACATTCTACCTCCAAGGTACGAGGGAAATCCTGGGGTATTCATGACGCAGAAGAATCAGTTATGTTTTTCGAAAGTGATTTGCTCTGTGGAGTGATCGATAAATCTCAGATTGGTGCCTCCCCGTACGGCTTGGTGCATTCCGTCTACGACTTATATGGCGCTGAGATCGCTGGAAAATTGTTGGGAATTCTCAGTCGACTGTTCACTAAATTTCTTCAGCATCGCGCGTTCACTTGTCGAATGGATGATCTCCTACTGACCAGGCGAGGTGACGAACTGCGTTCTCGGCTCATTTCAGAAACCACCCAGCGGGGTATTCGGGCTACCCTCTCGACCATTGGTTTATCAGAAATGGAAGCAAAAACTTCTCAAGGTATGATCGATGTTGAAAGTCGACTGCAAGAGGTGTTGAGAGATGATATGAAAATGGCTGCGCTTGACAACGCTTACAACGGTGAAACTTCCTCTTTACAAACTGCAATCAACAATCAATGTCTTCCGGCTGGTCTATCCAAACCATTCCCGTGGAACAACATGCAGATGATGACCGCATCTGGCGCCAAAGGCACCCTGGTCAATGCATCCCAAATATCTTGTTTGCTTGGGCAGCAAGCGCTTGAAGGACGTCGAGTACCTGTGATGGTAAGTGGTAAGACGCTGCCCTCTTTCCGAGCGTTCGAAACCGCTCCTAGAGCCGGTGGGTTTGTCGCTCAGCGTTTCTTGACGGGTATTCGACCCCAAGAGTATTATTTTCATTGCATGGCCGGTAGAGAAGGTTTGATTGATACCGCGGTCAAAACCAGTCGATCTGGGTATTTACAGCGATGTCTCATCAAACACCTTGAAGGAATTCGGGTACATTACGATCATACAGTTCGGAATAGTGATTCTTCAATTCTTCAATTCCGCTACGGGGACGACTCGCTTGATGTCACCAAACAAAAACATCTCCAGCAATTCAACTTCTCCGTCATGAATCGATGCTCTTTGATACAGCTTTTCAAACCCACCGAAGTTGTTAATAAGATAGATTGTACCACCGCCATTGACTACAACGACAAACTGATGAAGGCCTTGAAAAAAGGAAACCTTCCACTTCCCGAGCCTACATTATCCCTCTACAGCCCCAGCAGATACCTCGGTAGCATGTCTGAAAAGTTTGCGATGGAGGTCGAAGACTATCAGCTAAAAAATCCCTTACGAATATTAAAATCCAAGAGCAAATTTCGAAAACAATGGCCTTCCTTCATCAAAACGGAGGAGTTGGTATCCATGCAGCTCTTCAATTCGTTAATGCACGTGAGATTCATGAGGGGACTTGTTGAACCGGGTGAGGCCGTGGGACTACTAGCCTCTCAGGGCGTTGGCGAACCTTCAACCCAGATGACCCTTAATACCTTCCACTTCGCTGGTCACGGCGCTGCCAATGTTACACTGGGCATACCCCGTTTACGTGAGATTGTTATGACCGCGTCCACAAACATTAAGACACCTACTATGAAATTTCCTATCAGACCAGGGGTATCTGATGACGAATTCGCGCGATTTATCAAGCGAACCGCAAGGCTGTATCTTTCGCAAGTGGTAGATGAAGTAGTAGTGCAAGAACGGCTGACACGAGCGGGAAATAATCAACTCCTGAAGGTTTATGATATCAGAATACAACTCTATCCTGCCGACGAATATTGCGCTGAGTATAGCATCAAAGTTGAAACGGTATTCAAGTCAATTGTCAGGATGTTTGTACCGACGCTAGACCGAGCTATCCGCCGTGAACTAAAGACCAGAGAGTCGGACCTCAAAAACCAGCTTGCTGAGATAGGCAAAGGCAAATCGAGTGCCTCATCGAGAGCCAATGGGGACGCGAGCGGCGAAGCGGATAGTGAAGACGAGCACCCAGACTTGCCTGCAAGAAGAGTCGACGAAGCTGATATTGAAGATGGTGATGCGTATGATGAAAAACGGGCCCGTCAGCGGGATGAGTTGGATTACGATCAGGATGTACGCGACTGCGACTCGGAAACTGATGCAATCAATGATGAAAAGCTAAGAGAGATGACCGGTGTGCTAAAGGTGGATGAAGTTGGAGATACCGATGACGATGATGCTTCACTAAGCATGGCCGATACAGAGGAAGCTCGGGATCTGGAAGCCCTGGAAATTCACCAAGCCAATGCTGAAGAGCTCGCAAATGAGGTCCATCAGTCATCCAAATTTGTCACCTCAGTCAAGTTTGATAAATTTGGTGGTTATTGTGAACTCCAGATGAAGGTCAGTCATAGGGTAATTTATACAATTTGCCAAAACAATTATGCACACTAATCTGGACATGAAAACTCGTAGTTTCCCTCAAACGTACCCAAGCTTTTACTGGTAGGAATGATCGAAGAATGTTGTCGAAAGGCGGTGATACAAGAGATTAAAGGAATCACGCGAACGTTAGTTTCCAAGTCAGATGACTCCCATAAGGGCCAACAGTCGATGAGAAGGTATGGATTGACCGAGGGATCAAACTTGATCGCCGCATGGGATTTCGGAAAAGGTATCATAGAGCTAGATGAATTATATTCAAATGATATCAACTCCATGCTAAAAACGTACGGGGTTGAAGCGGCTCGAAGCTCGATTATCAAAGAAATTTCAAGCGTTTTTAAAGTTTATGGGATTTCGGTTGATTATCGACATTTGACGATAATCGCGGATTACATGGTAAGTCGACTCCAAGCTGAGCTTATGTTTATGTTCCTGAAGAATAGACGAGGAAAAAAGCAGTCGACCTGAGCTGAATGAATTTGTTTGATATTTCAGACTTCCGAGGGAAGATACAAACCATTCAACAGATCTGGATTGTTGAATAACGTTTCACCGTTTCTAAAAGCTTCTTTCGAAACGACTGCGAACATCCTAACGGATGCGACGATCTTTGGTGATTTCGATAATCTCTTGAATCCCTCTGCCTCCATTGTTTTAGGTCAACCTCCAATGAGCGGTACCAACTCCTTCGATTTACTCGTCAAAACTTAATTCTATTTCGTTGTCCTTTGACGGTTTATGTAAGAACAAAAAACGTGGCTCACGAGCCAACTTGAGTTCAAACTTTTTGTTGAATATCCCACCGCCCGATACCTATCCCAATAGACTTGACGCATCGTTTTCATTCACCTCACTCCCATCTTCCTTTTTTCGCCTCCCCCGATTCCCAACAAATTTTGAACGTTAAAGAATGGATGAGCAAAGTTGAGCTGATGTAAGGGAAGATAGTTTATTGCTGACATGTGATGTAAGTACCAGTAAAATAGTTGTGAAACATAGTTTTGAGGATCGAACCGTTGAGATTCTTGGCAGACCAAATTCGGTGCTCAGGAGCGCGGCACTTTGAAAACTGCTGACCACGGTCCCAGGATCTACGAAGTATTGTTCAAGTTGGAAGGTTTGGTTTCATTGCACCCCCCCACCTTTGGGCATGAGAAAAATAACCAATTAGATGTTGAGCACCTACTGGATCAACAAATTGATTTTCATACCAAACAAGATTTTTGTCACCTTCTATTCAGACCATCCAAGGTCAATTGGATCCCGGGATGGAAGCGCAGGGGGTCTGGAGAGAGACCCTCAAGTCAGGTAATTGATTTCATGACCCTATGATGGAAAGAAGGGGGTCAAAGCTATACCAATCAAGTAGTGGGTGCCTTAATTTACTTCAAGACCCAACATGAAGCCTCAAGCTTAAGAGTTGATAGAAAGAATAAATCAATAAGAAGACTATCTATTGAAAGATTGGTCCAAAGGAATGGCTGACCAGCTTGTTCCTCAACTTGCTTACCCTCCAACAAGAATATATGTGTGGTAAGGATACTATGCTCAGTACTTGAAACCAACCCCCAAATGAGCTTAGATATGCCTTGACTGATAAAATTCCATTTTGAATTGTTTCATTGGAATGGGCATGCAAAAAGCTGTGGGAAAAAAATACAAATAGGGTAAGAAGATCAGAAGATCATATCAATTGTCACCAGAACTAGTTGAGAAGAACAATTTTTTGATGGACTTTATTTAAAGCATATTTCCTACAAGAGCTGTGAAGATTGGAAGGTAATAATAGATCAATGCAGGGTAATTCTTGCAGCAGAGGAGTTTGGTTTCATTGTTGAGTTGTCTGAGTAAGTGGATCATCTGTTTCAACTTTCTCCAAATTGAAGAGTTATAAGATGGGAGTATGAGGGATTGGCTGAAATGAAAGAGCCAACAAACTCCTGGAGCAGACTGAGACCACTCAAGATAAAGTTAAAGAGTGTATTATTCTAATGGGGAAAGGGAAGACAACTAGAGATCCTCCAGAGGGGCCTTATATAGAATGAATTGCTAGTTACAAACTTGTGACTGAGATTGAAGTTCAATGAAGTGAATATGGAAGATTTTGTGATCTAAAGGTAAATGATACTTAAAGAGTATAAAGAAAGTATGACAATACTCAGAGACAATAAATATGTTCAAGATTTTCAAGGTGAATGTTGAGGATGAACTGGTATTTTTTTTTGAATGAATAAATCATAAATAAAAAATGGTAATGATTCAAATCAATAAAAAATAAATTCAAAGGTACAGAAAAGATTTACAAACTATTTAGGGAACAATATTCAAACACAATTTAATTTTGGGTGGCGTTGAATTCACAACCCTGGGTTGCAAATGGGCAAGAAATGCCGTTTGCAACCCATATGAGTTGTGAAGGAAGGTTAACAACTCAACAAGTTGCAAGAAAAGTTGTTTAAAACTTGCGGGACCCCCAGGGGTTGCACATGTCTTCCCTAAAACTTTTGGCCCATTTGGGGCTATTTGGACCCAAATGGGCCTTTTTTTGGGGGGGAATTAGGGGTACCTAGGCACCCCTGGACCACATTTGAGTGTTGTGAACCCAAATCTCATGCTTCAAGGTTAAGGGTTATTGTCCTCCTCACTTTGACATATCCTTTTCCTCAGTACCATAAACCTCAGTCCATAAGCATGACACAAATAAAGCACAACATCAATGGTGCCTTCCACTGACCACCTCTGGCTTGTGTAACAACCTTCCAATCTTGGCAACTGACTCAGTATATACTTGCAAATCTTGCTGTGAACTCTATACAGTTCAACCATCCATTTGAGCTTTGCTCTTCTATCCTGGGTATAATCAGCCCTCAGACTTCCATTCTTGGTCACGCACTCACACTAGTTTGCACCCATGCCCAGAAAGCCACATCAACTGCATAGTTTGCAAATAGACTAGTCCCTTACCCTGCATAAACTAAATCTTCACATTTGCATTGTCTTCACATTTCATGCTTTCCTGTCTCATCCATTACACCAATTGTACGCTCAGATTCTATTGTCTTGCGCCTCTGCTACAACCTTGGAAATGTCTGTACTGTTATTTCATTTCCTGTTCCGTTCATGTCATTCATTGCCTCATTGCCTCTTAGCTGTAGCTGGACATCCATCAGGTTGTATCTAGTCACCTTTGGATTACCTTATAAAGGCTGAGTTTCCTGCCTGAAGATTGTCTCCTCAGTTAGTTAGTTTCATATGTTCTTGCATTTGCTAACTCCAGTCATCAAATTGGGCTTGGCTTTAGTTTCCTTCCATTGGAAAACCTCCCTTTCCTTGCTGTTTGTTGAGTCACCAAATCATAAGTTTGAAATTTGCAGTTAGCCTTGCTACCTTGCATTGTCCCTTGCACTAATCCTCTCCCTTTGCAGTCACAATCATCTAAGATTTCCCTATAGTATGTGGGGTGGTTGTGTGACACCAAATTTGGGGAGGTAGAATACAATGTGGGACTATTATTTGACCTCAAAAATAAATTGGGCTCACATTATGCCTGTTGGCAAAACAAAATATTGTCACAAACCATACACAACACTTGCTTGTTGGATAATTTTTCTCTCAACCCAAAATTGAGTATACTTTGGAGTTGTTGAAACATTTGGATTGAATCATAAATTTTCTTGGGATTTTTTTTTTGCATTATGGGAACAGTGGCAAGCCCAAGCTCCCCTGGTTTCAACATGGCTGTGTTCAAGGACTTAATTGATAGTTCTGTTAACAAAGCTATTGCAGAATCTAGGGAATAGGGGAATAAAAAATTGGAAGCCCCAATTGCATCCTCATCTAGGGTTACCATTGAGGAACAAGTTGTTTTGAAACTGGAATTGACTCAAGGTGGTGGGTCACATTTCATATGTGATTTGACTGAGAATTATTTGGCTTCATAAATTTCCAGAGGCTCTTGACCCTCCTCCTGTGAGAGCCTTTCCCAGTAGGAACAAAGCCAAAAATTATTATCAGAAATGGGGATGTATGCATGGCTATGCTCTTGCAAAATTCAATTCAAAGAGAGAAAAATACTTATAACTAGAATGCAACAGATATGAAGTTTACAAAGGGCCATTGCTCACCAAAGGGCAAAGGCAAATTCACACAAGGAAGGTTGGGTGTCAATTCATGATCTGTGAAAGTTGGACAGTAGAAGATCCCATGTGGCACCTCTCCATTAGAAATGACCAACAAAATCATCAACAATCTGAAAACCACTCAGTGAATCCTCAACTGAGGAGAATCTCTGGTGTGGCCTTAGATCAACTTAAAGAAGGAATGAAAGATGGGCTCAATACAATTCAACTCAAAAGTAAATTGAGAAAGATTGATGGTGGAGAATACATTGACAATAAAACAATCTATAACACTTAGCACAAGGTAAAAGCAGCAGAAGTAAAGGGGAAAAGTGTTTTTTTTGTGCTATTCAAAGTTCTCCAAGAAATGAAGTGTGTCTCCAGTTCAACATTTAGTGGGGAGGATGACTTAGAGGCCCTGTTCTTGGATCATCCTGAGTCTACAAAACTTTG
Source organism: Puccinia polysora (assembly GCA_025617555.3). Taxonomy (NCBI): domain Eukaryota; kingdom Fungi; phylum Basidiomycota; class Pucciniomycetes; order Pucciniales; family Pucciniaceae; genus Puccinia; species Puccinia polysora. The sequence goes on along the minus strand of CM062626.1, from coordinate 37,130,083 downwards.
TAAACAAATCCATCATATTGATTTGTTGGATTGTACTTATAAAACAAATAGTTACAACATCCCTCTATTGCATGTTTTAGGAATGAAAGCCAACAGGAAAACGTTTAAAAAGGCTTTTGTTTTTATGAAAAAATAGAAATTTGAGTTTTACATTTGGGTGTTGAATACAACAAAGGAATTGGCCCATGATCCAGAGAGGCTTCCCAAAGTATTTGTGATGGACCATGAAAAAGCTCTGATTTTTGCCATTAAACATAGTTTCCTTGAGTCATCCAGAAAGTTGTGCTCTTGGCAATTGTCTAAAAATATTCAAGAAAATTTTTAATTTTGTTGAATATTTTTAAAAAATCATGAAGGATGGAAACGTTTTATGTTTGTGGGAAAATTATGGGGGCTCTAAAACCAAGGGGGATGCAGAAGTTAATGATGCATAACTCAGAGTAGGCCAATTTATTGCTTCTTCTGTTCATTTCTGCTTGGATTTTTCATTTTGAAACTTGTATACAGTTTTTGTTGAAAGACAATGAGGATGTGCTCAAGTATATGGAAAATAAAATTTTCCCTATCAAAGAGAAATTTGTAAAAGTTTAGACTTGTGTTAACCCTGACTTTGGAAATAAAAAAACTTTCTAGGGTAGAAAGGGCCCATGCTACTTTCAAAAAAATTCCTTGCGGGATCTGTGGGGAACATTTTGGATGTTTGGAAACAACTAGAAGGAAAGATTGATAGACAAATCAAATCAGTGCATGTGTTTCTCAAAAACTCTTGAATAAAATTAGGAACTTTTCTTCCAAAAGAACTTCTAAATTTGATTTACAAATTGTCAATTGAGGCAATTAAACTCATTGTGGAAAAATTTGAGAATTTAAAGTGTGACCGTTATGGCAAGGTTTGCACAAAGTCATATTTCAAGACAATTGGCTTGAACTGTTCCCACATCTTGGTTGAAATACCAGCATTGAGAGGCTCTGTTGTGCCTGAGGATGTTGATCCTCAGTGGAGGTTAGAATATAACCCTTCTAGCTCAGTAAGTTGGATTTTTGAATTTTTTGAAGGGCTTGAATTGTTCCTGAATTGATTTAATAATGAGTGATTGTTTTGCTTTTTGAAATATTTAAACTGATCCAGTGCTTGTATCATATAATTTTTTTTGACAAGCTCAGTTGAATTGTTTTGGGACAAACTGAAGTTAAATTTCAGATTTTAAAGTCCTTGGTCAAGCATGAAATGACTTTGGTTGCTTAGGCAAGGCTTGAGCCAAAAGTATTATGTTCCAGATGGGTTCAACCAAAATTGAAGGAAACACCATGTGAAACTTCAATATTTGAGCATGTGGAAAGGGGATTTAAGAAGAAAAGACAGGTTATAAGGGAACAAAAAGGCCAAAAATTGCAAGTCTTTTATTTTGAGAAGTGTTATTTTTAGGGTTTAATGAGCTGATGGGGAAATGAAATTTATATTGCAAGTCAGGCTCAGAATCTGAATTTCATAGCTCAAAGGAAGAGACTGAAAGTGAATTAGGCTCCTTTCATTTTGAATCAGAATAATTTTCTGAGGAAGAAGAAGAAGTGGAGAAGTCAACCAGAAGCTCATCTTTGGTGAGTATTGATTTCATTGATGTGATTAGAATGTTTGCTAAGTAAGTTTTGATCTCAGGAAAAACAAGTCAAATATCTCAATCAAATGCCTGAGAACTTACATAAGGTCCTGGGTGAGGTTTGGGATCCTTTTGGCAATGGGAATTGCATATTTAAAGTCATTGCTAAATCACTTGGCTACAATGAAAATGGATGGTTTAAAGTCCAAAGGGAAATGATTGAAACATTGAGGAAAAATAAGGAATGCTATTCTAAGATACTTGATGGTATCCAAGCAGTCAAAATGATTCAAAAAAGACTTGAAATTAAAGACATAAAAAAAAAGATTCCCTCTTCAAAATGCATTGCAAAGTTATATATGGGCCAAATCATAGCAGATAATTATGGAAGGCCAATTTGCTTCATTTAATTGGCTTCATGTTGTACTTGTACTCCTATGAAAATGGGTTTAAAAAACCCATCAGAAGCCATCTTCATTCCCTTTGTTAAAGATAACCACTGGTTTCATCTTTTACTTGAGGGAGATAAGATTCCAATCCCCCCCATTGTAGCAAAACCTTCTTCTTTGAATTCAAAGAAAGCTTCTTGTTGGGTGGATCATCTCAATGATAAACTGCATTTTTATTGGAATTTATAAATATCATATCATTTCATCATTTGTTTTTTCATTTTATCATTTTGGTCTTGTCTAATATGTACTTCTGATGCTGATCTTGTAATTATATTAATATAGAGGGTTATCACATTTTGGACACAATTCATTATGTTGGATGTTTTGAGTTAAGAGCATTATGCTGATTTTTTGCATGTGATTTTATTGGTAAGTTAGTTCAACTTGTGTTGGGCTGATCCCATCATAAGGATTATTTTTACATCTTATGATGGGATCAGCTTAACACAAGTTGAACTTGTTTTTTTTTGGAATTTTTACTATAGGGCTATTCCATTGAGGTGGATTTGTATCAAGTCCACCTCAATGGACTAGCCCTATTTTTTTGGTGGTTTTATTAAGTTTTGCGCTAGTCCAATGAAATAAGTTCATTTTGTGTTGGACTGATTTCATCATAAGAAGTCTTTCTACTTATTATGATGGGATCAGCTTAAAATAAGTTAAACTTGTTTTTTTCTTGGAATTTTTAACTATGGGCTAGTCAATTGAGGTGGTTTTATTGTATTTTTCAGGGCTGTATTGTATGTAAAGTGGCTAGAAAAAAGTTGTGGGACTGTTTTTCAAAGCAACCACACATGGGTACTTCAAACAATGTAGATGAAGCCCTGGGTTTTTCAATCTTGCTGGTGAACATCCCATCTTCAGGCTCCCACTTCATCCCACCCATTTCCACATTGCCACTGACTCGGCTTTTGTATTTTGATATCTGACTACTTGATTGATCCAACAAACAAAGATGGTAAGTGATTTTTTCAGAATCCTATTCCTCATATTTAATTCTGATTCATGTTTTTTTTTTTTTTTGAAATTAAGTCTTCTTCAGGAAATTGGTTGTTTCAAAAGATCAAGATGGTCCAAAAATTGGAAGAGAGTACAATTGCAATGATTGGAATCATTTTAAGATAAATTCAAATCAGCCCAACCCAAAATTAACCTCAGGATGATAAAAAATCAAGGAGATCAAGGCAGCTCAAAGCTGAAAGGGAGTTGAAGAATTAAACAATATGAACCTCAGATGAACACACAGATTGAATAAGCATTGCTGAGTGGTTTTCAAGAATTCCAACAAGCCTATCTTGAAATTCCATTACCATCTTACCAAGCCACTTTAGAGTCAATATTGATCAAAACTGGTTTTGAATTATTTTAGGAACTCTCAACTTGATTTTTTTTTCCCAAAAAATGATTTATTTGGATCCTCTCTAACACCTCTATAAATTAAAAAAAATATTGATGGTACAGAATTTTTCAATTTTCTTTTCCTCCTGCATGTTTTTTGAGTGTTTTTTGCTTTTTTGGATTTTTTTTTTGAAATTATAATTTGACATTTTTTAAAATTTCAATTTTTGTAATATTAAAGTACAGATGCTTGGAAAATCCTATTTTCATGAATCAAATTAACTACATGCCTTTTTTTAAAAAAATTATTTAGCTTGAAACATATGCCTGAAAATAAAGTGACTGTTTTTGATCAATCAGTCCCATTATTTCTGTCTGCCCACTGTACATTGTTCCTTTTAATTTTTATTTACCCATTTTTATTTTTTTTTGGCACAATTTTTGATTCTTTATACTTTTTAATTGTTTATTTTTATTTATTCATAGGGCCATGAATGTGCATTAATGGCCCTGGATTTGTGAAATTTACACAATTGTTTTTAATTTTTTTTCAACTTTTATTGGTGTTTTTGTATTTTATTGTTTCTTGTTCAATTTTTTTTATTTATTTTTAGTTATTTTACACTATCTTTATTTGGGTAATGTTAAATTCATAGCTCTGTACACAGCTCAATGGGCCGTGTGGCACCCTACACAACTCAAATGAGCCATGTGGCATGCTACACGGCTCAAATGGGCCATGTGGCATGATACATGGCTCAAATGGGCTGTGTGGCATGCTACACGTCTCATTTTAGTTTTACGGCACGCTAAACAACCAAAATCAAGTTGTGTAGCCTCCACTAAATTATAAATAATGAATAATAAATAATAAATTATAAATTATAAATTATAAATTATAAATAATAAACAATAAACAATAATAATTAATAAATTATATATAATATATAATAAATAATAAATAATAAATAATAAGTAATAAGTAATAAATAATAAAAAATAAATAATAAATAATAAACAATAAACAATAAATAATAAATAATAAATAATAAATTATAAATTATAGATAATATGGAGTAGTTTATGGGCCCCCATGCGTTGAGGGGCCCTACACGACTCCCACAGGCTGTGTGGGGCCGGGTACATGGCTCCCACACGCCTGGAGCCGTGCACACAGCTACCACACAGCTGGAGCCGTGAATTTAAAATCACCCTTTTTATTTTTATTTTTTATATTTTCATTTTTTTGCTCACAACACTCATGGCCCTGGAGTTGTAGAAAAGTTGTAATAGGTGCCATTCACAACTCAGATGGGTGGTGAATGGCTTTTCAAAACCCATATCAAGATTTGAATGGCCATTTACAGCTACGCAGGTTGCAAACGGCTATCAACCATGCCCCGCAACCCATTTTGTTTTGTGAAAGGGTTGTTCTAGGTTGCAAATTTAATACTGACCTTTTTTGATTTATTCATTTTTTTAGTAATTCTTTCATTTTTTATGCTTACTCAAGATTCCTTTGAATTGGTACTAATTCAAATTTTAATGAATTTTCAATGATTTTTTTGAAGATGATTAGGGCATATCAGATTTAAGAAAAACCACCATTTTTTAATGGCAAGTTTCAAACCAAATCCTCCATTTAAAACCTCCCATTAAAAATCAAAAAAACCCACTTATTTCACATAAGACGTGTCAGAGTTACCTGGAAATAAGTGGGTTTTTTCAAATAAAGTATTTAAAGGCTTCCACCACCTGTCCACGTCATCAACCCCTGGCTTCCCCCCTCCTTCCAAATCCAACCTCATTGGAAAAAAATTTGATTCATTGCTCTTCATCTACTCATCACTATCCTCATAAATTTATTTATTTCAGCACATCCAGCTAACTCTCATTGGATCACTATCCTGACCAGTTCATCACTCTCATCCATTTATTGCTTTCATCACATCAATCTAAATCTCATTGGATCACTATCCTTATCACTTCATTGCTCTCATCCTTTTATTGCTTTCATCAAATCCAGCTAACTCCTATTAGATCACTGTCCTCATCACTTCATCACACTCATCACTTTATTTCTTTCATCACATCCATCTAACTCTCATTGGATCACTATCCTGATCAGTTCATCACTCTCATCCGTTTCTTGCTTTCATCACATCTAGCTAACTCTCATTGGATCACTATCCTTATCACTTCATTGCTCTCATCCATTTATTGCCTTCATCACATCCAGCTAAATCTCATTGGATCACTGTCCTCATCACTTCATCACTCTCATCACTTTATTGATTTCATCACATCCAGGTAACTCTTGTTGGATCACTATCCTGATCAGTTCATCACTATCATCGGTTTATTGCTTTCATCACATCCAGCTAACTCTCATTGGATCACTATCCTCATCACTTCATCACTCTCATCACTTTATTGCTTTCATCACATCCTAACTCTCATTGCTTTATCCCTCTTGTCACTTCATCACTCTCATCTCTTCCTATTCTCTTTGCTTCATCACTCTCATCCTCTGATCACATCATTGCTCTCACCACTTAAACGCTCTCATAGCACTTCATCCCTTCATCCCTCCTACTATTTTTAAATGGCCCCTCAGTGATCCTCCCCCACAAGTCCACTAAACAATCCAATGGACCAAAGAAAAAATCCCCCAGAACTCAACATCCAACAATCCTCCCTCATCAGCTTCCAAAGGCTCAAGTCAGCTCAAGAGAGCTGATCACATCATCCTGGTAAAATGGCTTAAAATTAAGTCCAACTAAAATGCTTGCTTTGGATCTAACAATGAAACACGCATTGGCCAGCCTCCATCCTCTAAGGTCAATGGTTATCTCCTGATGGCCAATGAACTCAAGAATAAAACAAAAGGTAGGCTGGATCTGTCATCCAAACAGATGAGGGAGCAATTCAAGGATTATCAATCCAATTACAAAAGGCCCACTCCATGTCAATCTCCACTGGCTTTGATATCAACAACTCTGACAAAGCCAAGGGAATCAACTTGGAGGTTGATAATTTGGACTCCATTTGTCCTTTTTATATTCAAATGGATGAAATCTTTGGAAAGAATCCCAACATCACCCCCCCAGCTGCTTTTGATGCCCAACAATCTGATTCAGTTGATGCTGAGGACTTGGCTGGGGATGCTCAGCCTAGCAATGGTGATCCCAAAGAAACCTATGAGTGGCCCCTACCCAATGCCAAGGAGGATATTCAAACGCAATTAATTCCAATCACGTCTACTTCCATGTTGATTGAGGAGTCAAACCCAACCTGGATAAGTCGTAAATGGCTGCAGCATACATTGGTTGCAGAAGAACAGTAGATGAATTAAAGCAGATTACTCAAATGCTGGGCTTGTAAATGTATTTTCTTTGATGAAAAAATCAAAAAGAAAAAAATCATTTTTGATTACAAAAATAATTAAGACTATTTTTAACTCCACCAATAAAAAAATATGTTTTCTTTTTATTTATATTTTTTTCCCTGGAGTATATTTTCCAACTCACTAAGTCCCTGCAAGTATTTCTACTTGTTTCTTTTTGATTTGCATTGACATTGCCATTCTTGTATGAGTGGCAGTCTCCACAGCTGGAAAAGTACAGTGCTTGTACTTATTGGCTGCCGAAACCATTTTGACCGCACCTTCTTGTTAGAATCATGGCCAGCAATTAGCTTAGGCAAATGAGCAGTATTTAAAGCAAAAGAAATGCTGGACACTGGGTGTCAATATTGGCTAATGGGGCTCTGACAATGGGGCAATATCTTGGATGAATTTGATTGGAATGATGAATGAATGGATGGAAAACAGCAGGGAGAAGAGCTCCTTAATTAAAAAAGATTGGCCTCTTGTGAGCCCATGATAAAACAAGCCAAAAGGAAAATTTTCCGCCCCAAAAGAGCTCTACAGGCTCTACTGGCCTTGTTACTTGGTTTGGACTACATCAGCCCACATGGCATCAGTCCCTGTACCCTTACAACCAGCCTATTCTGGTTATTTCTGGTGTTTCCACCTCAATGGTGCTGAACCAGCCCCTTAACTGTTCAATCCCCTTGGCTGGTTGTCCATTACAACCAGCCATGATGACCTCATTTCCTTGTTTACGGGCTGGTTGCCTCATGCAGCCAGCCCCTGGCCCCTCAAATGGGCCAGGTGGGACCCAGGGCACACCTGGGTCCGGTCTCAGACTCACATGGGGGGGTGTGACCAGCGGACATGCTGTCCCCCCCCTCTTTCTCTCAAATCCCTGGTGGGGGTGGTCAAATCCCCTCACCAGGGGCCCTGGGGGTTGATACCCCCAGGGAATTGTCAAGTAAGTTGGCCTGGGAGGTGATCAGGTCCCCCCAGGCCCATTGCTCCTCCCCCTTGGTAAAGGGGGGGGAGGGGAGAGCGCCCCTCTTGGTTGCTTCACGAGTTCAATGGTGGAGGGGTGATGATTCCCCCCACCTGCCGGTTGCTAAGCTTGCAACCGGCGCCGCCACCTCCTTGGGCAAGGGGGTGGTCAGGTCCCCCCTGCCCTGACCAACCTCACTGTTGTGGTTGGTCGCTGGCTGGTTCAACCCAGTCAGCTTGCCCCCATCCCCCTTGCGACGGCAAGCAAGGGGAGGGGGAGCAAGCCGGGGCTGCAAGCCCTGGCTCCGCGGCACTGGTCGCGGGGCGCAACCAGCCGGGCCCGCGTGGCATCCCTTGGCCGCGCAACAGCCCTGCGCGGGCCGTTGGGCCCCAGGTGGGCCGTACCAAGGAACACAGGCGGCCCCAAACAAGCCGCAAAGCAGGCAGCGGCCCCTAGCGAGCCGCGAAGCGGGCAGTGGCCCCTAGCGGGCCGCAACAGGGGCAGCGGCCCCAATGGACCTCCCCAAGCCCAAATTGTGAGAATTACATACTTTGGCAGGCCAGCCCGCCTGGCCAAGTATGTCCATAATAAAGCTTGGGCCCTTTTATGCCCAAATAAGCCCATCTGGCCTGGGTGGCCCATCCACCCTGGCGGGCCCGTGAGGGCCCGTGTCCCATCCACCCTGGTGGGCCCTTGAGGGCCCGTGTCTCAAAAGACCATAAAAACGTGTTTTGGCACCCAAATGCCCAAAACCAATAACACTCACATAGGACCACGTGGCCCACGTGATGTCCAATGGGCCGTGGAGGCCCATTTTTGCATCCCATTTGGATTACACACTCCTATGCACATTACCTGAGTGCATCCGCATTTTAAAACCCCCCCTTAATCAAAAAGGGATGCCATACACATACTAGACACAAAACCTTCATGTTTGTTCCTATCTAACGCCTTAGTTAAGATATCCGCAATCATTGCCCCAGTAGGCATGTACCGTAACACTATCTCTTTGCAGTTAACTGCATCCCGTATATAGTTATAATGAACATCAATATGTTTTTTTCTAGAATGGAACAATTTATTTTCTGCCAACGCAATGGCACTCTGGTTATCAGAATAAAACAATGCAAACCCTTGTGGTTTATGAGTATCCTCTAAGAACTTTCTCAACCATTTTGCTTCCTGTGAAGCTGACAAGTACGCTCTGTACTCTGCTTCTTTTGACAAAAGACTTATTTCTGACACCTTTTTCAACATCCAAGACACTAGATTCTTTCCTAAGAAGAATACAAAACCACTTTTTGATTCCCTAGTGTTACCATCTGCCCAACTTGCATCAGAATAACCAACCAAGTCAAAGTTCAATGACTTTGAAAACTGCAGTCCCAGACTGCTTGTTCCTTTAAGATACCTCATAACTCTCTTAAACGCTGACCAATGCCCCATGCATGGTTTCTCTAAGTGTTGTGACAAAATCCCAATTGCATAAGTAATATCTGGCCTTGTACACTTCCACAAATAATTCAAAGATCCAATAGCTGCTCTATAATCATTACCGGATTGAACAAACTCTAGATGCTCTTCATCTGTAGACTTTTCTAACTGAATGTTAGACTGCATTGGAGTACCAAACTACTTTGCATCTTCTAAGCTATACTGCTTAAGTAGAGCTGACACATAATGGTTCTGATCCAACCTGATCCCATTCTTGCTCTTACTAACTTTCATTCCCAGCACCTGCTGTGCCAGACCAAGATCTTTTATCTTGAACTCCTTTTGAGTGTCTCCATGACTCTCTCCTTACCATTCCCAATAATGATAATGTCATCAACTCATACAAACAAAATTGCATCCTTTCTCAAAAAGAGACAAGGGTCAGCCAAACTTGTTTTGAAACCAATCTCTATCAGTTTCATGCTCATAGTATTATACCATGACCTAGCTGCTTGCTTCAATCCATACAGGGATCTACACAGCTTGAGGACATAATCCCCTTTATCTGCTGAGAGGAAACTTCTCACACAGATTTTCTTCATATTTTCTGGCTTGGTCTTGACCAGCCATTCCTTGAAACCATCAGGAATTGACATATAAACAGTCTCTTCCTCTCCAAGTTTTGCATTCAAGTATGCAGTCACAAAATCAGCCTGTCTGATTTCTTCACCCAACTCCACTGCCAAAGCAATGATGTACCTGAAGGTGGACAGCCTTCCAGTTGGCAAGAAAGTATCCTGGTAATCAATACCCTCTCTCTGTTTGAAGCCCTGTGCAATGCATCTAGCCTTGAACCTCTTCAAAGCTCCATTAGTATCAAACTTCTTTGTTAACACTAATCTGGACCCAACAATGGTCTTTCCTTTTGGAACTGAATCCCACTTAACCACTTCAAACACACTATTATTCTCTAGAGAATCAAATTCCTCAAAAATAGCTGTCTTCCAATTGGATCTCTCATCAGAATTCATAGCTTGGCCAAAGCTATTTGGGTTAACTCTATTACCCATTTCTGAACTCAACTGTAGAATCTCATTAAGCATACACTGTTCCTGAAGTGTATCTTCCTCATATTCCGCAGGAGCATAATGGGACTTCCATTCCCCATACCTATCAACAGGCATTCTCATCCTGCCACTACTTCTAACTGGAGGTGGAGGCTCATCAGGTTCTGATTCCACAGACTCCCCTGAAGTGGGTACTGAACCCTCCTGTGGCATGTCTGCCACCTCAATATCATCACTAATGATATTCTCTCCAGCCTCTGCTGGGGAAATAGGCTCCAATTCTATTTCCTGCTGTGATTCCTGAACAGCACTAGGTTCACCCCTTTTGATTGGAAAGGTACTTTCTTCAAATTTTACATCCCTACTATGGATAACCTTTCTTGTCCCTGGACAATAAATCCTGTATGACTTACTTATTAAGTCATAGCCCACAAGTGCCCCTGTTCTGGCTCTAGGATCTAACTTTCCAACCATCTCATTATGGTGGACACTATAATACACCAAGCAACCAATTTTTCTTAGGTGTGATGTTTTGGGGTACAACTTCCAAAACTGATAATGAGGACACTTCCCATTAACACTTACAATATTGTGCAACAGACACACTGTGCACACCAACTCAGCCCATAAAAACTTTGGTAGACCAGATTGAGCCATAATAGTTCTGAATTTTTACAATAAAGTCCTATTCATCCTCTCAACTATTCCATTGTTTTGTGGAGTACTAGCAGTAGTAACTATATGAGTGATACCATAATCATTCAATAGTTTCTCAAAATCTTTACTCACAAACTCACCCCCTCCATCAGTAATAACCCTCTTGATCTCCCTCATCAAACCATTCTGTTTCCAGAAATTGAAGATTACTGAAACCTCCTCTGTGGTTTGATCCTTTGATCTGATTGGTTTTACCCAAACAAAATTAGTTGCTGTACCAACCAAATTGATGAAGTATCTTGCCCCTCCAAGAGACACTGGTGAAAATGGCCCTGCCAAATCAATGGAGAATTCCTCTCTAGGAACTTCTGTGTGGTCTCTACTCTTTGAGAACACATTCCTGGTCTTGGCCCCTAAGGTACAAATCTCACAGTTGCTGTCCTTTACCTTATGGCCACTTCTATTGTGAGCAACAGTGCTCAGAGCTGAAATCTTGAACAAGTCAGAACAGAGCAACTTATTCCGAACTTGTCCACTTAGGATAGTTCTCCCATTAAAATCAATAACAAACTTATCTTCTTTAAGATAAAAAATCTGGAAACCCTTTTTCCAGAGCACTCCAAGAGAAACAAGGTTATAAGGCAAATCTGGTACATAGAACACTTTCTCAAAAATTATTTTGAAACCCATGTGATTTTCAAGAATAACTTTTCCAATCCCCTTAATCTGGATTGTTCTTCCTTTTTGGCCAATATTTACAACACCATCAAAATCTCTAATTCTTGAAAACAAATTTGGCTCAAAAAACATGTGGTCTGTACAACCAGAATCAATCAAAACAAGAACATCCTCCTTCAAAAATCCTCCTGTAAGGAATGAAGAATTATCAGCCACTGATAAGTTCTCATTTTCAAGGTTAAGATTACATAATTCATAATCAATCAAGTCCATTTCTTGATCCTCTTTGATTTTAGCCTTCTTGTTGGGGACTTGTTCCACAAAAGCTTGTTCCATTGAAACATCCATTTCCACCATAGCAACATTTTCCATGGCAAGGTTGACCTCTTTTTCTTCCTTTTCACTTTCCTTGGATTTCTTCCTCTTCTTGGCCTCCTTGCAATCCTTTGCATAGTTCCCCTTCTTCTGACAATTATAACACAAGACCTTTGATAAATCCTTTTTGGCCTTTGCCTTCTTCCCAGATTTTCCTGTCTTTCCCACCAGAGCAGTTCCTGTGCTCTCCTTCATCTTGAATTGAAGATCATCCTTTTCAATCCTTCTAAGCACATCCTCTTCTCCTGGAAGGGGATACAACTGAGATATGATCCTGAACAAGGACTCATATTCTTTTGGCAGCTTTTGAAGAATTAAGAGTGACAAACACTCAGGATCCATGTTCAGCCCAGATGACTTGAACTTAGCAATACTAGATCTAGCTTCCCCCAAAAATTGTTTGGAGTTTCCAAATTTCAACTTAAACAATCTATTGAAAGCAATCCCCTTTTGATGAACAGAGTCACCAGCATACTTTGACTTGAGCATTTTCCATAAAACACTCCCCTTCCTCTTCTGTTCCTCCAACAGAGTATCAGAAACCCATGTTACATGATGCTCATCCAAGTGTCTAAGAATAAGATGATAGGCCTTCTTCTCCACCTCTGAACTGATCAAAGTATCATCTCCTTTCATAATATCCCCACAACAGATGTTATCCAACTCACTGTCCATAAGGACAGCCCAAGCATTATAGTTCTGACTATTCAAAACTATCTTGGTGGAGCTGGACTCTAGGATATAAGACATCTTCTTGGAAAACTTGAGGTCCTTGAGGTTGTCCAAAGTAAGGTATAAGGGTCTATCTTACTTTGAAATAATGATGATGATGGTACTGATAATGTGTTAGAATTATGGCCAGAAATTAGCTTAGGCAAATGAGCAGTATTTAAAGCAAAAGAACTGCTGGACACTGGGTGTCAATATTGGCTAATGGGGCTCTGAAAATGGGGCAATATCTTGGATGAATTTGATTGGAATGATGAATGAATGGATGGAAAACAGCAGGGAGAAGAGCTCCTTAAGTACAAAAGATTGGCCTCTTGTGAGCCCATGATACAACAAGCCAAAAGGCAAATTTTCCGCCCCAAAAGAGCTCTACAGGCTTTACTGGCCTTGTTACTTGGTTTGGACTAAATCAGTCCACATGGCATCAGTCCCTGTACCCTTACAACCAGCCTATTCCGGTTATTTCTGGTGTTTCCACCTCAATGGGGATGAACCAACCCCTTAAATGTTCAATCCCCTTGGCTGGTTGTCCGTTACAACCAGCCATGATGACCTCATTGCCTTGTTTACAGGCTGGTTGCCTCATGCACCCAGCCCCTGGCCCCTCAAATGGGCCAGGTGGGACCCAGGGCACACCTGGGTCCGGTCTCAGACTCACATGGGGGGGTGTGACCAGCGGACATGCTGTCCCCCCCCTCTTTCTCTCAAATCCCTGGTGGGGGTGGTCAAATCCCCTCACCAGGGGCCCTGGGGGTTGATACCCCCAGGCATTGTCAAGTAAGTTGGCCTGGGAGGTGATCAGGTCCCCCCAGGCCCATTGCTCCTCCCCCTCGGTAAAGGGGGGGGGGGGAGAGCGCCCCTCTTGGTTGCTTCAAGAGTTCAATGGTGGAGGGATGATGATTCCCCCCCACCTGCCGGTCGCTAAGCTTGCAACCGGCGCTGCCACCTCCTTGGGCAAGGGGGTGGTCAGGTCCCCCCTGCCCTGACCAACCTCACTGTTGTGGTCGGTTGCTGGCTGGTTCAACCCAGTCAGCTCGCCCCCATCCCCCTTGCAACGGCGAGCAAGGGGAGGGGGAGCAAGCCCTGGCTCCGCGGCGCTGGTCGCCGGGCGCAACAAGCCAGGCCCGCGTGGCATCCCCTCGCGCGGGATCCCTCGGCCGCGCAACAGCCCCGCGCGGGCCGTACCAAAGAACATAGGCGGCCCCAAACGGGCTGCAACACGGGCAGCGGCCCTGAGCGGGCCGCAACATGGGCAGCGGCCCCTAGCGGGCAGCGACAGGGGCAGTGGCCCCAATGGGCCGCCCCAAGCCCAAATGGTGAGAATTACATACTTTGGCGGGCCAGCCTGTCTGGCCAAGTATGTCCATAATAAAGCTTGGACCCTTTTATGCCCAAATAAGCCCATCTGGCTTTGGTGGCCCATCCACCCTGGCGGGCCCGTGAGGGCCCGTGTCCCAAAAGACCATAAAAACGTGTTTTGGCGCCCAAATGCCCAAAACCAATAACACCCACATAGACCCACATGGCCCACGTGATGTCCAATGGGCCATGCAGGCCCATTTTTCACATCCCATTTGGATTACACACTCCTATGCACATCACCTGAGTGCATCCGCATTTTAACACTTCTTGCTTGAATTCAATTACAAAGCCCAGGTTAGGAAAAACAATTTGGCCATCAGGTACTTGATATTCATCCGTGTTTTCAATAAGTTGTCCATTTGATTTCCTGGTTGGAACTGCAAGTAAAGGAATACTCAGAGATCCTCTTTTGGAGAGCAGCCCTAATCTTCCCACCTCTCTGTGTGTTTTTCAAGCCACCTCCTTCCATCTTGTTCCCTCCCAATACTATACTTAGATTAGGGTGAGGAAAAAGACGGGATTTGATTGTTTGTGTGACATTTTGAGGGGGATTGAAACCTCTTTTGGCAAGCAGCCCTACTCTTCCCACCTCTCTGTGTGTTTTTCAAGCCATCTACTCCCATCTTGTTCCCTCCCAATCCTATACTTAGATTGGGGTGAGGAACAAGATGGGATTTGATTGTTTGTGTAACATTTTAAGGGGGGTGGGAGAAGAATTGGATTTTCACCAATAGCAGTTGAGGGATTGGAAAAAAAAGCAAAAAAAAAACAGTCAGTCAAATGGACATCATTGGTGAAACAAGATTGGATCAAAAAAAAATGAAACCAAACCTGGATTTGATCCCAATTTCACAATAAACATGATCACCAAAAAAAAAACCACATCAGCACCAAAAAAAAAAAAAAAAATACCGGGGTGTGAGGGAATTGGGCTGGGCCTTTGGTTTGGGTTGGGGTCCGGCTTTGGGTCAGGTGGGGTTTGGGCCTGGGGCTGGGTAGGCAGGGCCCGGGAACCAGGAAGGGGGGGGTTGGTTGGCCGGGCAGGCAGGTGTTGGGGGGCGGGCAGTGATGGGGGGGGGGCGCGGGGCCAACGCAAGGGGGAGGGGGGCGGGCCAAGGTGGCGCCGGCGGGCAAGCAAGGAGTGGGGGGGCCAAGGTGGGGCCGGCAAGCAAGGAGGGGGGGCGGTGGTGGGCCTGGCGGATCAAGAGGGGGGGGGCCAAGGTGGGGCCGGGGGGGGGCTGAGTTGGGGCCGGCAAGAAAGGAGGGGGGGGGCGGTGGTGGGGCCGGCAAGCAAGGAGGGGGGGCAGAGGTGGGGCCGGTGAGTGAGGAGGGGGGGGCAGTGGTGGGCCTGGCAAGCGAGGTGGGGGGGCCAGATGGGGTGGTGGGCCCAGCAATGGTGGTGTGGCTGGCAAGTGAGGAGGGGGGGAAGAGGTGGGGCCGGCAAGTGAGGAGGGGGGGCAGTGGTGGGCCCAGAAAGCAAGGTGGGGGGGGCAGTGGGGGGCCTGGCAAGCAAGGTGGTGGGCCCAGCAAGCAAGGTGGGGGGGTGGTGGGGCCGGAAAGTGAGCAAGGAGGGGGGGGCGGTGGTGGGCCCAGCAAGCAAGGTTGTGGGGGCCAGTGGTGGGGCCGGCAAGCAAGCAATGAGGGGGGGGGGGGGTGGTGAAGGAGCAAGCAAGAGGGAGGAGTCAGCTAGGATGGAGGGAAGAGGAGAATGAGGAGGAGGGGGGGGAGCTTACCTGAGGTCCTGAAGGTGCCTGGAGGGGGATGGAACAATTGGTTAGCTTCTGATGATGGGGAGGATGAGGAGGAGGATCATGAGAGCTTACCAGGGGTGCCAAAGGTGGTGGGTGAGGAGGAGGTGGTGGGTGAGGAGGATGTGGTGGCTGAAGAGGAGGTGGTGGGTGAGGAGGAGAGTGGACCAGTGGTTTGGTGGGGTGAGGTGGGCGGTGTGGTGGGGTGAGGTGTTGGGTCAGTTTTGTCTCAGAAAAAAAAATGGAGTGCGTCAGCCTAGGATTCTTGGTTGAACAACCAAAACAAAATAATGTGGGGTGATGAAATGATGATGGGGTTTGTGTTAAGATGGAGATGTGAAGCAATGGAGATGTGAATCAATAGAGATGTAAAGGGATGGAGATGTGAAGCAATGGAGATGAGATGTGAAGCAATGGAGATGAGATGTGCCTGAAGCAATGGAGATGGGATTGGTATGGATTTGCTGATGTGGATGGGTGTTTTAGATTTTATGGATTGTGAAATGATGATGATGCATAAATGGCAGGTTTAATGGTGGGTTTGATGTTTGAAATCTGCCATTTTCATGAAACACAGCATTTTGAAATTCACCAGTTAAGGGGTATGTTTATTTCAGAAACCCGCAATTAAAAATGGCCGGTTTGGTAAAAAAAAGGCAGGTTTCTAATGGCGGGTTTGCTAACTCCGATATTCCCTATTTTATGATTTTCTTGGTTCTTCAGAGCTGCTTGGAAGAACATTCAAATTAATTTGTTGTGAATATTTTATTAAAATCCTATTTTTTATCTATTTCTATTTTAATCTTCTTTTAATCAGCTTCAAATTCAACATTTCAATCATAATTTATCCCTTTTTCAGTAATTTTTTACCGAATTTCAATTTTCAAAGGCCCCTGCCCCTCCCCCCCTCATAATCTTTCAAGAAAGGCCACCACTTCCACTCACCCTATAGATTTGTCACAAGAGGGGTAAAATTACTTTCCAACTCAAGGTAAGGTTTGAGAAACTTAATTTCTCAAGATTTTCATTCCTTTCCCTAGATGCTATATTTGTGGAAAAATTGATCCAATTGAAGAAAGGTATACCCAAATTACTTCAATTTTATCAAGTATGGCACACCTTTCTTGGGTGGGAAAATGTTCCCCAAAATTTTAATTCATCACTGTTTGGATAAATTCATGCCATTTATTTTTTTTTTCAAGAAAAAACCTCTAATTTATCAATCTTGAAAGTGTAACTATATCTTGCTCCATTTCCATGGAGATCCAAATTCTTCAAAAGTCAGCTGAGGTTCTGTGACAATGAAATTCAAGGTGAATTATTTTAAGGCAATAAGAAATTGAGGGCAAATTTTATAAATGAATTCAATAAAACAAATTTATTATAAAAAATATTTTTACAATTTATATTTTTGAGTAGGGTGCACCAGACTTAGACAATTTGTAAAATTTAGAACAAAAAAAAGGGGTTTTGGGAAAAAAAACCTATTTCAAACCCAAAAATTCATTTTGAAACAATTTTATATTTAACTAAGAGAATCTCCAATTATTGGAGGGCTTGGCTGGTTAACTAATAACTTTCCAGATAGAAAGACTAGCTTTACCCCATGTTTTTTTAAATTGTGCAATTGATAAGACTACAGTATCTAGTTAGCAACCAAAACACACAAATGTGTGCCAAAGGAGGATTTCATATGCTAGGAAAACTTCATCATTGAAACTTGTTGACACAACTCCATCACTCCAAAAACAAAAATGTAATGAGGAATGAGATTTTCATCATCCTTTTGCACACTTTCTTCATCCAACTCACCTACAAGTACAGATATTTAAACCCAACCAAATGGAACCAATAAAATCATTTTCCAACTTACTCAAATTTGACCACTAACTCATCCACCAATCATTGACCACATCCTTTCTTGAAAAAGGATCATCTGTTTTTCAGGTGATGAAAGAGATTGCAAAGTTCCAAAAATCTCATGTGAGAGAGATAGGTGGAGTCAGAGGAGAGCTCACAAGTATGCAGAACCAACCTAGGTGGTGTTTGTGAATCCTAGCTAGCTCAATAATCCACCCAGGTCTTTCAAGCTTCAAGGTTAAGGGTAATTGTCCTCCTCACTTTGAAATATCCTTTTCCTCAGTAAAATCTACCTCATTCAATGAGCATTACACAAATAAAGAACAAAATAAATGGTGCCTTCTGCTTACTACCTTTGGCTTGCTTAAAAACCTTCCAATCTTGAAAACTCAGTATATACTTTCAAATCTTTGCATTTAACTCTAATACCAATCAACCATCCATTCAAGCTTTGCTCTTCTACCCTGGGTATCATCAGCCCTTGGACTTCCATTCTTGGTCACGCAATCAAACTAGTTTTCAACCATGCCTAGATATCCACATCAACTGTATAGTTTGCAAATGGACTAGATCATTTCCTTGCATAAGCTATATCTGTAAAATTTAATTGTCCTCACATTTCATTCCTTCATTGTCTCATCCATTATTTCTCTGTACGCTATTGTTCTATTGTCTTTAACCTACACTATGGCCTAAGAAAAAACTTGACTATTATTTCATTTTTCCATTATTTTCCTGTCATTCATTGCCTGATTGCTCCCTTGCTGTAGATGGCCATCCATCAGGTTGTATCTAGTCACCATTGGATTACCTTATAAATTCTATACCACCCCCTTGAAGATTTTCTACTCAGTTAGTTAATTTCATACATTATTTCATCTTGATAAATGCAGTAATCACATTGGGCTTGGCTTTAGTTCCCTTTCATTGGAACACTTCATCCCTCTCTCTGTTTGTTCAGCCATCAAAACACCAAGTGATTGTGTGACATTAAATTAATTAACTCAACTCCTCTATTGTAGTTTGCCAACCTATAATAGATTTTATTTACAATGTCATGTACTTGCTTGACCAGAAATTCTTCCCTCACCCCTTATAATGATGACATTCATTGGTTAGGGAGATCCAGTTTTTTGTGGGCCCAACAACCCTTAGACCCAGTACCTTCTTACAAATATCCTTTGGTTGAACCTCTTGACAATCCCCTTGCTCCTCAACGGGAAGGTCTGGTAGATCCTCTTGAGTAAATAAAAGAATTCAAAAATTCTTCCAATGAAACCTTGACTGGCTGTAAATCAAGGGTTTGCACTAGTTCTACCAAGACCAAAGCTTTGGCCCTTCTCTTGACTTTGATCCAGGCTCTTAACCAAAATACTTTGAAATATACTCCAAGCCATCACAGCTTCCGTACTTAGGGCATGAAGCAGCCTGGTCAATTTACAGGGGAACACTCACATAAGCTTAGATTGTACCTGCAGTCCTGTAAAATCATCTTCTCAAACAACCCCAATAACTTCCCCAAAAGTAGACATAAAATTATGTATGTGTCTTCCTTCTTAGGGGGCAGAGCCTTACAGTGGTTTGAGCCGTATCTCAAACTATTATCCAATACTAGTCCCACCTGTGTTCTCAACAATTGGGAAAATTTCAAGCAGAAACTTTTCACCCTGTTTGGTGATCCAAAAAAATTCTGAAACACCAAATAAAAACTTAATGATCTAGTTATGAAGGATAATAGTAGGGGTTCTGTTTATATCTCTCATTTCCAAACTTTTCAGTCTTGCATCCCATGGAACAAGGCAGCACTCTTATTTCATTTTCAAAAGGATTTACAGGCACTCCTAATCAAACAACTTGCAGTTGGAGGACATAAGACAACCTCCCTTCAGAAGTTAATTTAACTGGTGATCAAGCTTGATAATGGCTATCATGACAAGAACCGCTCTCAACAAAAAAAAATGGATTGCCAACCTTGGCTCCAAAATCAGACCACTCCTCAAAGCAAAATTAAAATAATCCAAAACAATCCAAACTGAATCTGACTTCAAAATCCAACTCAAAAGGGAAAGCCATCACCCAAAATGTGAAGTTTCCGGACAAAGAAACCAGCATTCTTCAGAAAAAGGAATGGAAGAGGAGGTAGAAAGAAGGGTTATATATGTATTGTGGGGGAAAACATGATGTCAATAGTTGTTCAAAGCGGCTAGACAGCCAAAAAAATTATCTTGTATTTTTTCTGATACTTGCAAGGAAAACTACACCTTATCTAAATTACAGCAAGTCAATAGTTGCACTTGCTGTTGAGCTGAGGAAATTCAGAGTAGAGAAACAAGTAGAAGGATCAGATTCACGTAGAGCAGTCAAATAAGAAAATTTATAAGGACAAGAATACTCACCTGAGGAAATTCAGAGTAGAGAAACAAGTAGAAGAATGAGGAGAGAAGATCCTTCTACCAGTCTCAAGCTCTGTCCTCAGGTGGACACAGTGATATAAATGCCACAAGAAGTGTGACATGATTAGTGGACATCTGAGAGTTGAAAACAAAGGGCGCTTGTGTGACAATGAGTAAAAACAGACTGATTAGGGAGGAGTTATGAGAGTGTCACACTAAGATGAAAATGACAGAGATCAGACTGAGAGTATATAGGTTGTAGGATGAAAGAGATAGAGGAAAGTAGAGAATATAGAAGAAGAAAAGACAGAATGATTCAGGACAGATAGAAAAGGATAAAGGAACTGAGAAGAAACTACATGGGATTTAAGATGAAAGAGCAGTAATCCCAACACCCCCCCTTGCTAACCACCCGCGGTGAGACCAAACAGAGCTTGATGTGTTTTGAGGAGGACTCAAGACAGCAGTTTGGTTAGCATATCCGCAATCATCTTCTTGGTTCCCACATGATGGACCATGAAGACCCCTCGAGCCACACATTCCTGGATGAAATGATGACGGGCTTCAATATGTTTTGTGCAGGAATGGTGCTCAGGGTTCTTTGCCAAGGCCTTGGCACCTTTGTTGTCAACATAGAGCAAAACTGGACTGGAATTGCAGATGCAGAGTTCAACCATTACGTTTTGCAGCCATAGTCCTTCCATGCAACAGTCCAAGAGAGCTTTATACTCTGCCTCCAAGCTCAACAGCAAAACCGTTGGTTGTTTTTTGGACATCCAGGAAACAGAGCCGGCTCCTACCCAGAAAAAATAACCCATAACGGAGCAACGGTTGTCACAATCCTCAGCCCAGTCCAAGTCCACAAAACCGGCAAGAGTTAAGTGGGAGCCACCAAGAGTTAAACTCATATTCTTGGTGGCAAGAAGATATCAAAGGACCCAGACAGCCGCATCCCAGTGGTTGATGGAGGGATCCTGAAGGAACTGCAAAAGTTTGCTCACTGCAAACAAAATGTCCAGGCAAGTGCACTGAGAAATCCAGAGAAGGGAGCCAATGAGTTGGTTGTATTGGGGGGGGGGAAGGCAGAACATTGACCTTACGTTTCACTAAAGAATTGAAGGTCAAACTTGTGGGGGAGATGATGGGGGAAGAAATTGATGGGAGAAATGTGGAAGCGACCAAGCTGATATAGTGCTCCTGCCCAATGGAGACTGTTCCGTATTTGCGGTCTCTCTGGATGGATATGGAAAGGAAGAGAGAAAGATCCTCATCAGATCCAATTGTGAAACACCCCCCAATGTCTGCAATGAATGGGGAGACAAAATCGAGAGTCCCCACAATGGCAAGATCATCCACATGAGCCGTGACAGCCCCTACAAGTATACCGCCGCATAGCTGGAAATATAGAGAAGGGTCATAAGATGATCTGGTGAGACCAAGGGAGAGGAGGACAGAGTTGAACTTGACATTCCATTGCCAAGGGTATTGTTTTAAACTGTAGATTGCTCTTGAAACTTTGCACACCCAATCCGGGTGTAATGCGTCTTCAAAACCTGGTGGTTGAGAAATGTAGATTGGTTCCTCAAGATGTCTGTTGAGAAATGCGGTTTTGAAATCCACTTGACAGCCAACCCATCCTTTATTTCCAAGGAGGCTGAGAAGAAGTCGGAGTGTCTCAAGGCAAAGAGTTGGAGCAAAGACTTTGGAAAAATCAAGCCCATGGACTTGGGTGAAACCCATGGCAACAAGGCGGGCCTTGAGCTTGATGATCAAACCGTCAGCCTTTTGTTTCACCTTGAAGATCCATTTGCATCAAATGATCTTCCAACCCTTTGGGGGAGGAACCAGGACCCAGGTGTTCATTCCGCGTAAAGATGAGATCTCCTCATGAGCCAAGAGTATTCAACAGGAGCAATGCCGGTTTTTCATCAATTGCTTCCAGGTCTTTGGTGCCAGGATATTGTCCTCAATTGAGGCAGATCAAGAGTAGTTGCCAAAACAAGAGGGAGCATGGGAGATTCTGGAGGAGCGTTGTGGAGAGGGGGGAGAAGGCCTCAACAGAGGTGAGGAGAAAGTCATCAGGGGCAGGGATGGTGGGGTAATCGGAGCAGAGAGAGGAGGTAGTGGGGGGAGAGAGTGGGAGACTGAGGGAGAGGAAAAGGAAGAGGACAGAGAGGAAGGATGGGGAGGGGAGGGAAGAGAGTATGGGATGGAAGCAGGAGAGAGAAGGGGTGGGAAAATCAAGCTGTTGGAAGTTGAAGAGGATCTGGAGCGCGGAACAGAAGAAGCAGGTTGGAAATGAACAGTGGGTGAGGGAGAAATTTCTGGGAGGGGTGCAGGAGGAGAGCAGAGGAGAAGAGAGGCCGGGAGGTCAGGGGTCAGAAGATTGGAGGGGGGGGGGAGGGAGGAGGCAGGGTGGCAGGCCGGGAGTTTCTGATGGGAGAGGGCATAACACTGGAGCCTGGAAGAGATTTGGGAGCTTGGGAATTGACCGGCCAGGAAAAATCCATGGGAGCAGGAGGAGAGGTTGCAACGGGGGGTTGACAGGGTCCAGCATAAGGGAAATTGGTGTTGTTGAAGATGACGTCCCTGGATTTGATGACCTTGCAACTCTCAAGGTCCAGAAGTTGGTAACCATTTGCGTCTGAGAGATAAGACAGAAGAACTGCCTTAAAACCCTTTGGTTCAAGATTGGATTGGTTAGGCTTGGGTACTTTGTGCCATACAAGGAAAAAAAAAGGATGAAGATAGGAGGGGGGAGATATTGCTGTGTTGGAGAATGGAGTTTGGTGACACGAATCCATGTGGTGTTTTGCAGGGGTAAGAATTGAACACAAAAAGGGAGTGGTGCAGGGAATCAGCCCAGTATGACTTTGGCATATGTGAGGAAGAGAGAGAGCATTGTCTTAGGTTAAGGATGGTCTGGTTTGAACGCTCAGCAACTCCTTTCAACTGAGGGGAGTGAGGAGGGCTGGGTTTGTGATGGATACCCTTGGATAAAAGAAATTCTTGCAGCCTGGTGTTTATGTATTCTCTGCCGTTGTCAGTGCGCAGGGACAAAACTGGGTGGCGGAAATGAGCCTCAAAGAATGAAATGAAGGATTTGATTGAGTTGGGGCTGTCTGATTTTGACCGTAGAGGATAGGCAAAAAGAGCTTTGGAGCAGTTGTCAATGAAAGTAATGAAGTACTTAAATCCTTCTCTGGAGTTCACTTCAAAAATGCACAGATCTGAGTGTATGATTTCACCAGGGGTGTTGGATCAATAGCTTAGTCTTGAATGGAAAGGGTTCTGCAACATCTTGGATTGAATGCAGGTGGTGCACTGATGGATGGCTAGTTTGTTGTTGGGTTCTGGAGTGATCCCAATGGACTTGAGCAGTTTTCTAAGCAACTTCAAATTAAGGTGAGAAAATCTACAGTGGTAATCAAAGAGACTGTCATCAGGAAGGTTGGAACAGGTTGAAAGGGCTGTCTCCCGGTGGCTCACAAATTTGTGTGGGAGATATTAGAGGTTGCCTTTTCAATATCCCTGGAGGGTGGTTGGTAAATCCTTGTCCAAATGTTCTTGTTGGCCAATTTTGCATCCTGTGGAGGTGAAAAAAACTTGATAGCTTGCGTCGCAGATACTCAAGATTGACATAAGAGGTTCATGTAGGTTTGGCACAAGAAGAGCCTTGATCTTACCAACTGATAGGGACATGGATCCTTCTTTGGTCAAGGTAATAGATGATCCATTGGCTAGTTGGATGGAGATTGACTTTGATTTTTGAGAGTCAAGTTTCCATGCGTGAGGTGTCATAGAAAGCAAACATCCGGAGTAAAGGTTGAAGTCAACATTTCCGGATGGGTTTGTATTTTCTTGGGAAAGGTTACAGGAAGCATATCCAGCGTGGATGAAAATTTCCAAATCAGAGAAGTCATCCTCTTCATTTGTGTTGGTGTTCTGATCTGCTTTTGGAATGTTTGCTTTGTGATTGTTCAAGGTTGTTGGTTTGGTTTGGTTTTGCTGCTTGTTTCTTCTTGAGATAGCAAGAGCCTTGAGAACCTCTGGGCATCTTGATAAAGAATTTCCCTTGGTCTTACAGTTGGTACAGTAATAGATTTTTGGTTGGTTCTGTGTGTTATTGTCTTGTTGATTTAGTGACTTGTGATAGTTTGATGATGTTTGCTTTGCCAAGTTTGCAGCTTGAAGATCTTTGTTTCTGGTTTGTATTCTTAAGTGCTCCTGCTTGAGAGCATTAATGAGCTTAGATGATGGGACTGATTCCTCATTCATCATGCTTGAGACACATCCTAACCAGTTGTCTGAAAGTGACAGTAGAATGGTGGTAGATTGAAGGTCAACGGCGTTAAGAGGGTTTTTGGTGGTAATCAAGGAAGCAAGTTTTTCACCGTACAAGGTTATTTCTGAGAGATGAGTAGTCATTTCCTTATTGTTAAGTTTTGTCAGAATTAAATTTTTTAACCAGTACATTCATCTTCCAGACAAATTATCTTGGTGCGCATCCCATAGAGTGTTCCACATGCCTATGGCACTTTCTTCATGTTTTCATATGAATTGAAAGTTTGAGGGATTAATCAATCTTGATATGACTGAACATTCCGCTAAGTTATCCTTAGTCCACGTTTCTGGGTTGGGTTTGGAAGTGTTGTTGGTAAGTAAGTATCCTACGCCAGTCGCTTGAAAGTGGATTTGTAGGACCACGGACCAGTCGAGATAGTTTGAGTCTGATCCAGGTGAGCTGAGAGGAAGAGATAAAGGAGTTTTGAGGACTGGGTGACCATTATGTCTGTCTTGCATGTCTAATCGTTTATTTCAACACAATCTGTGCTGGATCCTTCTAAAATAGGTGATTTGCTTTGTGGGCAGGTTTATCTAGCAACTCTGGGATCATAACCTGTTGAGCTGAGGAAATTCAGAGTAGAGAAACAAGTAGAAAGATCAGATTCACGTAGAGCAGTCAAAGAAGAAAATTTATAAGGACAAGAATACTCACCTGAGGAAATTCAAAGTAGAGAAACAAGTAGAAGGATGAGGAGAGAAGATTCTTTTACAAGTCTTGAGCTCCGTCCTCAGGTGGACACAGTGATGGAAATGTCACAAGAAGTGTGACATGATTAGTGGACATCTGAGAGTTGAAAACAAAGCGCGCGTGTGTGAAAATGAGTAAAAACAGACTGAGTAGGGAGGAGTTATGAGAGTGTTGCACTAAGATGAAACCAACAGAGATCAGACTGAGAGTATATAGGTTGTAGGATGAAATAGATAGAGGAAAGTAGAGAATATAGAAGAAGAAAAGAAAGAATGATTCAGGACAGATAGAAAAGGATAAAGGAACTGAGAAGAAACTAAATGGGATTTAAGATGAAAGAGCAGCAATCCCAACACTTTCAAGTCACTTGGTGCTCCAAGTTCAAGATTTTTCCTCTTCCGTTTGGAAAATACTCCTAATTGTGTCTTACTCAATTCTGGGGCTAATTTTTCTTTTATAACTTCATCTTTTTCAACTTCCAAAACTCTTACATGTTCCAAGATAGATAAATTTACCATCTATTTAGTAAGTAGTGCAACCAAACTGTCTCATTGTATTTCCCAAAAGGCAAAATTGACCTCTGAATTTTCCAATTTTCCCAGATTTGAATGGGATTTATTTGTTTTTGATATACCTGGAATAGACAAAACCATTCTAGGCCATGAATTCCTAGTTTACTGGAATCTGAATGTGAACTGGCAAGGAGGAGTAATTAAACTTCAAACCTTGCAACCCAAGGATGCTAACCTTCCTTTCAAACAGGAATTAAACAACCTACCTGAAACTGTCATTGAGTTGGATGAAAACTTTGCACCAGGAGATTTGCAATATAATTACCTCAATTCCCAAGTTCCCTCCTCAGATTTAAGATTTATTGATTATTTATCAAACTTAACTCTTCCTTATTTCTTCAAATAGAAACAGGGGCCTACCAAAAGGTGTATTTTGAGCTCCTTAATCCTCTTGCATTGTGCGAGCATTTCAAATCTGGTGCTCAAAGATGACAAGATTGAAGATTTATAAATCATTTGAGAGTCTTTACCTTTGGTTTACCATGACTTTTCTGATTTCTTTTCAGCTTTCAAGGAAGATAAAATACCTCCTTCCTGTTCTTATGATCACAGGATCAAACTCACTGGTGCACCTCCAGCACCCAGACCAGTCTACTCTCTCTCAAAGCAGGAATCAACTGTGATTCAAGAATACATTGTGGAAAATGTATTGAAAGGATTTCTTCAACCAATAAATTAAGATACCGGCTTGCCCATCCTATTCATTCCAAAGAAAGACAGAAACCTTTGCCTTTGCTTTTACTGAAGAAAATTGAACCAGGTAACCCAGAAGAATTCCTACCCAGTACTGCCTATGTCACACCTCCTTACCCTCTTCCACGGTGCTGCTTATTTCTCAAAGTTAGACCTTTGGGGAGCCTATAACCTAATTTGCATTGAAAAAGGCCATGAGTATTTGAATTCAATGAGACCATGTTTGGCAGCTATGAGTATACTTTCATGCCTTTTGGCCTCTGTAACACTCCTTCCAATTTTCAACATTTTGTCAACAACATTTTTTCTAACCTTGTAGAGAAATACCTCATGGTGTATCTTGACAATATAATTGTCTACTAAAAAAATCTTTAGCATCACATCACACATGTGCAAGAGGTGGTGCAGCAACTTTGAAAGAATAACCTGTTTGCAAAAGCCTCTAAGTGCAAATTTCATACCCCTTCTCTTCAGTTTTTAGGTTTCATAGTTTTGCAGCAAGGAATATTGATGTACCCAGCAAAAATCCAACACATATTGGACTAGCTTGCACCTTCTTCAGTCAAATCCCTTCAAATATTCCTTTTTTTCAGTAATTTTTACTAGAGGTTCATTGAGCATTACGCCAAGAAGACCGTGAATCTTACTAACCTTCTTCAAAAAGACCCTCAGTTTTTTTTACAGAACAAGCTGCTCTGGAGTTTGAAGCTCTAAAGAAAGCCTTCACTACTGCTCCAATAATTTCTCATTTTAACAAGCTAGCTTGTTTTAGTTATCTTGTTGGCTTACCCTATGCTTCTTACTTGTTCTTTATTGTCTCTAATGTCACTCTTCCTTTCCATCATTGTTGTATCTGTTACAATTCCCCATTGTCTACGCGCTCTGTCTGCGTCATTCCCCAAACCATCCGGGGAACCCTACAGAACTCTCAAACTCTGGTACAGACAACTCCAACAATCTACTCACCATGTCAACCGCTGAATTGTTCCTGTCCTAGTTTTTCTACTCATCTTGTTATTCACCCTCCTGGCTTTCTCAGTTCTTGACTCAACATCAACTTGATCACCTATCTTCCAAAGAACTGTAGGTATCTTTATTACTTCAACTCTACATCAAGTCTCACTCAAGATCTTGATTCTTTGCCACAGTCTACTCATTGGTATTGGTCAGATCAGTCATCATTGTACCAAGTTCTCAAGCCTGAATCTCATGAATATCAAATCTCCTTTGTCATCTCCTTGCTCTGCAACAGACCTTCTTTCTTACATTCTCTCTCCTCAATGTTCAGATGTTGCTGCCTTTGTCCGGCCAAGTCTATCAATAGGCCATAACCTCACCAGCAGACTTGTTCTCCGAGTTGGTATTGTTTCAACAGTTTCCTTCCTCCATATCACCATTTGTCTTGTTAATTTTCACCATTCTTACGTTGCCTTCCATTTCATGCAAGTCAGCCTGGTCTAGGTTTCTCAGATCTCTTATATTTTTACACGGTCAAAAGCCAAAAACTCAATCTGCTCAACCAATATGGCTCAACCTTCCATCTCCCCTGGACCAGGTGGAGAAAGCAACTTCAAGGCTCTGGCTCTCAAGTCGCTAATGGAATAAACTCCTCTTCTCACTGAAACAAACTACACCATGTGGAAGAAGAAGATGGAGCGCTTGTTCAAAATGGAGGAATTTTGAATCTCATCAACTCCAGAAATCCTTATGAGGAAATTCCTGACAACAACAAAATGGCTGGCTACCTCATGTCCAAACTTGATCCTTCCACCCACACCAACATCATTACTCAAGAAAATGAAGACTCATCCAAACTAATCTGGTTGGCGGCTAAAAATCACTTTGCTTCCAGTCAAGCCGCAAACAGGGCTTGGATGTTCTTAAATTTTCTATACCTTGGGTTTGATCAAAACAACATAGATGGCTTTGTCACTTCTGTCAAGAAACACCTGAGTAAACTTGAAGAAGTAGGCATCAACCTACCGTTTGACATTCTTAGTTATCTCATACTCTTCAAACTACCGGACTCTCTCAAATCTATCTGCTCTCAAATTATGCACTTGGGAGTAAATTTGACAGTAACTATTGTCCTTAATCATCTAGTGCAAAATCAAAACAAAGTCCAATCAAAAAATCAGGACCCCTCAGACACTTCCTCTGCTCTTTATCATCAAAACTTGAGTAATACCAGTTTGTTACGTTTTGAAAATGGCAAACACAATCGGCTGGTCAAATCTCATCCACCTTCCTCATGTTAGAGTGAATTCCCTCACATTAGGCCTGACCATCCCCCAAGCAAAGCTAGACAAGGCTCAAAGAAGAAGGAGGAAGCACATTTCTATTCCTTCTTTTGTGCTCTAAATCTGCATCACCAAATTAATCCAAACCAATTTATCCTTGACAGCAGTTGCTCCATTCACATGTTCAGGGACAAATCCCTCTTTTCCAAACTCACCATTCAAAATGCCAAAGAGACAATAAAAACAGGAAAGGTTGGCAAAGGATTAATCATTCAAGGATTAGGGACCGCCAACATCACGACTCAAAACAAAACCATATTGTTTGAGAACTCTGCCTGGGTCCCTGAAGCAACTGTCAATCTCATATCAATGGGAGCACTACTGAAGAAAGGATGCAGCCTAGTTGTAGACATTAAACCTGCCACTCCCACCTTTTCCATTCAACTTCAAGCAAAAACTATTCTGGAAGGTTTCATCAAGAATAATCTCCTTGTCCTGGATCACATGCCAGCTCAAGAGAATCAAAGTTGTTACTTGAGCTTGTCGGAACTCCATCAACTTCACAAGAAACTTGGCCATGCCAGTATAGGAAGAATCAAGACTCAGATTGGATACAAAATAAACAGCCAAGTTAGGAATGACTTCAAATGTCTAGCCTGCAAGAAATACAAAATCACCAGGTCATCCTTCAACAATAAACAAACCCCTGCAGCCCGAGTGTTTGATTGTCTTCACATGGACCTAATGGGACCATTGAATCCTACTAGTAAAGGTGGTATGAAATACTCACTCACTGTAGTCAACAACAAGTCCGGATACCTATTGAGTTTTCCACTACCCTCAAAAGATGCTGCTACTGCAACTATTATGTTCTTGATCAACAACAAAGCCAAGGAAATTGGATACTACCCAATCAACATCTTTACTGACGGCGGTGGCAAATTTGTAAACACCTCTTTATCCAATTACTTCAAGACCAAATCTATCAATCACTTGATCAGTGAACCGTACCATCCTCAACACAATGGTAAGGCCAAACAAGCAAACAGGACAATTATGGAATCACTCCGATCAGCCTTTAGTGACTCAACTATTCCAAAAAAAGTTTGGCACGTTGTGATTCAAAGTTGTTGTTTTGGTTTGAACCAAATCCCTCAGCAGAAGGGCAAAGAAACCCTGTGGGAGCAAATGCATAGAATTCAAATACCCACTGGCTATCTTAAACCCCTAGGCTCAAGAGCTATTTAACTTCTCTCCAATACTAAAATCCAATCAAAACTTTCAGACAAAGGATCTGAAGGAATTCTGATTGGCTACAATCCTTGTTTGTTATCCTATAAAATACTTTCCAGTAGTGGTAAAATCATAAAAACTAAGCATGTCGAGTTCCTAAAGACACAAGTTGCTACTCTGGATGTATATATAAATTCTGAGATGACACCAAACCCAGATTTGCTTACCATACCACTTCCAACTCCTAATTTGTCCAACCAACCTGCAGATACTTCACAAGATGAAGAAAAACCAACAATCATCAATCCTACCTGTTCTGTCATCTCCAAAACGGATTCTATCACCTTGGAATCCAATGATTCAAACCAAAATATTCAAGACTCTCTCCAACCTCAACTAAGGGATTGCAACTCTATCAAAGCTCCAGATAGATACGGGTACTATCAATCAAACAAGGTTCCAACCAACATACCCCAAGCCCTAAAATGCCCTGAATGGATACCATCCATCAAAAAGGAACTAGGCACGGCTGAAGACCTTGAAGTGTGGGAAGATGCCAACAAAAGTGAAGTCACCAACCCTCTCAATACTACTTGGACCTTCAGGCATAAACAAGATCTTCACAGCGGAGAAATCACTCTTAAGTCCAGAGTCTGCATCTAGGGCTTTTATCAAAAATACAGAGTCAATTATCTGGAAACCTATGCGCCAACGAGAAAAATTGCCTCACTTCGTGCGCTCCTCACTTACGCTGTTGACAAATATCTGCCAATTCTTCAGTTAAACGTCAAAGGTGCCTTCCTCCACGCTCCTCTAGAAGAAAAAGTTTACATCAAAACTCCGACTGGATCAAAAAGGACCTGCAAATTTCTCAAAATCAAAAAATCCCTGTACGGGTTGAAGCAGGCGCCGCTCAACTGGTATAAAACTCTGATCAACTGGATCAAAAGCAACAGGTTCCAGAAAAGCAACTCTGACCCATGTCTATATCTCCACAAAGATGCAACTACTAGCTTATTCTTCCATGTCAATGATCTGGTCATTGTTGGAAACATTGACAAGTTCAAATCCGACTTTCTGGACAAATTCAAGGACTCATTGGCCCATGAAATTGACACTCTTCTGGGGATGAAAGTTGACAGAAGTAAGAACTCCATCAGTCTGTCCCTTCCCAATCACATCAAGAAAGGACTAGAGGAGATGAAACTCACTGAGGCAAAACCTCTAAATAATCCCTGCACCCCCGGTTTACATCTACTACCAGCTACCAAAGAAGAGATTGCTAAGTTTAAAGAACTCAACCTCAATTACCGGTCTCCCATTGGACGACTCAACTTCATAGAAAATTTAGCCAGGCCAGACATCAGTTTTGCTGTGTCTAGCCTGGGTTGATTCTTGGAACGTCCTGGAATCAAACACTGGCAAGAAGTTGTGCGCGTATGGTGATACCTATTACGCACCATCAAATTCAAGCTTGTGATCAAAAGCAGAAGGAACTCCTGCCACCTGGAGATATACAGTGACACCACCTGGGGAAATGACCCAGACACCAGAATTTCTCAGTCTGGTCTTCTGTGCTTGTTTAAAGGGATTCCTATCTACTGGACTAGCCGTTGTCAACACAGTATTGCTCACTCCTCTACCAAAGCGGAATGTAACTCTCTGTTGACTGATCACCTTGAAGGGAAGTGGCTTCACCACCTACTGTGCAAACTATGGCGAGAACCCCTGGGTCCTTCAGTACACCTTATTTACAACAAAGGACTTGAAGACAAGATAAAAAAATTTGGCACAAAGTCCCACGCAAAGCACATAGACATCAAGTTGAAAAGCTTACGCAACAATGTCAATAACGGTGAAATCATGGTAAAACTCATTGTGTCGCAAGAAATGCTGGCCAATGCTCTGACCAAAGCCGCAAGCAATGCTGCAGTAAAGAAACTGGATGAGTATTTCAACTCCTAAACTATCTTGATGTAGAGTTGAGTGGGCGTGTTAGTTATCTTGTTGGCTTACACTATTCTTCTTACTTGTTCTTTATTGTCTCTACTGTCACTCTTCCTTTCCATCATTGTTGTATCTGTTACAATTCCCCGTTGTCTACGCGCTCTGTCTGCGTCATTCCCCAAACCATCCAGGGAACCCTACAGAACTCTCAAACTCTGGTACAGACAACTCCGACAATCTACTCACCACGTCAACCGCTGGATTTTTCCTGTCCTAGTCTTTCTAATCATCTCATTATTCACCCTCCCGGCTTTCTCAGTTCTTGACTAAACATACACTTGATCACCTATCTTCCAAAGAACTGTAGGTATCTTTATTACTTCAACTCTAAATCAAGTCTCACTCAAGATCTTGATTTGTTGCCACAGTCTACTCATTGGTATTGGTTGGATCAGTCATCATCCTCCCGAGTTCTCAAGCCTGAATCTTGTGAATATCAAATCTCCTTTGTCATCTCCTTGCTCTTCAACAGACCTTCTTTTTTACATTCCCTCTCCTCAATGTTCAGATGTTGCTGCCTTTGTCTGGCCAAGTCTATCAATAGGCCATAACCTCACCAGCAGAATTTTTCTCCAAGTTGGTATTGTTTCCACAGTTTCCTTCCTCCATATCACCATTTTTCTTGTTAATTGTCACCATTCTTACGTTGCCTTCCATTTCATGCAAGTCAGCCTGGTCTAGGTTTCTCAGATCCCTTATATTTTTACAGCTTGCACTATTGTGGAAACAGATGCAAGTGACTATAAAATTTCAGGAGTAATCTCACAGTTTTCTTCCTCTTCTTCTCTCTTTCACCCAGTAGCCTTTGATTCTTGCAAATTGCTTGCTGCTGAAATTAATTACAAGATTCATGAAAAGGAACTTTTTTCCATATTTTACTTTTTAAATAAATGGAATTCATACCTTTTGAGTCTTATGGAACCCTTTGAGGTCTTAACTGATCACAATTCTCTTAAATATTTCATGATCTCAAAAGTTCTTACACACAGACAGGCATGTTGGGCCAAATAGCTCTCTGAGTTCAACTTTACAATCATGTACCTCCCCAGGAAACAAGAAATGGTCCCT
The DNA here is from genome assembly GCA_025617555.3 of Puccinia polysora. NCBI lineage: Eukaryota > Fungi > Basidiomycota > Pucciniomycetes > Pucciniales > Pucciniaceae > Puccinia > Puccinia polysora. The sequence continues at coordinate 37,097,189 of CM062626.1, read as the reverse complement.
GATGCTTTATCACATCAGAATGACGTTTACCCAGGGGGGGGGAGCACCTTTTCCAATAACAACCCTGAAAACGTTAGGACACTCTTCTCAAACCATTCTTCCCAACTCAGTTTGATCATCACCCACCTTTGAGATAAGGCTTCCAAACTTTGAAAAGCTCAAATCAATGACCCCAAGTGTAACAAAATTTGCAAGAGTGAAAAATTATTAGATAGTGACTATAGTATTGACAAAAATGGCTATTTATATTATAAAGATTTTATAGTAGTACCTGATAATCCTTGCATTAAGTTAGATATCTTTGAGTCTTGGAATGAATCTCTGCTTTCTGATCATCATGGGCAGTATAAAACCTACCAATTCATTGCACAAGACTTCTATTGGCATGGTATGACCAAGGAAGTAAAAGACTATGTTAGAGCATGCTATGATTGAAATTTTAACAAGTCCTCAAAACACCAGAGGTATGGGCTTCTCCAGCCACTTCCCATTCTGCCTATTCCTTGGCACTTGTTTTCAATGGATTTTATTTCAAAATGAAATGATTCTAGTGGTTATAATTCTATTTTGGTGGTTATGATTCTATTTTAGTGGTAGTAGATTTCTTCTCAAAGATGGCTTTGTTTCTTTGCAGTACTGTGACCTCCTCTTTGGAAGACCTATCTCATTTATCCATGGAATATGTATTTTTGAAACATGGCCTCCATTATAATATAGTTATAAGTTATTGTGGATCATTCTTTGCCTCTAGCTTCTGGACCTTGCTATTCCAGCATTTGAAGATCACTTTCAACTTATCAACAGCTTACCACACAGAAACAGATGGGCAAACCAAGCAAGTTAATCAGATCCTCAAAGAGTATCTTTGAATGTATGTTGCCTATTGACAGGACAACTGTTCTCAATGGCTCCCATTACCCAATTTTTCCTACAAAAACTCCACTCATTCCTCCACCAAGCAGTTGCCCTTCCAGACCCTTTATGGTAGAAATCCAAATTTTGCCTCCATTCATGTAGCACCTTCTCAACTTGCTGACAATTATCTTACTCACATCAAATCCCTTCAATTGCAACTTAGATCCAACCTCAAAGCAGAAAATCAGTGCTACAAGGAGCAAGCAGAGCAACTTTGCACTATAGCACCAGTATTCACAGTGGGAGATCAGGTATGGCTCAATGCTTGCAACATTTGCAGTACTTTCCCAACCCAAAAACTTTCTGAAAGAAAACTTGGCCCCTTCAAAGTCAAATCAGTCATCTCTCCCAACGCTTGCAAACTCTCCTTACCTAAAAAATGGAAAGGTATCCACCTGGTCTTTCATGTGTCTCTCCTAGTGCAAGCTCAAGTCCTATACCCCGGAAAGACTCATCCCCCTCCTGAACTGGTCAATTTGCAAGATCATTTAGAGTGGGAAGGAAGCAACATTCTGGATTCCAGATTACACAAAGGAAAACTTCAATAACTTGTCAAATGAACTGGCTTCCATTCCAAAAAAGATTGCACTTTTTAGGAACCAGCCAATTAACTTTGTAACTCTCCCAATTTGGTTTGAGACTTTCATGCAAACTACCCTTGAAAACCTTTCCAATCATAACTCCATCCCATCCAATCCCATTTCACATTTACCTCTTATTCCATCTCATCCAATTCCATCCCATCTCACATTTCATCCCATCTTATCTCATTTCCTTTAAACTTGTTTTTCTTTTTTAATTGAAAACCTTTTGTATTCTATACTTATCTTAAAATATTTCTCTCAAAAAATAAAATAAATAATACAAATAAATAATAAAATAATGATAAAAATTAAAATACACATAACAAAATAAAATATATTATAAATTTTCCTTTACTTCTTTTTCTGCTTCTTCCCAATTTTCAGTCAATTCCATTACCATTGACTTAAATTCATCCAAATCCTTATCATTGATTAGCCTCAGCATCTGTCGCAGAACAAGAACCTGTGCAACCAATGCCTTCTTGAAGATGTCCTTGCACTTTGTGGTTTGAGCACTCTTTTTTTGTGCATTCCATTCATCCTCCTCCAAGAGTTCTTCATAAGCTCTCTTCCTTTGAAATTGTGACAAAACCTCTCCAACATCATCATTCAAACATCTTTCCGGTACCATGACTTGCACTTGGACTCCCTTGCCTTGGTCTTCCATTCCAGTCCCCTCCACTCAATTCCTTTCCACTCCATCTCCTTCCTCCCTTCCTGTCTTGTTTCCTTCTCCTCCTCAGCTTCCTCCATTCCCTTCTACCCATTCCCTTTTATCTTCCCCCTCCATTTCATTCTGTGCCTCCCTTTTTTCCTTGGTTATTTTTTTGACCTGTTCCTTGCCTTGCACTTTTCCTTTCACCTTGGTACCTATCTGACTTTTTTGAAATTTGGCTGATGGTCTGAAGTAAGGTGGTGGTGGTGGGGTATTAGTGGTTTATCTAAAAAATATTGGAAATAATACAAATGATAACCATTAAATTATGTTAGCTTCATCTCATTAATTTAGTTAGTCTCCAAAAATCACCTGTGTTCTGCACTCCATGAAACTGAATCTCCAGTACTAGGGAAATGTGGTGATTCGCATGCAGAGCAGACCTTTGAATTTAAACTTCACTTGCGGATGCCTCTGGGGTATCAACCAACAGTTTTCTATTTAAGGGGAATTTACAAGCTACTTTTCAAAGACAACATTTTTTGTACTTGCTGCAAAGACCATGGGCAGCGGTGCTTTGGACACATATCTTGATGCAGCAGATACAGTTCTTGCAGTGGCACAACAAGGATGGCAAAATAATGAATTTTTTCAAAAGGGCATTAAATAGTAGTATTGTTATAAGGGTATAAAGTAGATAAAAACATTTGGAATCAATGGAAAAATCATCTCAAAGCTTGCAGGAGCTTGCGGCTTCATACCCAGGCAACTGTCACACTTCAAGGTTAAGGTTTATAGTCCTCCTGAATTTTACATATCCTTTTCCTCAGAACCATCTGCCCCAGTCCATAAGTTTGACACATATAAATCACAACATAAATGGTTCCTTCTGCTTACTACCTTTGGCTTGTGTAATGATGTTCTAATCTTGGAGACTCAGTATATAGTTGCAAATCTTTTCAGTTAACTCTAATACCAATCAACCATCCATTAAATATTTTCTCTTCTACCCTGGGTATCATCAGCCCTTGGACTTCCATTCTAGGTCACACACTCACACTAGTTTTCACTCATGCCTAGATAGCCACATTAACTGTATAGTTTTCAAATGGACTAGTCCCTTACCCTGCCTAAAATACACCCTCATATTTTCATTGTCCTCACATGAAATTCCTTCCTTTCTCATCTATTACGTCCTTTTTCACTCATATTATATTGTCTTGCATCTAAACTACAACCTTGAAAACAATTGAACTGTTATTTCATTTCCCATTCTGTTCCTGTTATTCATTGCCTCATTGCATCCTAGCTGTAGATGGCAATCCATCAGGTTGTATCTAGTCCCCTTTGGATTACCTTATAAATGCTGTATTGCCTGCCTGAAGATTGTCTCCTCAGTTAGTTAATTTCATATGTTCTTGTATCTTGCTAAATCCAGTCATTGCATTGGGCATGGCTTTAGTTCCCTCCCATTGGAACAATTCATCCCTCTTGCTGCTGGTTGAGCCATCAAACCGCTTTTTTCACTTTGCAGTTACCCTTGCTACCTTGCATTATCCCTTGCACTCAGTCTCTTCATTTGCACTCAAAATCATTTAAGATTGACCTATAGTGCGTGGGGTGGTTGTGTGACAAGGTCCTTACAATCATGGGTGAGAAAGCAGTTGTCGGATTGTGGCTACATAAAGGCCAGCACAAAGCTCAAAGTAGGGGGGGAGCTAGTAGTATACTGATGAAAATTGGAAGGGGGGGTCTTTTGCTATGTCAATCAATGGTGGAGGGATGGGTAAGGGGATATATGGATGATTTATTCTAGCAAGCTTGCTCAATTTTCAAAAATTTAAGAAAAACAGAAAAAATTATGGAACTTGCTTGCTAGCAAGGTCTTTTTTGCACAACTTTGAAAATCATTCAGTAAATTTAGCTGATGAGGGGTTTTACCAAGATGATTAGAAATTATCTAAATAAATTTAATCTTATGCTCAAAATGAATTCATCATTTCAGAAACAGTATATAATTTTCTCAGTTTAAATTTTTCACCTGGGGTTCCTTTTTTACCATCATTTAACAGCCTACCTCCTTCAAAATTATCAGAGACCCATGAAAAATACCAAATAATTAATCATTTCAAGTTTCAGATTAACACCAAATTATTTCAATTTTCTCTTATCCTTCTAAGAAAATGTTCCTCTAAGAAAAAAAATTATTTCAAATCCAATTGAAAAAATTGAAAGATTCTCTGCAATAAATAAGTCAAGCCTAGGTCCTTCAGTGCTTCAAAATAACCATATCATTTCTTGTCTTTGAAAATCTGCTTGGATATTTATTGAATGTTTGTATTTATGGATAATTGATGGGTATAAGCCTTGAGGATATTTTTTTAAAAAAAGAGTTCATTGAGGTTTCTTTTCTGATATAGCACACATGATTGTGTACTTCAAAGGTTTGGCACACATGAAAATAAATTTAGGTCATCAATAACTGGATTGTCATTAAAGCTTGTTCATACTGACTTTTTAGAAATCCACATCATGAATCATGAAATTTTCTTAGTTTTTTATTTTCAGAATTACCAAAAAGTATGAATTTAATAGGAAGATAAATTCATAGGAAAAGGAAGGAAATATTTTTTAGATTTTAGTCCAATCTTTTTGTGATATGAGGCTTCATGATCAAATAATTTTTGAAATCATAAATTCTCAACAATTTTCTACTTAAAATGAACTTTATGTTAAAATACAGATGCACTCAGGTAATGTGCATATTAGTGTGTAATCCAAATGGGATGCACAAATGGGCCCCCACGTCCCATTGTAAATCACGTGGGCCTATGTGGATGTTATTGGTTTTGGGCATTTGGGCGCCAAAAAATGTTTTCCAAGTCAATTGGGACAAGGGCCCGTCAGGCTGGATAGGCCACCTTAGCCAGATGGGCTTATCTGGACACTTACGGGTCCAAGAATTATTATGGACATACTTGGCTAGACGGGCTGGCCTGCCAAAGTATTTTTTTGGTGTCATTGGGCCTTGGGGGCCCATTGGGGCCGCCGCTGTGGAAACTAAAGGGGCAACACCCCAGAAGTCGTCCTTGAGTTCCAGAAGTTATTGATCAAAGCGTCTGTAAGGAGATTGGATGCAGCCAGTCAAGAGAGAGAGAGAGAGAGGGAGAGAGCAATAATAAGATGAATTCCTTCTTTTACAATCCAATCCAATTCAATGCCATAAAAAGTAATATCCTAAAGTGCAGTCCAGTCCGTGAAGTCCAATCCGTCTAGTGAAGTGTTTTCCAGTCCTCTCCCCCCCGTGCTTCTCCTACAACCCGGAGTTGAGAGCAAAGTATTTAAGTCCTCCCTCTCAAACCTAACCTAAGTACAACCACAAGTAAGCAAGAATGATGAAATACAACCCCTAAGCACAGAACCCTAGCCCAATCCTACCCCTCCATCCCTTGCCCCATAACCCATGCCCCTCAATATCAACGTACGCCCGGCTTGCCCGCCCGCGCGCGTCCGCCCGACAACCCGTTCCAGGTATCCGCGTACCCGCGTGACCCAATCTGCGCGTCTTGCAATGCGCGGTCCGCCTGGTCCGCATGAGCCGTCCGATCCGCGCAAGCTTTCCGATCCGCGCAAGCCTTCCAATCCGCGCAAGCTTTCCAATCTGCGCAAGCCTTCCAATCCGCACAAGCCTTCCAATCCGCGCAAGCTTTCCAATCCGCGCAAGCTTTCCGATCTCCGCAAGCCTTCCGATCTCCGCAAGCCTTCCAATCCGCCCAAGCTTTCTGATCCGCGCAAGCCTTCCAATCCGCCCAAGCTTTCCGGTCCACGCAATCCGTTGTCTCCCGTCTCCAGGTGCTGAGCCCGACCCGACCGCTGCTGGGCCTACCTGACTGCTGCTGAGCCCGCAGCGCGGCTAGCTGCGGCAAGGCCCTGCCCATTGCTGAGTGCGCCGCCCGCAGCCCTTTCCTGACTCGTGTCCATAAAAGAGCACCACACCGCTCATGTCACGGCCTGCTTGGGGCCACTTGTTTCTCACCTGGGGCCTTTTGTGGGGCCCAAAGGCCCGGGCAGGGCTGTTGTAGGGGGCAGGGGACTTTTTTTGGAGTCTGCCCACCTGCTGTGTGCGGGGACACAGCCCCGGTTGCGCCACCCAGCTTGTTGCGGCTGTGGGGGCTGGTGTAAAAGTTGGAGTTAAAGGCTCCGGTCAAAAGGTTTGAACAGATGAGGAGGAATGGGCTTGTGACGCCAAGAGGAGCGGATCAGGGAGTCGCAGGGGGCACTCTGGTTCAAGGATGAGTATGAATGGATGATGATCATTCACTTGAGGTTCAGCTGACCTTAAATAGACTAAGTATAAGGAAGGCTGAAAAGTGGTTGAACATACAAATGGAAATGAATAAAGAATATTCAATAATGGGCCATCAGAGACCGCACAAGGTGGAGGACTACAAGGCTGGTTGCACTCAAGATTCAGGCAACACTAACAGTAGTCAAGAATTCTAACACACCCCCTTGACTGAATCTTGAGGGAGTTTAAACAAAATAATGAGCTGGGAACTTCAAGACTCTTGCAAGTCTATTAAATCCAACATTACAAAATAGAATGAAGAGATGTTTTAACTATGCAATAAGGGTGTATTCCATTAGAGAGGAAGTAAAACTAGTGATTTTTGAACTACCGTTGAACTAAAAAGGAGTCTATTACATCAACAAGCATCACAAATATTCCAAAAATAATTTTTGAGCCCTGTTCTGATAGAAACAGCAAAAAAAACTTAGAAAGAATTTGCACACAAGGGAGCATGACCAATGGAGGTCTAAAGGGGTGGACAATGAACCAGGCATACAAATTGAGGTAGCGCGTAACCAAACGACTTGAGTTGCAATCTAACTTGGTTGACTTAAGGTGACAATGATGGTGGAAAGTTGGTACTTGAAGAGTTTACCAGGAGGATCAATGGTGACAGAGATGATGTTGAGGGCGCAATCGCAGCAAGTCGGCAACAGAGAAGGGAGTTGGCAAGATGATGACCCGAGCGATGGCGGAATCAAAGATTTAGAAAGGGCCAAGAGCAAGCAAAAGCAGGTAATAGTGTGGAGCGACTTCAAGCAACCTTACGGCTTGAAATATTGAAGAACCGAGTGGATGGAGGCGACGGAATCAGCGTGCGCAAGGTTGTTTCTTTAGGAATCAACCAAGCAAGCACGGGGTCAACAAAGATGATCGAGCAAACATGGTGTTGAGTGCAAGGTTGATCAAACAAGCGCAAGGTCAAATGGTTGATTTGATAGGGCAATGGACCAAGCAACTTGAAGTTGGTGATGAAGACGCAAGGTTGGAAGCTGATGATTGATCAGACAACTTGAGGCAGTTAAGGCAGCAATCTGGTTGATATTCAATAAGAGAGTTGAGGAGACCGAGGATAACAGAGATCAAGAGCCGGGCAAGCATGAGGTAGTTCTTCAGGGATCAACTGATCAAACAGATGGAGAAGAGTGCGCAATCAAAAGAAGAGGTGAGGTGGAAAAATAGCAACTTGAGATGATTTGAAGACAAGGCAATGGAGAAAGGCAAGATTGGGCAACAACAAGACAAGACCAGGTGCAAGATTGCTACATGAAGAATTGATTGAACGACCGAGTAAATGATGAAGAGACTGCAATCAAGGACAAGGCGCGGCAAAGCAATGAACTGAGCTGGAGCAGGATTGAGCAAGGAAGTAGAACAGGCAACTGGATGAGGCACCGGAAGTAGTGAAGAAGAGTAGTCGTGCAGTCAAGACATTTTAAGGACAAGAAAAATGCAGCATTGGTCATGATGAGCTGATTGAGTAAATAGATGATACTAGAGAGAGCGCGATGGTCAATTTGATGGCAGTAATGGTGAGGGGGCTCATGTAAAGGGGATCAAAGTGGATCAGGGGAGAATTTTGGCTTTTAACCGTGTAAAAGTTGGAGTTAAAGGCTCTGGTCAAAAGGTTTGAAGAGATGAGGAGGAATGGGCTTGTGACGCCAAGAGGAGCGGATCAGGGAGTCGCAGGGGGCACTCTGGTTCAAGGATGAGTATGAATAGATGATGATCATTCACTTGAGGTTCAGCTGACCTTAAATAGACTAAGTACAAGGAAGGCTGAAAAGTGGTTGAACATACAAATGGAAATGAATAAATAATATTCAATAATGGGCCATCAGAGACCGTGCAAGGTGGAGGACTACAAAGCTGGTTGCACTCAAGATTCAGGCAACACTAACAGTAGTCAAGAATTCTAACAGCTGGCAGCCCCTGCCTCCCTCCCTCCCCTTGCTTGGTTGCAAGGGGGAGGGAGGATGGCTGGTCCCTCCTCAACCATACCAGCCAGCCGGTGGTAACAAAGGCAACCAGCAAGGTGGGAGGGGACTTGATCACCCCCCCACCTCAAGACCAATGATGATGGGGCCATCTCCCCCCCTCCCCCCCCCCCTGTTACCAAGGGGGAGGCAACCAATGGGGCTGGGTGGGCCTGACCACCACCCAGCCCACCTTCTGTGTGACAACCCCCAGGGCCCCTAGAGGGGGGGGGGGGGTGCGCATTCCTGCCAGTTACACCCCCCCCCCTCATGAGTTCTTGGCTGGACCCAGAGTGATTCTGGGTCCACCCTTGCCATTTTGAGGGCCAGAGGCCTGGTTGCAGGAGGCAACCAGGCCTGTGAGTGTACAGAAAGGGCCAGTATGGTTAGAAGAGAGATTTAACCAGGTAAAAGGGCTTGTTATAATAGACAACCTGCCAGGGTCTGAACAGCAAGGGGATGGTTCAGCCCTGTGAGGGTGGAAACATCCAATTCAACTGGTACAGGCTGTTTGAAAGGGTTCAGAACTAATTCTAAGTGGGATGAGTAAGCCCAAACCAAGTAAAAGGGTTTGTAGAGCCTTTAGAGCCCATTTGGGGCGGAATTTTTGCCTTTTGCTTGTCATTACATGAGCTCCACATGAGCACCGTCTTTTGTATTTAAGGAGCTCTTCTCCCTGCTGTTTTCCATCAATCCATTCAGCAACTCATTCACATTCACAAGTTTCCCATTGACTCTGCCTCAGATTAAGGATCAATCATAAGACATTATTGTCTCAGAATTTCTTTTGCTTTAAATACTGCTCTTTGACTAAGCTTGTGGGCCAATAATTCTCACACATTATCAGTACCATCATCATCACTATTTCCAAGAAAGATAGACCCTTATACCTTAATTTAGACAACCTCAAGGACCTCAAGTTTTCCAAGAAGATGTCTTACATCCCAGAATCCAGCTCCACCAAGATTTTTTTGAATGGTCAAAAATATAGTTCTTTGTCTGTATTCATGGACAGTGAGCTGGAAAAAATTTTTTTTGGGCAGATTATGGATGCAGATGATACCTTGATCAGTTCAGATGTAGAGAAGAAGTCTTAATATCTCATTTTTAGGCATTTGGATAAAAGTCATATGGCATGGGTTGCTGAGACTTTGAAAGAGTAACAAAAGAGGATGGGAAGCATTTTATGGAAGATGTTCAAGGCCAAGTATGCTGGTAATTCTGTTCATCAGAAGGGGATTGCTTTCAATAAGTTTTTTAATTTGAAATTTTCAACTGTAAATAATTTGTTGGGGAGGCAAGATCAAGCATTTCTAAGTTCAAGTCATCAGGGCTGAACATGGATCCTGAGTGTTTTTCACTCTTAATTCTGGAAAAACTACCAAAATAGTATGAGTCCTTGGTTAGGATGATATCTCAACTACATCCACTTCCTGGGGAAGAGGATTTGCTGAAGAGAATTGAAAAGGATGATCTTCAATTTAAGATGAAGGAGGGCACAGGAACTGCTCTGGTTGGCAAGACAGGAAAACCCCGGAAAGAAGGCAAAGGCCAAGAGGGATTTATCAAAGTTCTTATTTTATAATTGGCAGAAGAAGGGGCAATATGCAAAGTATTGCAAGAAGGCTAAGAAGAGGAAGAAGTCTGAAGAAGAAGAAAAGGAAGACAAGGAGGTCAACCTTGCTATTGTGGCATTGGAATGCCCATCAGAAAAGGCTGTTGAGGAACATGTCCCCATTAAGAAGGTAAAGCTTATTGAGGATCAATAAATTGACTTGATTGATTATGAAGTGGTTAATCTTAACCTTGATGATAAGAACTTATCAGTGGCTGATAATTTTTCTTTCCTTACAGGAGGATTGAAGGAGGATGTTCTTGTTTTGATTGATTCTGGTTGTACCGACCTCATGTTTTTTCAGACAAATTTGTTTTCAAATCTTAGAGATTTTGATGGTGTTGTAAATATTGGCCAAAAAGGAAGAAAAATGCCGATTAAAGGAATTGGAAAATTTATTCTTGAAAATCAGTTGTTTTTCAAAATATCTTTTTAGAAAGTGTTCTATGTACCAGATCTGCCTTATAAACTTGTGTATCTTTGAGTTCTCTGGACAAAGGGGTTCCAGATTTTTTATCTTGAAGAAGATAATTTTGCTATGGATTCAAATGGGAGAACTATCCTGAGTGGACAAGTTTGGAATAAGTTGCTCTGTGCTAACTTGTGCAAGTTTTCAGCTCTGAGCACTTTTTCTCACAATAGAAGTGGCCATAAGGTGAAGGACAGCAACTGTGAAAGTTTTACCATAGGGGCCAAGACCAGAAATGTGTTATCAAAGAGTAGAGATTGCACAGAAGTTTCTAGAGAGGAATTTTCTATTGATATGGCAGGGCCATTTACACCAGTTTCCCTTGGAGGGGAAAGATAATTCATCAATTTAGTTGATACAGCAACTAATTCTGTTTGGGTAAAACCAATAAAATCAAAGGATCAGATCACAGAAGAGATTTCAGTAATCTTCAAAGTCTGGAAACAGAATGGTTTGATGAAGGAGATCAAGAGGGTTATTACTGATGGAGGGGGTGATTTTGTGATTCAAGAGTTTGATAAAATTTTGAATGATTATGGCATCACTAATATAGTTACTACTGCTAGTACTCCACAAAACAATGGAATAGTTGAGAGGATGAAAAGGACTTTATTGGACAAATTCAGAACTATCATGGCTCAATCTGGTCTACCAAAGTTTTTATGTGCTGAGTTTGTGTGCCCAGTGTGTCTGTTGCACAATATAGTACGTGTCAATGGGAAGAGTCCGCATTATTAGTTTTGGAAGTTGTACCCCAAAACATCACACCTAAGAACAATTGGTTGCTTAGTGTATTATAGTGTCCACCATAATGAGATGGTTGGTAAGTTAGATCCTAGAGCCAGAACAGGGGCACTTGTAGTCTATGATTTAATAAGTAATTCATATAGGATTTATTTTCCAAGGAAAAGAAAGGTTATCCATAGTAGGGATGTAAAATTTGAAGAAGGTACCTTTCCACTCAAGAGGAGGGAAGATGTTGCTGTTCAGGAATCACAGCAGGAAATAGCATTAGAGCCTATTTCACCAGCCAAGGCTGGGGAGAATTTCCTTAATGATGACTTTGATATGGCAGATGTGTCACAGCAGTTTTCAGTACCCGCTTCAGGGGAGTCTGTGGAATCAGAACCTGATGAGCCTCCACCTCCAGTTGAAAGGAGTGGCAGGATGAGAATAACTGTTGATAGGTATGGGGAATGGAAGTGCCATTACGCTTCTGCAGAATATGAGGAAGATAAACTTTGGGAACAGTGTATGCTTAATGAGATTCTACAGTTAAGTTCAGAGATGGGTAATAGAGTTAACCCCAATAGCTTTTGCCAAGCTATGAATTCTGACAAGAGAGCCAATTTAAAGACAGATATTTTTGAGGAATTTGATTCTCTGGAGAATAATAGTGTGTTTGAAGTGGTTAAGCAGGATTCAGTTCCAAAGGGAAAGACCATTGTTTGGTCTAGATTAGTTTTGAGTAAGAAGTTTGATACTAATGGAGTTTTGAAGAGGTTCAAGGCTAAGAGCGTCTCACAGGTCTTCAAGAAGAGAGAGGGTATTGATTACCAGGAGAATTTCTTTCCAACTGGGAGGCTTTCCACCTTCAGGTACATCATTGCTTTGGCAGTGGAGTTGGGTGAAGAAATAAGACAAGCTGATTTTGTGACTGCATACTTGAATGCAAAACTTGTAGAGGAGGAGACTGTGTATATGTCAATTCCTGATGGTTTCAAGGAATGGCTGGTAGAGACAAAGCCAGAAACTATGAATAAAATCTGTGTGAGAAGTTTCCTCTCAGCAGATAAAGGGGAATATTTCCTCAATATGTGTAGATCCCTGTATGGATTAAAGCAAGCAGCTAGTTCATGTTATAACACTATGATTGAGAAACTGATGGAGATTGGTTTCAGGAAAAGTGAGGCCCACCCTTGTCTCTTTGTGAGAAGGGATGCAATTTTGTTTGTTTGGGTCAACAAAATTATCATTATTGGGAATGGTAAGGAGAGAGTAATGGAGAAACTCAAAAAGGAGTTCAAGATAAAATATCTTGGTCTGGCACAGCAGGTGCTGGGAATGAAAGTTAGTAAGAGCAAGAATGGGACCAAGTTGGATCAGAACCATTATTTGTCAGCTCTACTTAAACAGTATGGCTTAGAGGATGCAAAAGAGTTTGGTACTCCAATGCAGTCTAATATTTGGTTAGAAAAGTCAATAGATGAAGGGCATCTAGAGTTTTTTCAATGCAGGAATGATTATAGGTCAGGTATTGGATCTTTAAATTATTTGGAACAGTGTACAAGGCCAGATATTGAATTTAAAATTGGTGTTTTGTCACAAAACTTAGAGAGACCTAACATGAGGCATTGGTCAGGGTTCAAGAGAGTTATGAGTTATCTTAAAGGAACAATCAGTCTGGGACTGCAGTTTTTAAATTCAGCAAACTTTGAATTGGTTGGTTATTCTGATGCAAGTTGGGCAGATGGTAACACTAGGGAATCAACAAGTGGTTTTGTATTCTTCTTAGGGGAGAATTTAGTGTCATGGATGTCCAACAAGGTGTCAGCAATAAGTCTTTCATCAACAGAAGCAGAGTACAAAGTGTACCCGTCAGCTTGAGAGGAAGAAAAATGGTTGAGAAAGGTATTAAAGGATACACATAAACCACAAGGGTTTGCGTTTTTTTATTCTGATAATCAGAGTGCAATTGCATTGGCAGAGAACTAAGTGTTCCTTTCAAGAAAAAAAAAATATTGATGTTGATTATAACTATATACGTGATGCAGTAAACTTCAAAAAGGTAGTTTTAAGTTACATGCCCATTGGAGAAATGATGGCAGATATCTTAACTAAGGCATTAGAAAAGGAACAAACATCAAGGTTTGGTGTCTTGTATTCAAATGGCATCCCTTTTGGATTAAGGGGGTGTGTTAAAAATACAGATGCACTCAGTTAATGTGCATATTAGTTTGTAATCCAAATGGGATGCAAAAATGGGCCTGCACAGCCCATTGGAAATCAAATGGGTGAGGTGGGCCTATGTGGATGTTATTGGGTTTGGGCATTGGGGTGCCAAAACAAATTTTCCAAGTCAATTGGGGACAGGTCAGGGTGGATGGGCCACCTTAGCCAGATGGGCTTATCTGGGAATTTATGGGCCCAAAGATTATTTTGGAAATACTTGGCCAGATGGGCTGGCCTGCCAAAGTATGTTTTTTGGGGTCATGGGGACTTGGCAGCCAATTGGGACCGTCCCCCTGTTGCAGCCCGCTTGGGACCGCTTTTTTCTTACCTGGGGCCCATTTTGGGGCCCAAAGGCCCACGCCGGGCTATTGTAGGGGGAAGGGAACTCCGTTTGGAGTCCCTCCACCTGCTGTGTGCAGGGAAGCAGGGGCTGGCAGCCCCTGCCTCCCTCCCTCCCCTTGCTTGGTTGCAAGGGGGGGGGGAGGATGGCTGGTCCCTCCTTGACCAGACCAGCCAGCTGGTCCCAACAAAGGCAAACCGGCAAGGTGGGAGGAGACTTGATCACCCCCCCCACCTCAAGACTGATGATGATGGGGCCATCTCCCCCCTCCCACCCATTACCAAAAGGGAGGTGACAAATGGGGCTGTGTGGGCCTGAACACCACCCAGCCCCACCTTCTGTGTGACAACCCCTGGGGGTATTGACCCCCAGGGCCCCTGGAGGGGGATTTGAGCAAAGGAGGGGGGGGCACACATGCCCGCCAGTTACACCCCCCCTCATGAGTTTCATGAGTTCTTGGCAAGAAAAAGAGTGATTCTGGGTCCACCCTGGCCATTTTGAGGGCCAGGGGCCTGGTTGCAGGAGGCAACCAGGCCTGTGAGTGTATAGAAAGGGCCAGTGCGTTTTGAAGAGAGATGTAACCAGATAACAGGGCTGGTTATAAAAGAAAACCAGCCAGGGGATGGTTCAGCCCTGTGAGGGTGGAAACACCAAATTAGACTGATACAGGCTGGTTGAAAGAGTTAAGAACTAATGCCAAGTGGGCTGAGTAAGCCCAAACCAAGTAACAGGGTTTGTAGAGCCTTTAGAGCCCATTTGGGGCGTAATTTTTGTCTTTTGGTTGTCATTACATGAGCTCCACATGAGCACCATCTTTTGTGTTTAAGGAGCTCTTCTCCCTGCTGTTTTCCATCCATTCATTCATAAATTCATTCACATTCACAACTGTTCCATTGACTCTGCCTCAGATTAAGGATCAATCATAAGAAATTATTGTCTCAGCATTTATTTTGATTTAAATACTGCTCTTTGATGAAGCTTGTGGGCCAATAATTCTCACACTTTATTCTGGTTTGAAATTTTATCTTACAATATTATGTGTATCCATAAGCATTGATGAGGATTTTAGGCCAAATTATCTTGAAAGAAAAGGATGCAAGGAATGGAACTTGGGTTGATTTCTTCTTAAATTTGTGAACCATCCAGCATAGAACCATCAAAAAGCTGCTAAATTCAATATTTCTGGGGAGAAGGATTTTTTATAAAAATCAACTATGGATTCAGTGAGAGAACTTACAATCTAGCTTACTTGAACAAAATTTCATGATCAGGATTATGGTTGTGGATTTTTTTTATGAGTCTTTTTGGTTTATTTTCAAACTTGAAAATAAACTTCATCATAATTTTTTAGTTTTAAACTAGATATACTAGGATGGGAATTTCAGATTTGTCATTGCCAAAGGAGCAAAGGTCTGGTTTGGTTTCAAAAAAAAGCTCAAGATTTATATTCAAGAGAGGTAAGAGAAACTTGTGCAGCCTGAGGGTATGAGACATATGAATCAGGTGAAAATTGGATTATATTATTTGAAAAATTGTTTGGAATTATGAATTGAATTGAGCATCATATTTTCCCTTATGGCTCAAGTAAAAAAAATGGGGGTATATGGTGGAGGATTTTTTCATAGACAGAATTATGGATATTGGATTATTTATTCATGCTTTTAGTAAAATTTTGAAGAAAAATCAACTGGATAGTTTTCTCAAAATTTCAATCATTGAATTGGAGTTTTTAGACACTTCCCCTAGAAATCAATCTGATACTGTCAATCTTCTGTTTACCATTCAAATTACATGATTTGAAGTTTTAGATCAAGTAACTTGGACATTTGATATTCAAACAGAACAGAATGTTTTGATTTGTATTGAACAAAATAATGATTGATGCCATTGTTGAGGTTCCCTCAATTAATCTTTGGATTTAGTTAGATTTGGATAAGCCAAAAACACCTTAAACAATATTCATTTTTGATGAATGTAAAAGAAGATATTTGCTTTTGCTATTGGGTTGTAGCTTTTCATTCTGACTTGGTGCTTTCTTTAATGTGAGAAGATATTTATACTATTGGTCTTCTCAATTTATCAGTGATGGCTTGACCTTGAAAGAATCTTCTTGATGAATTGAAATCAATGTTTGGATGGATCAAGGGAATA